>JAQQAC010020895.1:3126153-3196099 GCA_029783875.1 Phataginus tricuspis | reverse complement strand
TGGTGGGGGGGATGTGATGAAGGGGGTAGTTTAATCACCATAATATTGCACATGTAATTGTAGATTAATGATACCAAAATAAATTATAAAAAATAAAATAAATAAAAAGGAAGGGGAAAGGATACTGTGGGACCATCATACATAGTTTTTATCTTTCATATGTATAAAAGTTATAGAAAGGTACACAGGACTTTATTAGCCTTATGGGCCTCTGGAAGCAGGACCAGGAAGTTGGGGTGTAGATGGTGACTTACTTTCTGCATTAAGCCTATCAAATCTGTTTGACTTTTTTTAATTAATAAACTTTATTTTTTAGAGCAGTTTTAGGTTGACAACAAAACTGAGCAGAAATAGCAGAGGGTCCCTGCATATCCCTTTCCCACTGGGAAGTCCCCTGCCACAGAGTGTCCCCAAATTAACACCACTCCCTATGGAGTTACACCATTTGTTACCATCAACCAATGACACTCATTATCACCCAGTTTACGTTACCTCTATCTACTGTACTTTCTATGGGTTTGACAATGAAGACATGTATCCACCATTGTAACATCACAGAGGAGTTTCTAAAAATCCTCCATGTCCCAGCTATTCATACTTGTCTCTTTTTCCGCAAACTGTGGCAACCTCTGACTTTTTTACTGTCTCAGTAGTTTTGCTTTTTCCAGACTGTCATATGGTTGAAATCAGTATGTAACCTTTATAGATTGGCCCCTTTCACTTAGTAATATACATTTTAAAGTTCCTCATTTTTTTTCACGGCTTGATAGCTCATTTCCATTTAGTGCTGAACAATCCATCATCTGGGTGTACCAGTTCATATATCCATTCACCTGCCGAAGGACATCTCGTTTACTTTCATGTTTTGGACATTATGAATATATAGCTGCTATAACTGTTAGTGTGCAAGCTTTTTTGTGGATATAAGTTCTCGACTCATTTGAGTATACATTAAGAGCACAATTTTGGATCATGCAGTTTTGTGAGAAACGGCCAAACTTTCTTCCAAAGAGGCGATCCCATGCTGGGTTCCCACCAGCAATGACTGTTGCCTCACATCCTTGATGGCATTTGGTGGTGTCAGGGTTTTGAATTTCTGCTATGCTCATCGGTGTGTAGCGATGATAAATGGCGGAACATCTTTCATTGCTGTTTGCTCTCTGTATATCCACTTTGGTGACTTTGTCACCAAGATGAGTTATCAGTTCAGATCTTTTGCCCATTTTTAAGTTGCATTATTCATTTCTGTTTTTCTTAGATCATGGGCCTGCATTAATTCTGTGATCGAAAATGTACTTTACACTCTACATTCTTAAGTTCATTATCTTGGTGACATTTCCTTATGACTTGGGATTTTCTTAATGAATAATACACGCTGGAGGTTGAAGAGCACCCAGACAACATGGGATCAGGAATGGGTCTTGGGTCATGGGTGACAGTAGCAGTCTTGACCTTAGTGACTTAATAGCCTAATTCATAATTGTATTCTTCTCTTTCCCACTCTTTCTTTTTACTATAAGCATATATTGCTTTTATTAAAAAATTAATCTAATTTTTTTAAATAATGAGACTTTTAACATTTGTCTGGGAATCAGTCCCGGTCGCAGCACGCCCTGGTTTTCTTGTACACATTTGTAGGGTCAACTTCATTTTTTATCACTTACATAGAAAGTTGGAGCAAAGCACATACACCTGGTTGTTCTCTGAAAAATGAGACTCCCAGGACGAAGTAGCTTTGTGCCTTTGCAGAATCACCATGTCTGTCCCTCTTCCTCTGAGCCCTCCTCAGGAGGCTTCCTGTGTTTCTCTGTGAGTTTTGTTGCCAACCGTTCCACGCTCCAGCCCCGGTTCTCAGTTTGTCCGCTCCCATGTCCCTTCTTTGCTGTTGTCTTGTTCCTGTTCCCCATTCTACTCAAGAATCCTGGCCTTGTAGGGCCTTGCATCCCTCAAAAGCCACATGTTTGTCACCATCAGGGGATGTCCCTTTTGCAGACATGGCAGCAGAACATTGTTTTCTAGTGAAAGCTTCGGTCTTTTATTTAATTCTTTCCTTTAAACTAAATTCTGAGCAGAGGGCTTTTGAGGGAAATCACACATTTAGTGTTAGAAATGATAGTTTTGCCTATCAGGATTGCTCAGCTGCTAAAGGAAATATGATATAGAGAACTGCCTTCTTTTCCAGCTCAAACCCCTGTGCCTGCCTCAGGCAGCTAAACTTGGCCATACAAGAGGGAGAGACCAGCAGACCTGAGGGTGTTTCTACAGAAATGTAAAGGGAGGACAAACTTACACTCTTACATCCTAGAGATATTTATATTTTTAAAAACAATTTGTGTTTAACTGTGAACTTCATATGTCAGGAGGAATTTCACATCTCTGAGAATTAAGTTCAGAAAATTCAGGTGGGAGCAGCTTCAGAGACCAGCCGTCCTGTTGAAACGATCCCTGGCATCAATTTTCCGTGAGGAGACACTGCCTTCCTTGGCCGACCTGTTCTGCCCCCACTTCCTCGCAGTTTCCCCACAAGTTTCAAGATGTTTTTAGAGCACCTCCCTGTACTGATCCCTGCAACTCAACAAGGTTCAGGAAGCGACAGGTGTCCCCTCTGAGCCAGGGCCCTGTGCAGGGGAGCTCTGTGACACACACCCCTTTGTCTGTGGGGCTCACACTCAGCATTTAGTCAGTGAGGCCTTACAAGAGTTGTTTTTGCCATGGATGCAAAGAAGCCCTTCCCAGGGTGGCTGGCAGCTCCACAGTCCATTATGGACTATGGCATCTTGTACCTTCTTGCCACATAGTACATGGCTTCCCTTCTTAAGGTTGCCTCATCTTTACTCAAGGAGAGTTCCATATCTCACATGCTGTTCTCTACTCCCAGTGTGGCCCATGTATCATCAGCAGCATCCCTGGAGAACTTGCTACAATGCAGGGTCTCAGGCCCCGCCCCACCTTCTAAATCTGCATTTGTCCAGGAGTCTGTGTTGTTAACAAATACCCCATGTGATTTTTTTTAAATTTTGGTATCATTAATGTACAATGAGAGCAATATTATGGTTACTAGATTCCACCCATTATCAAGTCCCTACCACATACCCCATTACAGTCACTGTCCATCAGCATAGTAAGATACTATACAGTCACGACTTGTCTTCTCTCTGTTGTGCTGCCTTCCCTGTGCCCCCTTCCTCTACATTATGTGTGCTGATCATAATGCCCTTTTTTCCCCCTTATCTCTCCCTTCCCACCCATCCTCCTCAGTCCCTTTCCTTTGGCAACTGTTAGTCCATTCTTGGGTTCTGTGAGTCTGCTGCTGTTTTGTTCCTTCAGTGTTTGCTTTGTTCTTATGCTCCACAGATGAGTGAAATCATTTGATACTTGTCTTTTTCAGCTTGGCTTATTTCACTGAGCATAATATCCTCCAGCTCCATCCATGTTGTTGCAAATGGTAGGATTTGTTTTCTTCTTATGGCTGAGTAATATTCCATTGTGTATATGTACCACATCTTCTTAATCCATTCATCTACTGATGGACACTTAGGTTGCTTCCATTTCTTGGCTATTGTAAATAGTGCTGAAATAAACATAGGGCTGCATCTGTCTTTTTGAAACTGGGCTGCTGCATTCTTAGGGTAAATTCCTAGGAGTGGGATTCCTGGGTCAAATGGTATTTCTATTTTGAGTTTTTTGAGGAACCTCCATACTGCTTTCCACAATGGTTGAACTAATTTGCATTCCCACCAGCAGTGTAGGAGGGTTCCCTTTTCTCCACATCCTCGCCAACATTTGTTGTTGTTTGTGTTTTGGCTGTTGGCCATCCTCCCTGTTGTGAGGTGATATCTCATTGTGGTTTTAATCAGCATTTCTCTGATGATTAGCAATGTGGAGCATCTTTTCATGTGCCTGTTAGCCATCTGAATTTCTTCTTTGGAGGAGTGTCTATTCATGTCCTCTGCCCATTTCTTAATTGGTTTATTTGCTTTTTGTTTTTTGAGGTGTGGGAGTTCTTTATATATTTTGGATGTCAAACCTTCTCGGATACATCATTTATGAATATATTCTCCTATACTGTAGGATGTGTTTTTGTTCTACTAATGGTGTCCTTTGCTGTACAGAAGCTTTTCAGCTTGATATAGTCCCACTTGTTCATTTTTGCTTTTGTTTCCCTTGCCCAGGGAGATATGTTCATGAAGAAGTCGCTCATGTTTATGTCTAAGAGATTTTTGCCTATGTTTTTTCCTAAGAGTTTTATGGTTTCATGACTTACATTCAGGTCTTTGATCCACCTTGAGTTTACCTTTGTGTATGGGATTAAACAGTAGTCCAGTTTCATTCTCTTACATGTAGCTGTCCAGTTTTTCTAACACCAGCTGCTGAAGAGGCTGTCATCTCCCCATTGTATATCCAAGGCTCCTTTATCAAATATTAATTGACTATGTATGTTTGGGTTAATGTTTGGATTTTCTATTCTGTTCCACTGGTCTGTGGGTCTGTTTTTGTGCCAAAACCAAATTGTCTTGATTACTGTGGCTTTGTAGTAGAGCTTGAAGTCAGGGAGCGTAATTCCCCCTGTTTGATTCCTCCTTTTCCGGATTGCTTTGGCTATTCGGGGTCTTTTGTGGTTCCATATGAATTTTAGAAGTATTTGTTCCAGTTCATTGAAGAAAGCTGTTTATGCTTTGGTAGGGATTGTGTTGAATCTGTAGATTGCTTTAGATAGTATAGCCATTTTGACAATATTTATTCTTCCTAGCCAAGAGCATGGGATGCATTTCCATTTGTTAGTGTCCTCTTTAATTTCTCTTAGGAGCGTCTTGTAGTTTTCAGAGTACAGGTCTTTCACTTCCTTGCTTAGGTTTATTCCTAGGTATTTTATTCTTTTTGATGTAATTGTGAATGGAATTGTTTTTCTGATTTCTCTTTCTGTTAGTTCATCATTAGTGTATTGGAACGCAACAGATTTCTGTGTGTTAATTTTGTATCCTGCAACTTTGCTTAACTAAGATATTAGTTCTAGTAGTTTTGGAGTGGAGTCTTAAGGGCTTTTTATGTACAGTATCATGTCATCTGCAAATAGTGACAATTTGACTTCTTCTTTACCAATCTGGATGCCTTGTATGTCTTTGTTTTGTCTGATTTCCATGGCTAGGACCTCCAGTACTATGTTGAATAACAGTGGAGAGAGTGGGCATCCCTGTCTTGTTCCCGATCTTAGATGAAAAGCTTTCAGCTTCTCACTATTAAGTATGATGTTAGCTGTGGGTTTGTCATATATGGCCTTTATGATGTTGAGGTACTTGCCATCTATACCCATTTTGTTGAGAATTTTAATCATGAATGGATGCTGAATTTTGTCCAATGCTTTTTCAGCATGTGTGGAGATGATCATGTGGTTTTTGTTCTTTTTGTTGATGTGGTCGATGATGTTGATGGATTTTCGAATGTTGTACCATCCTTGCATCCCTGGGATGAATCTCACTTGATCATGGTGTATGATCCTCTTGATGTATTTTTGAATTCGGTTTGCTAATATTTTTTTGAGTATTTTTGCATCTACGTTCATCAGGGATATTGGTCTGTAATTTTGTTTTTTGGTGAGGTCTTTGCCCGGTTTTGGTATTAGAGTGATGCTGGCTTCATAGAATGCGTTTGGAAGTATTCCCTCCTCTTCTATTTTTTGGAAAACTTTAAGGAGAATGGGTGCTATTTTTTCTCTATATGTCTGGTAGAATTCAGAGGTGAATCCATCTGGTCCCAGCGTTTTGTTCTTGGGTAGTTTTTTGATTACCAATTCAATCTCGTTGCTGGTGATTGGTCTGTTTATTTTTTCTGTTTCTTGCTTGGTAAGTCTTGGAAGGTTGTATTTTCCTAAGAAGTCGTCCATTTTTTCTAGGTTTTCCAGCTTGTTAGCATATAGATTCTCATAATATTCTGTTAAAATTCTTTGTATTTCTGTGGGGTCCGTCATTATTTTTCGTTTCTCATTTCTGATTCTGTTTATGTGTGTGGATTCTCTTTTTCTCTTAATGTGTCTGACTAGGGGTTTATCTATTTTGTTTATTTTTTCAAAGAACCAGCTTTTGGTTTCATTGATTTTTTCTATTGTTTTATTCTTCTCAATTTTATTTATTTCTTCTCTGATCTTTATTATGTCCCTCCTTCTGGTGACTTTGGGTCTCATTTGTTCTTCTTTTTCCAATTTCAGTAACTGTGTCTTTAGACTATTCATTTGGGAATGTTCTTCCTTCTTTAAATAGGCCTGGATTGCAATATACTTTCCTCTTAGAACTTAGCGTCCCACAGAAGTTGTGGCTTTGTGTTCTTGTTGTCATTAGTCTCCATATATTCTTTGATTTCTGTTTTGATTTGGTCATTAACCCATTGATTAATTAGGATAATGTTAAGTCTCCATGTATTTGTGAGCCTTTTTGATTTCCTTCTAAAATTTATTTCTAGTTTTATACCTTTGTGATCTGGGAAGTTGCTTGGTAGAATTTCAATATTTTTGTATTTATTGAGGTTCTTTTTTTGGCCTAGTATGTGGTCTATTCTGGAAAATGTTCCATGTGCACTTGAAAAGAATGTGTATCCTGCTGCTTTTGGGTGCAGAGTTCTGTAGATGTCCGTTAGGTCCATCTATTCTACTGTGTTGTTCAGTGCCTCTGTGTCTTTACTTATTTTCTGTCTGGTTGATCTGTCCTTTCAAGTGAGTGGTGTGTTGAAGTCTCCCAAAATGAATGCATTGCTTTCTGTTTCCTCCTTTAATTCTGTTAGTATTGGTTTCACATATGCTGGCGCTCCTGTGTTGGGTGCATATATATTTATAATGGTTATATCTTCTTGTTGGACTGACCCCTTTATCATTATGTAATGTCCTTCTTTATCTCTTGCTACTTTCTTCGTTTTGAAGTCTATTTTATCTGATACAAGTACTGCAACACCTGCTTTTTTCTCCTTGTTGTTTGCATGAAATATCTTTTTCCAACCCTTCACTTTTAGTCTGTGTATGTCTTTGGGTTTAAAGTGAGTCTCTTAAAGGTAGCATATAGATGGGTCTTGTTTTTTTTTTCCATTCAGTGACTCTATATCTTTTGACTGGTGCATTCAGTCCATTTACATTTAGGGTGATTATGGATAGATATGTACTTATTGACATTGCAGGCTTCAGATTCGTGGTTACCAAAGGTTCAAGGTTAACTTCCCTACTATCTAAAAGTCTAACAACTTACTTAATATGCTATTACAAACAATCTTAAGGTTATTTTTTTGTTTGTTTGCTTTTTTCCCTCCTCCTTTTTCTTCCTCCTCCATTCTTTATATATTAGGTATCATATTCTGTACTGTTTGTCTATCCCTTGATTGACTTTGGGGATAGTTTATTTAATTTTGCATTTTCTTAGTAATTAGCTGTTCTGTTTTCTTTACTGTGGTTTTATTACCTCTGGTGACAGCTATTAATCCATAGGAACACTTCCATCTATAGCAGTCCCTCCAAAATACACTGTAGAGATGGGTTGTGGGAGGTAAATTCTCTCAGCTTTTGCTTATCTAGGAATTGTTTAATCCCCTTTCAAATTTAAATGATAATCTTGCCAGATAAAGTAATCTTGGTTCAAGGCCCTTCTGCTTAATTGCATTAAATACATCATGCCACTCCCTTCTGGCCTGTAAGGTTTCTGCTGAGAAGTGTGATGATAGCCTGATGGGTTTTCCTTTGTATGTGATCTTATTTCTCTCTCTGGCTGCTTTTAATACTCTGTCCTTATCCTTGATCTTTGCCATTTTAATTATTTTATGTCTTGATGTTGTCTTCCTTGGGTTCCTTGTGTTGGGAGATCTGCACACCTCCATGGGCTGAGAGACTATCTCCTTCCCCATATTGGGGAAGTTTTCAGCAATCACCTCCTCAAAGACACTTTCTATCCCTTTTTCTCTCTCTTCTTCTTCTGGTACCCCTATAATGTGAATATTGTTCCGTTTGGATTGGTCACACAGTTCTCTCAATATTCTTTCATTCTTAGAGATCCTTTTTTCTCTCAGTGCCTCAGCTTCTTTGTATTCTTCTTCTCTAGTTTCTATTTCATTTATCGTCTCCACCATATCCAATCTGCTTTTAATACCATCCATTGTGTTCTTCAATGATTGGATCTCCGACCGGAATTCATTCCTGAGTTCTTGAATATCTCTCCGTACCTCCATGAGCATGTTAATGATTTTTATTTTCAACTCCCTTTTAGGGAGAGTCATAAGGTCCATATCATTTAAATCTTTCTCAGGAGTTGTATTCATAATTTTACTCTGGACCAGGTTCATATTTGGCATTTCATATTTGTATATGGCACCCTCTAGTGCCCAGAAGCTCTACTCTCTGGAGCTGCTCAGCCCCTGAAGCAATGTCAGGGATTGTAGGGGAGTGGTATTGGTGCCTCGGGTGAGGGAAAAGGCTGTTTTCTGGTTCCTGGCTGCTATGCCTGTCTCCACTGCCTGAACCAGTGGGCTGAGTACACAGGTATGAGCCTGTGTGCTTTGCGTTTTTAGTTGCTGTAGACAGATCTTCCCTCTGGCTGGCCTAACACCAGGGAAGGGTTTCCCGGTTTGCAAGCCCGGTGGGGCTGGCCAGGAGAAAGGTACACTTGTCTGCCTGTCACAGAAGGGGCTCTTGGAGCTTTGTAGGCAGCCAGGGAGCTGCCGCACCTGAAGATCGTGAAAACTCCCAATCTGCTGGGCAGAGGTGCACCCTGACAATTTCGACTACCTGTCCTTTCTTCTTAGCAGTGAGCTCTGTGCAATTCTTGCCCCTTTAGCAGCCCTCTTGCTAAGGGCTTCCTTGTTAGGAAGTCTCTCAGAGTGCCCGCCTTTCTTTTGTCCCAGAGCAGCCGGATATGGATCCCTGCTTTCACAAGCAGCTGGAATCTTAGTCTCTCCAGGAATTCTGCCTGTCTTATCTTTCCAACCCCCTAATTACAAGAGTATCATGCAAGCACCTTGAAATGTAGGTTTGTGCTCCCAGAGTAGATCTCCAGAGTTAGGTATTCAGCAGTCCCAGTTCTCCACTCCCTCTCTGCTCTGTTCCTGTTCCTCCTGCCAGTGATCTGGGATGGGGGAAGGGCTTGGGTCCCGCAGGACCACAGCTTTAGTACGTTACCTTTTTCCGTGAGGGCTGCTCTTGTCTCCAGGTGTATGCAGTTTGTTGCCGTCCTCTTTCCCGTTGCTCTTTCAAGAGTAGTTGTAGTAGTTATATTTTCATATTATATGTGGTTTTAGGAGGAAGCCTCTGTCTCACCTCTCACGTCACCATCTTTAATTTTTATCAGATGCTGCATTCTTAGGGTAAATTCCCAGGAGTGGAATTCCTGGGTCAAATGGTATTTCTATTTTGAGTTTTTTGAAGAACCTCCATAGTGCATTTCACAATGGTTAAACTAATTTACATTCCCACCAGCAGTGTACGAGGGTTCCCTTCTCCACATCCTCGCTAACATTTGTTGTTGTTAGTCTTTTGGATGATAGCCATTCTAACTGGTGTGAGGTGATATTTCATTGTGGTTTTAATTTGCATTTTTCTGATGATGTGTGATGTGGAGCATCTTTTCATGTGCCTGCTGACCATCTGAATTTCTTCTTTGGCAAAGTGTCTGAGCAGATACCCTGCCCATTTTTTAATCGGGTTATTTGCTTTTTATTTGTTGAGGTGCATGAGTTCTTTCTATATTTTGGATGTCAATCCTTTATCGGATATGTCATTTGTGAATATATTCTCCCATACTGTAGGATGTCTTTTTGTTGTACTGATGGTGTCCTTTGCTGTACAGAAGCTTTTTAGTTTGATATAATCCCACTTGCTCATTTTTGCTTTTGTTTTCCTTGCCTGGGGAGATATGTTCATGAAGAAGTTGCTCATATTTATGTCCAAGAGATTTTTGCCTATGTTTTTTTCTAAGAGTTTTATGGTTTCATGACTTACATTCAGGTCTTTGATCCACCTTGAGTTTACCTTTGTGTGTGGGGCTAGACAGTAGTCCAGTTTCATTCTCTTACACGTAGCTGTCCAGTTTTGCCAATACCAGCTGTTGAAGAGGCTGTCACTTCCCTATTGTATATCCATGCCTCCTTTATCATATACTAATCGACCATATATGCTTATGTTTATATTTGGGCTCTCTATTCTGTTCCACTGGTCTATGGGTCTGTTCTTGTGCCAGTACCAAATTGTCTTGATTACTGTGGCTTTGTAGTAGAGCTTGAAGTCAGGGAGCACAATTCCCCCTGTTTTATTCTTCCTTCTCAGGATTGCTTTGGCTATTTGGGATCTTTTGTCATTCCATATGAATTTTAGAACTATTTGCTCTAGTTCATTGAAGAATGCTGTTGGTATTTTGATAGGGATTGCATTGAGTGTGGAGGAGAGATACAATTCCAATTCTTTTCTACCAAATGATGTACACGTATCCCCTGCCCTCTGAAGGTTTGCACTAAACCACTGCACTTTTACAAAAGACTTAAACGCTAGTACAGTAATGGCTTTTTTCAGAAAAGCAAAAATCCTCTTGGGGTTTCTTTTAGTTAGTGAAAACAGCCAGTAGGTCTTTCGTAAAGTGACGTGGCATAATGCAAAACTGCAAAGGCGGGAGATACTCTTTGTTTCACACCATCTAAGTTCATGAAAGGTTTCACAGGAAGTTCAACTTTTGGTTAGTAAGGGAAACCTGTACTCATAAATGGCAGAAGACTTCCAGCACTTCCCAACCTTTAGTGTGCATAAAAATCACATGGAGGGAAGTTGGTGGCAGAGTAGTGTGGCAGAAATCTCCTCCCAAAACCATATATATTTTGAAAATACAGCAAATACAACTATTCCTAAAAGAGAGACCAGAAGATACAGTACAACACCCAGGCTACATCTACATCTGTGAGAACTCTGCAACAGATTTCTGTGTATTAATTTTGTATCCTGCAACTTTGCTGAATTAAGTTATCAGTTCTAGTAATCCCGGGGTGGATTCTTTAGGGTTTTTTATGTACAATATCATGTCATCTGCAAACAGTGACAGTTTAACTTCTTCCTTACCAATCTGTATGCCTTTTATTTGTGTTGTCTCATTACTGTGGCTAGGACCTACAGAACTTTGTTGAATAAAAGTGGGGAGAGTGGACATCCTTGTTCTGTTCCTGATCTTAGGGAAAAAGCTTTCAGCTTGTTGCTGTTAAGTGTGATGTTGGCTGTGGGTTTGTCATATATGGCCTTTATTATGTTGAGGTACTTTCCCTCTATACCCATTTTTATGAGAGTTTTTTTCATGAATGAATTCTAAATTTTGTTCAATGCTTTTTTAGCATCTATTGTTACGATCATGTGATTTTTGTCATTGTTTTCATTGATGTGGTGGATGCTGATGGATTTTTGAATACTGTACCATCCTTGCATTGCTGGAATAAATTCCACTTGATCATGATGGATAATCTTTTTGATGTATTTTTGAATTCAGTTTGCTAATATATTGTTGAGTATTTTTGCATCTATGTTCATCAGGGATATTGGTCTGTAATTTTCTTTTTTTGTGGTATCTTTGCCTGGTTTTGGTATTAGAGTTGTTCTGGCTTCATAGAATGAGTTTGGAAGTATTCCCTATCTTCTATTTTTGGAAAACTTTGAGGAGAATGGGTATTATGTCTTCTCTAAATGTCTGATAAAATTCAGCAGTGAATCCATCTGGCCTGGGGGTTTTTGTTCTTAGGTAGTTTTTTGATTACTGAATTTCGTTACTGGTAATTGGTCTGTTTAGATTTTCTGTTTCTTCCTCGGTCAGTCTTGGAGCGTTGTATTTTTCTAGAAAGTTGTCCATTTCTTCTAGGTTTTCCAGCTTGTTAGCATATAGATTTTCATAGTATTCTGTCATAATTCTTTGTATTTCTGTGGTGTCTTTCGTGATTTTTCCTTTCTCATTTCTGATTCTCTTTATGTGTGTAGATTCTCTTTTTTTCTTGGTAGGTTTGGCTAGGGATTTATCTATTTTGTTTACAATGAGATATCACCTCACACCAGTTAGGATGGCTACCATCCAAAAGACTAACAACAACAAATGTTGGCGAGGATGTGGAGAAAGGGGAACCCCCCTGCACTGCTGGTGGGAATGTAAGTTCGTTCAACCATTGTGGAAAGCAGTATGGTGGTTCCTCAAAAAACTCAAAATAGAAATACCATTTGACCCAGCAATTAAACTCCTAGGAATTTACCCTAAGAATGCAGCAGCCCAGTTTTAAAAAGACATATGCACCCCTATGTTTATCAAAACACTATTTACAATAGCCAAGAAATGGAAGCAACCTAAGTGCCCATCAGTAGATGAATGGATAAAGAAGATGTGGTACATATACACAATGGAATATTATTCAGCCATAAGAAGAAAACAGATCCTACCATTTGCCACAACATGGATGGAGCTAGAGGGTATTATGTTCAGTGAAATAAGCCAGGTGGAGAAAGCCAAGTGCCAAATGATTTCACTCATCTGTGGAGTGTAAGAACAAAGAAAAAAATGAAGGAACAAAACAGTAGCAGACTCACAGACTTCAAGAGAGTGGTGGTTACCAAAGGGAAGGGGTCGGGAAGGGTTGGAGAGGAGAGAGGGATAAGGGGATTAAAGAGCACGGTGGTTAACACATAAAGTAGGGGAGTCACAGGGAAGGCAGTATAGCACAGAGAAGACAAGTACTGACTCTATAGTATCTTACTATGCTGATGGACAGTGACTGCAGTGGGGTGTGGTGGGGGCACTTGATAATATGGGTGAATGTAGTAACCACAATATTGCTCATGTGAAACCTTCATAAGATTTTATATCACTGATACCTTAATAAAAAATAGTATGTGAACTATGAGTCTTTTTGGTATAAGCAGACAGATTTTATGTACTTATAGCAAATAATGCTTTAATTTCTGTTATCTTTCTAATTTATGTCTTTTCATACACACCCTCCCCTTAGCTGTGTTTTTCTAAAACCATCTTTTTAAAATCCAAAACTTAGATTATCAGTGGGAATGCCTTCAGTTGGAAATAAAAGAAAAGCCTGCTCACAATGACTTTAATCATAGGGCATTTTTTGGCTCACATAACTGGGAGGTCTGGAGGTAGACAGGGCTTCACGGTGTGAATCATGAAGGTCTTGGTTTCTCTGCCTTTTCTGCTCTGCCTTCCCTGGTGTCAGCTGCAGTCTGAAGTTGGCTTCCATCACATTGGCATGATGACTGCTGCATTCTGGCCTGGCATCCGGGCACCACCACGGACGGGAGAGAGCTGGCTGAAGGCACGTGCTTTCTTTCCAGAGCCCCCAGCACACCTCCCTCACTCATCCAACACATGATATTCACTGTGTGGTGTGTGCCAGCCTCCATTCCAGGTGCTGGGGAAGCAGAAGTGACCCAAACAGGCAAAAATCCTAGCCATCATGGGGTCTGCATTCTGGCTAGAGGAGAAGGACATAAATAAAGGGAAGAGATAAAATATATAGTATGTAAGTGATAGGAGCAAATGTTAAGAGCAAAGCAAATGAGGGGATCAGAAATGCTGGGGAGCAGATATCGGAAGGAAAAGCCTCTCAGGGCAGGAGGTGAGGGAGAAGCCACATGGGCACAGCTAGACTACAGGTCTTCGACATCTACTCTTTTCATACCATGGTTTAAAATACATCATGTGCTTCCATTTTTTCCTTCGCTTCCTTCAACATTTGGAATGGACTGTTTTTGCTCTTCAGTTTGGTAACTTTAAATTCAATGACCTCATGTTCTGGTCTCCCACTCAATCTCTTTCCTCTTCCCTTGGGAAATTATATTCGTGTCTGTCATCTGTCTTCTGGCCATGCTGGTGAACACTGGGACAAATCGTTCATTCAGTTTTTAGCATCGTCAACCTCTTCTGTCAACAAATTCAACCCTGAGGTTCCCTCTCATTTCTCTTATGACTGCTGTTTGTTGAGAAGAGAACATTTCCAAACTTAGGTTAATTCTCATTTTCAATGTGTATAAGCTAAATGCTTTTGAACACTTTTTATTTCGTATGGTGATGATCTCTAGGATGTTTCTATACTTAACATGGAATTAAAATGTGGTTTAAATGATTCCTTTTCCTTGTTTTCCTGCTTGCCTGCTCTTAACCTTCGCACTGGCTTATCCCTCTTCTTCTTTATTCATGAGTGGAGGGCACATTTGGATGAACTTAGCACTCAACCCATCTTCCTGACCTTCCAAACCATGTTTTTCTGAAGTTTGCCGTTTTAATTTGAGGACATATGTTTCAAACTTACTCATCCAGTAATATTTATTGAATTAGAAAATACTTTCTACAAGTATGCATTTATTGCTAAATTAAAACATACTGCCAGTTGTCAATTTTGCTCAGTAAATAAAAGTGCCCTTAGGTAGCTGGCTTTTCAGAGATCCCACCTTTCAGTGTTTTTGGTTGTATTTGCTGATCTATGGGTGACTCACTCATGCCTCATTGTCATTTTTTTCTAGCACATCACCATTATACTGTTTCAGGCCCATGTATCATTGAGAGTGCTTAGTGATAAATATTCTTCTGATAGCACTTTCAATAAGCTTTTTAAAAATCAGCCTCCTTGAATAAATCCCAATAGAAAACTTTATTTGGGGGCTATTGTTTTTTTTGTTGTTGTTTGTTTGTTTTAAACTGAAATACCATGACTGTCAAATTGTTTTATGTTTATGTTACATAGATCACTTCCTTGGCATTCAGAATGACTCAAATTACTTTTCCTTCTTTCGATCATTTTGTTTTAATTTACTGGCATAAAAAAATTACCCTATAGCCTGTCTGCAAGGCTAAGTGACTACATACACACATACATACATTTCTAAGTGGCTAAAACCATTCATTCATTCAATTTGGGACTGAAAATTAACTATCAAATCATTTTCCTTCTACTTTTATGTATGATTTTCTATTTTGTGATGTGTACAGCCTGGCGAAATGTTATAAATTCTGATCTTTGAGGCCAGGGTCCCCAAAAAAACAGGGGATGAAGAAAAAGTAACTGTGAAGCAGATGATCGGGCCTGCAAAACTTGCCAGACCAAAGGCCTGGTGGGCAAAAACTTTACCATTTCTTCATGGAGAGGTGACATACCCTGAGGAGTCCTGGGTTTGGATATTCAAGTATATTAGGGAGACTGTGGAGGTTAGGCAAGGTGACACACAGAACAGGTAGGAGGATGGGAATTCTCCTTCCTGATTATGCATCATGGAACAGAATGAAAGGGCCAAAGCATAGAGGTTATAACACAAAAACGAAAATCAGAAACTTGGTCAGAACTTGTGATGAGATGAAAGTAGGGCCATATTTAGATACATCCAATGAGCCCACCATGTTTGCAGTCCTGCCAGGCCTAATTCTGATATGTAAACATCAAAATGGACTTAGTCTTTTTGGATATTTATTTAGCACATTCCACAGAAGGTCTTGTTTTCATTTAAAAAACCCTTAATATGATTTATCTGAAAATATGGCAAGAAATAAAAGATATCAGTTAATTTAACAATAAATACTATTTCCCTCTGCTATGTGCGTGTGTGTATGACAACGATATATATTTTAAGAGAATTTCAGGATCTCACATGTTGAGAATGAATGCTAAGTATCCTTACAACTTTGTTTGGAAGTCATTTTATTTTTCAAGGGGCTTTCTTTACCTAAACACAAACTGAGGTCTCTACAACTCCTAGTCCATTTCTAACCTCATATGCATCACCTGAAACTTTAAGGGATTATTTCTCAGAAGATGATTCTGGAATGAACAGGTCAGCTCCAAGAGGGCAGGAATGGTGGACTGTCTTGTTCACTGATGTACCCCCAACACCCAGAATGCACCAGGCATGCAGCAGATGTTTAAATAATATCTGTGACTGACTGTATGACTCATTCTCAATAAAGCCACATCAGTAATTGATTTTTAGGGAATATGCTTTCAGAATCTATTTCTTATGCATATTAATTTTTCACTTTTTCTGGCTGCTCCCATCAATTACTATATAAAAGCGGTGAGGATATGTACCTTTTACCACATTTGTGTTTCCCATTTGCTGGCCACATATCCTTGTCGTGTCATTCTGGTTAAAGGCAAAGCAAACAGGCTGCAGTCCCTACCACCTGAGGTGTAAGCAGTGATATACACACTGGCCACTTGCCTCAGAGCTTCCCTGGGAAAAGGTCACGTGTGGAGCAAACCTACACTTTCCTTTTTTTTTTTTGTATCATTAATATTCAGTTGCATGGGCAACATTGTGGTTACTAGATTCCCCCCATTATCAAGCCCCCACCACATACCCCTTTACAGTCACTGTCCATCAGTGGAGTAAGATGCTATAGAATCACTACTTGTCTTCTCTGTGCTATACTGCCTTCCCCGTGCCCCCCCACCCCACATTATGTTTGCTAATCATAATGCCCCTTATTTCCCTTCTCCCTCCCTTCCCACCCATCCTCCTCAGTCCCTTTCCCTTTGGTAACTGTTAGTCCATTCTTGGGTTCTGTGAGTCTGCTGCTGTTTTGTTCCTTCAGTTTTTTTCTTTGTTCTTATACTCCACAGATGAGTGAAATCATTTGATGCTTCTTTTTCTCCACCTGGCTTATTTCACTGAGCATAATACCCTCTAGCTCCATCCATGTTATGGCAAATGGTAGGATTTGTTTTCTTCTTATGGCTGAATAATATTCCATTGTGTATATGTACCACATCTTCTTTATCCACTCATCTACTGAACACTTAGGTTGCTTCCATTTCTGGGCTATTGTACACAGTGCTGCGATAAACATAGGGGTGTACATATCTTTTTGAAACTGGGCTGCTGCATTCTTAGGGTAAATTCCTAGGAGTGGAATTCCTGGGTCAAATGGTATTTCGATTTAAAGTTTTTTGAGGAACCTCCATACTGCTTTCCACAATGGTTGAACTAATTTACATTCCCACCAGCAGTGTAGGAGGGTTCCCTTCTCCACATCCTCGCCAACATTTGTTGTTATTAGTCTTTTGGACGGTAGCCATTCTAACTGGTATGAGGTGATATCTCATTGTGGTTTTAATTTGCATTTTTCTGATGATGTGTGATGTGGAGCATCGTTTCATGTGCCTGCTGACCATCTGAATTTCTTCTTTGGCAAAGTGTCTGAGCAGATACCCTGCCCATTTTTTAATTGGCTTATTTGCTATTTATTTGTTGAGGTGCATGAGTTCTTTCTATATTTTGGATGTCAATCCTTTATCGGATATGTCATTTGTGAATATATTCTCGAATACTGTAGGATGCTTTTTTGTTGTACTGATGGTGTCCTTTGCTGTACAGAAGCTTTTTAGTTTGATATAGTCCCACTTGTTCATTTTTGCTTTTGTTTCCCTTGCCCAGGGAGATATATTTATGAAGAAGTCGCTCATATTTATGTCCAAGAGATTTTTGCCTATGTTTTTTTCTAAAAGTTTTATGGTTTCATGACTTACATTCAGGTCTTTGATCCATTTTGAGTTTACTTTTGTGTATGGGGTTAGACAGTAATCCAGTTCCATTCTCTTACATGTAGCTGTCCAGTTTTGCCAACACCAGCTGTTGAAGAGGCTGTCATTTCCCCATTGTATATCCATGGCTCCTTTATCGTATATTAATCGACCATATATGCTTGAGTTTATATCTGGGCTCTCCAGTCTGTTCCATTGGTCTATGGGTCTGTTCTTGTGCCAATACCAAATTATCTTGATTACTGTGGCTTTGTATTAGAGCTTGAAGTCAGGGAGCATAATTCCTCCCACTTTATTCTTCCTTGTCAGGATTGCTTTGGCTATTCGGGGTCTTTTGTGGTTCCATATGAATTTTAGAACTGTTTCCTCTAGTCCATTGAAGAATGCAGTTGGTATTTTGATAGGGATACATTGAATCTGTAGATTGCTTTGGACAGGATGACCATTTTGACAATATTAATTCTTTATATCCATGAGCATGGGATGTGTTTCCATTAATTGGTATCTTCTTTAATTTCTCCTATGAATGTCTTATAGTTTTCCGAGTATAGGTCTTTCACTTCCTTGGTTAGGTTTATTCCTAGGTATTTTATTCTTTTGGATGCAATTGTGAATGGAATTGTTTGCCTGATTTCTCTTTCTGCTAGTTCAGTTAGTGTATAGAAATGCAACAGATTTCTGTGTATTAATTTTGTATCCCACAACTTTACTGAATTCAGATATTAGGTCTAGTAGTTTTGGAGTGGATTCTTTAGGGTTTTTTATGTACACTATCATGTCATCTGCAAACAGGGACAGTTTAACTTCTTCTTTACCAATCTGGATGCCTTTTATTACTTTGTGTTGTCTGACTGCTGTGGCTAAGACCTCCAGTACTATGTTGAATAGAAGTGTGGAGAGTGGGCATTCTTGTCTTGTTCCCAATCTTAAAGCAAAAGCTTTCAGCTTCTTGCTGTTAAGTGTAATGTTGGCTGTGGGTTTACCATATATGGCCTTTATTGTGTTGAAGTACTTGTCTTCTATACCCATTTTGTTGAGAGTTGTTAGCATGAATGGATGTTCAATTTTGTCGAATGCTTTTTCAGCATCTATGGAGATGATCATGTGGTTTTTGTCCTTCTTTTTATTGATGTAGTGGATGATGTTGATAGATTTTTGAATGTTGTACCATCCTTGCATCCCTGGGATGAATCCCACTTGATCATGATGGATGATCTTTTTGATGTATTTTTTAATTCAGTTTGCTAATATTTTGTTGAGTATTTTTGCATCTATGTTTATCAGGGATATTGGTCTGTAATTTACTTTTTTTCATGTCTTGCCTGGTTTTGGTATTAGAGTGATGTTGGCCATGTAGAATGTGTTTGGGATTTTTTCCTTCTCTTCTAGTTTTTGGAAAACTTTAAGGAGTATGGGTATTAGGTCTTCAGGAAATGTTTGATAAAATTCAGTTGTGAAATCATCTGGTACAGGGATTTTGTTCTTAGTTTTTTGATTACCAAGTCAATTATTTGCTGGTAATTGGTCTATTCAGATTTCCTGTTTCTTCCTGGGTCAACCTTGGAAGGTTGTATTTTTCTAGAAAGTTGTCCATTTCTTCTAGGTTATCCAGTTTGTTGGCATATAATTTTTCATAGTATTCTCTCACAATTCTCTGTATTTCTGTGGTGTCCATAGTGATTTTTCCTTTGTTATTTCTGATTCTTTTTATGTGTGTAGACTCTTTTTTTTCTTGATAAGTCTAGCTAGGGGTTTATTTATTTTGTTTATTCTCTTAAAGAACCAGCTCCTGCTTTCATTGATTCTTTCTATTGTTTTATTCTTCACAATTTTATTTATTTCTGCTTTAATCTTTATTGTGTCCCTCATTCTACTGACTTTGGGTATCACTTGTTCTTCCTTTTCTAGTTTAATTAATTGTGAGTTTAGACTGTTCATTTGGGATGGTTCTTCTTTCCTGAGGTAGGTCTGTATTGCAATATATTTCCCTCTTAGCACGGCCTTCACTGTGTACCAGATATTTTGCCATGTTGAATTATTGTTGTAATTTGTCTCCATATATTGCTTGATCTCTGTTTTTATTTGGTCATTGATGCATTGATTATTTAGGAGCATGTTATTAAGCCTCCATGTGTTTGTGGGCTTTTTCATTTTCTTAGAGTGATATATTTCTAGTTTCATACCTTTGTGAACTGAGAAGCTTGGTACAATTTCAATCTTTTGAATTTACAGAGGCTCTTTTTGTGACCTAGTATATGATCTGTTCTTGAAAATGTTCCATGTGCACTTAAGAAGAATGTGTATCCTGTTGCTTTTGGTTGGAGTGTTCTGTAGATGTCCGTTAGGTCCATCTGTTCTAATACGTTGTTCAGTGCCTCTGTCTCTTTATTTTCTGTCTGGTTGATCTGTTCTTTGAAGAGACTGGTGTATTGAAGTCTCCCAAAATGAATTCATTGCATTCTATTTCCCCCTTTAATTCTGTTAGTATTTGTTTCACATATTTAGGTGATCCTGTGTTGGGTGTGTAGATATTTATAATAGTTATACCCTCTTGTTGGACTGACCCCTTTATCATTATGTAATGTCCTTCTTTTTCTTTTCTGACTTTCTTTGTTTTGAAGTCT
Source organism: Phataginus tricuspis (assembly GCA_029783875.1). Taxonomy (NCBI): domain Eukaryota; kingdom Metazoa; phylum Chordata; class Mammalia; order Pholidota; family Manidae; genus Phataginus; species Phataginus tricuspis. Next base: position 3,175,955 of record JAQQAC010020895.1, on the reverse strand, counting down.
ATTTTGTCTGATACAAGTACTGCAACTCCTGCTTTTTTCTCCCTATTAGTTGCATGAAATATCTTTTCCATCCCTTTACTTTCAGCCTGTGTAGGTCTTTGGGTTTGAAGTGAGTCTCCTGTAGGCAGCATATAGATGGGTCTTGTTTTTTTATCCATTCAGTGACTCTGTGTCTTTTGATTGGTGCATTCAGACCATTTACATTTAGGGTGATTATCGATAGGTATATATACTTATTGCAATTGTAGGCTTTAGATTCATGGTTTCCAAAGGCTCAAGGGCAATTCCCTCACTATCTAACAGTCTAAATTAACTCACATCGTATGCTATTACAAACACAACCTAAAGATTCTATTTTTTTCCTCCTTTTTCTTCCTCCTCCATTCTTTGTATGTTATGAATCATATTCTGTACTCTTTGTCTATCCCTTGGGTGACATCTACTTAGTCTCAGGAATACTTCTATCTATAGGAGTCCCTCCAAAATGCACTGTAGAGGTGGTTTGTGGGAGGTAAATTCTCTCAGCTTTTGCTTATCTGAAAATTGTTTAATCCCTCCTTCAAATTTAAATTATAACCTGCTGGGTAGAGTATTCTTTGTTCGAGGTCCTTCTGCTTCATTGCGTGAAATATATCATGCCACTACCTTCTGGCCTATAAGGTTTCTGTTGAGAAATCTTATGATAGCCTGATGGGTTTTCCTTTGTATGTGATCTTTTTTCTCTCTCTAGCTGCTTTTAAAAGTCTGTCTTTATCCTTGATCTTTGCCATTTTAATTATTATATGTCTTGATGTTGTCTTCCTTGGGTCCCTTGTGTTGCTAGATCTGTGCATCTCCATGGCTTGAGAGACTATATCCTTCCCCAGATTGGGGAAGTTTTCAGCAATTACCTCCTCAATGACACTTTCTATCCCTTTTCCTCTCTCTTCTTCTTCTGGTACCCCTATTAGGTGAATATTTTTCCGTTTGGATTGGTCACACAGTTCTCTCAATATTCTTTCATTCTTAGACATTCTTTTTTCTCTCTGTGCCTCAGCTTCTTTGTATTCCTCTTCTCTAATTTCTATTCCATTTACTGTCTCTTCTAATACATCTAATCTGCTGTTAAATCCCTCTATTGGATGTTTCATTTCAGATACGGAATTCCTTAATGACTGAATCTCCATCTTAAATTCGTTCCTGAGTTCTTGAATAGTTTTCTGTACCTCCATAAGCATGTTTATGATTTTTATTTTGAACTCTCTTTCCTGAAGATTGGTGAGTTCGGTTTCATTTGGCCCTTTTTCTAGGGTTTGTAAGTTTTTGGTCTGAACCATGTTCTTTTGACGTTTCATATTTCTGTGTGGTGCCCTCTATTGCCCAGAAGCTCTAGTCTCTGGAGCTTCTCAGCCCCTAGAGTGAGGTTGGGGGTTGTAGGGGAGTGAAGCTGATGCCTGAGGAGAGGAGAGATCTGTTTCCTGATTCCCATCTGCCCTGCCTGTCTCCCGTATCAGAGCCAGTGGCCAAGCACACAGGTGTAAGCCTCTGTGCTTTGCATCTCTAGCTGTTGTAGGTGGGGCCTCCCTCTGGCTGGCCTGTGTCAATAGCAGTGACTGCCAGTTTGCGAGCCGGTACTGTCAGGCCAGGAGGAAGGCTTGGCAGGCTGCATATCACAATAGGGGGCCTTAGAGCTGCGTATCCCGCCAGGGGGATGGAGCGCCCGGAGTTCCTCAGAGTTCCCAATCTGTTGGGCAGAGCGCACCCAGACAACCTTGTCCCCCTATCCCTTCTCCCATGCAGCAAGCTCTTTGCAACCCTCGCCCCTTCAGCATCCCTCTCACTGCTAGGAAGCCTCTTAGACCACCTTCCTTTCCCTTGTCCAAGAGCAGCCGGGTGTGGTGTCCGTCTTCCACAAACGGCTGGAATCTGTCTCTCAAGCACTCCACCTGTCCCAGCTCCCCATCCTCCAGAGCACCACAGAATGTAGATTTCTGCTCACAAACCAGATCTCCAGGGCTATGTGTTCAGCAGTCCCAGGCTTCCACCCCCTCCCCCTCTCCATTTCTCTTCCTCCCGCCAGTGAACTGGGGTGGGAAAAGGGCTCTGGTCCTGTCAGATTAAGGCTTTCGTATGTTACCCTGTTTTGTGAGGTCTGTTCTGTTCGTGAGGTCTGTATGCAGTCTGGTGCAGCCTTCTTTCCTGTTGCTGTTTTAGGGTTAGTTGTTTTAAATATATTTTCCCACTATCTGTGGTTTGGGGAGGAGTTCTCTTTCTCACTTCTCCTGCCGCCATCTTGAATCTCCTTAAATGATAATCTTACCGGGTAGAGTAATCTTGGCTCGAGGCCCTTCTGTTTCATTGCATTAAATATATCATGCCACTCTCTTCTGGCTTCTAAGGTTTCTTTAGAGAAGTCTTATTTAATCTTCTAATGTGTTTTCCTTTGTATGTGATCTTTTTTCTCTCTTTAGCTGCTTTTAAAGGTCTATCCTTATCCTTGATCTTTGCCATTTTAATTATTATATGTGTTGGTGTTTTCTTCCTTGGGTCCCTTGTGTTGGGAGATCTGTGCACCTCCATGGCCTGAGAGACTATGTCTCCTTCCCCAGATTGGGGAAGTTTTCAGAAATTACTTCCTCAAAGATACTTTCTATCCCCTTTTCTCTCTCTTCTTCTTCTGGTGCCCCTATTATGTGAATGTTGTTGTGGTTGGATTGGTCACACAGTTCTCTCAATATTCTTTAATTCCAAAAGCTCCTTTTTTCCCTCTGTGCCTCAGTATTCCTCTTCTCTAATTTCTGTTCCATTTACCGTTAATTCTACTACATCTAATCTGCTTTTAAATCCCTCCATTGTATGTTTCATTTCAGATATGGAATTTCTTAATGATTGAATCTCCATCCTAAATTTGTCCCTGAGTTCTTGAATATTTTTCTGTACCTCCATGAGCATGTTTGTGATTTTTATTCTGAACTTTCTTTCAGAAAGATTGGTGAGTTCAATTTCACTTGGGCCTTTTTCTGGTGTTTGTGAGATTTTGGTCCAAACCAGGTTCCTTTGATGTTTCATATTTGTATGTGGTGCCCTCTAGTGCCCAGAATATCTTGTCTCTGGAGCTCCTCAGCCCCTGGAGTGATGTTGGGGGTTGTAGCATAGTGGCGCTTATGCCTGGGGGGAGGAATGAGTTGTTTCCTGCTTCCCAGCTGCAACTCCTGTCTCCACTGTCAAAACCTGTGGGCTGAGCACATAGGTGTAAGCCTCTGTGCTTTCCATTTGTAGCTGCCATGGGTGGGGCTTCCCTCTGTCTGGCCTGACGCCAGGGCAGGGTTTGCCATTTTATGAGCCAGTGCTGGCAGGCCAGCAGGAAGGCAAAGCAGGCTGCGTATCACAGTGGGGGGCCTCACTGCTGAGTAACCAGCCGTGGGGATGGAGCCCCTGAAGCTCCGGAATGTTCCCAACCTGCTGGCCAGATCACGCCCAGACAACTTTGTACACCTATCCCTTCTCCCGAGCAGGAAGCTCCATTCAATCCCCACCCCTTCACTAGCCCTCTCACTGCTAGGAAGTCTCTCAGACTGCCCACCTTTCCTTTGTCCCATAGCAGCAGGATGTGGATCCCTGTCCTCCACAAACAGCTGGAATCTGTCTCTCTAAGTATTCCACCTGTCTTAGCTTTCCAACACCACTAATCTCCAGAGCACCATGCAATGTAGGTTTGTGCTCCCAAAACAGATCTCCAGGACTGGGTGTTCAGCAGTCCTAGGCTTCCACCCTCTCCCCACTCCGTTTCTCTTCCTTCCACCTGTGAGCTGGGGTGGGGGAACGCCTTGAGCCCTGCTCAATCAAGGCTTTGGTATGTTACCCTTTTTCGTGATGTCTGCTGTTTTCTCCAGGTGTATGCACTCTGGCACAGCCTTCTTTCCTGTTGCCTTTTTAGGATTAGTTTTATTAACTATATTTTCGTATTATATGTGGTTTTGGGAGGAGTTCTCTTTCTCACCTCTCACACCACCATCTTTCAGTGTTTGTGTTTTTTGATATTTGGCAATAAAAGGGTCCCATATCCCACTGAACAATTTATTGAACACTGTTGTGGGTCTGAAAAAGACATGGCCTTCCAGAGTGGGCCATGATGTGGTTTGAGCTTCCAGCCTTGCCAGAGGGATAATGTTGCACATACCAGGTAAAGATAGAACAATAGAGACATGCAAAAATATGTTACATGGTCTTCACTCTCCTGTCTCCCACCACATTCTTAATTCTTACAATACTCTACTGTAGCATTTATTATATATGGAAGTGTGGGGAAAACTCTCCAGTCATCTACATGCAAGCTGCATTGTTCATTCCTTTAACAGATACTTATCGAGCACCTATGACATGCCAGGCATCGCTCTAGCCAAGGGGTGCAGCAGTGCGAACAGACCAAAATTTTTATCGTTATGAAGTCTTATTTTGGAGGAAGGAGGCAACAGTAAACAAACAAATAGAGGGCAAAAACTACTATGATAAAAAAACAGAGCAGGGAATGGGGATGGGAGTCTCAGGGTTTGCAAAAGTGAGTTAGGGGGTCAGAGTGAGGGCAGGCCTCACTGACAACAGGTGAAGTTTGAGCAAACCCTTAATGTTGAGGTGAAAGAAAGAGGCTTTACATTTTGGGTTGGGAAGGCAGAATTCTGAGTTAGATCTCCCTGTAGTGTTTATGGAACAACAAAGAGGCTGTGAGGGGAGAGGAGAAAGCAAGATGCCAGCTGTCTGGAGATGAGTCAGAGGGAGGAGAGATCTCAGAGGGGGCACAGCCTGTGGTCATTGAGGGGCTCTTGGCCATTCTAGCACTTGGTCTTTACTTGAAGTGAGTTGAGAAACATAGCTGAGGTTCTTAGTAGAATTCCTGAAGGTCCATAGTAGAATTCAGGGTGGGGGCAGGGGTTCACATCTTCATTTTCATTCAGCTCTAATTGAAATTCAGCATTTCTTTCCATTGTAAAAGGAAACAGCAAACCACATAGTATCAGTAGCACCTGTAAATTTCTCTAAAATTGAAAAAACAGGTATTTTCCTATCACATTATGGGATTTACAGATATCTGTAAATACTGCTATGGCTTATGCTTATCTATACGGCAAAATTATGGAAATTATTAGACCACTGATGAATCACATTATTTAATGAAGCTCTTGTAGTACAATCCTACATATTTTATTTTATGCATTTAAAAACAGTATCCTGAGAGGGATACTTGGAGTAAAAGAGATGAAGAACCCCTGCTTTACTGGAATCTGTGTAGAAGAGTCAGACTTAGCGCTTAATAAGCATCACTCTACCTGCTGTGTTGAGCAACACCGTCAGAGGCAAAGACAGAAGCATGGAGGCCTGTTAGGATGCTGCTGTAACAATCCAGGAGTGGTTTGGCTGGGAGGTCATAAGAAGCAGTTGGATTCTGGATGCACTTGAAGGGAGAGTCAACCTGCTGTGCTGCTGGGCTGGGAGTGAGGTGTACGAGAAAGAGCTAAGCTGAAGCTGAGGTTTGGGCCGGAACCCCTGAAAAGCCATTAGCTAAGATGAGAACGACAGCAGCGAAAGGGCTTTGGAGGAAGATCGAGATGACTATGGCATAGCCATGTTTTTTCCTTTGGGAGGTGCAGGATCTTTTAGATTAAGTTTATCCAAATCTTCAACAGTACTTTAAGTCTTTTTGTCTGATACCAGTTACTGAGAGAGGTGTATTAATCTCTACCAATGTGATGGTGAATTAGTCAAGTTTTTATTACCATTTTGTCAATTTTTAAATCAATATTCTGAAACTATATTGTTAGATCTGTACAGATTAGATATTTTTGTATCTTCCTAGTGAATTTTTACTTTTATTATTAAGCAAAGACCTTTTTTTCCTCATAATGTTTTTTGCCTTAATTAAGATCTGACCTATCCGATATTTATATTGCTACACCAGCTTATTTTGGGGCTATTAGTTTCCATTCCCTTTTTCATTTTCCTTTCAATGTTCTTTAGTATTATACATTTTTTAACACATTTATTGAGAGTTTATTGGTGTTTTAAAAAATAACAGCATTACAAAACTGAAGGAACAAAACAGCAGCAGACTCACAGACTCCAAGAATGGACTAGTGGTTACCAAAGGGAAAGGGTTGGGGAGGGTGGGTGGGGACGGAGGGAGAAGGGGATTAAGGGACATTTTAATTAGCAATCACAATATAGATCGGTCACGGGGAAGGCAGTAAAGCATGGAGAAGCCAAGTAATGGCTCTGTAGCATCTTACTCTGCTGATGGACAGTGACTGCAATTGGGGGAGTGAGGACTTGAAAATATGGGTGAATGTTGAAACCACAATGTTGTTCATGAGAAGCCTTCATAAAATTGTGTATCAGTGATACTTTAATAAAAAAGTGGCAGCTGTATTCATACCGTACAATTCATCCACGTAAAGTGCACAATTTCATGGTTTTGAGTACATTCACAATGTGGTGCAACCATCATCTCTATCTGGTTACAAAACATTTTCATCACCCCAAAGGATACCCGGTGTCCACTAAGCAGTCGCTCCGATTCCACCCTCCCTGCCAGCCCCTGACAGCAGCTAATCTACTTTCTGTCTCTATAAATTTGTTTTGGACATTCACATAAATGGAATTATACAATGTGTAGCTTTTGTATCTAGCTTCTTTCCCTTAGATAATGTTTTCAAGGTTTGTCCATGTGACATGTCAGTACTGTATTCCTTTTTATGGCTGAATGATATTCCATAGGATAGTACATACTTTGGTTATCCATTCAAAAGTTGATGGAATTTGGGTTCTTTCCACCTTTTGTACTATTATGAATAATGCTGCTCTGAATATTCATGTACAAGATTTTGTGTGGACATATGTTCATAATTCTTTTCCTAATACTTTATGGTCTTGTTTTTCACATTTATGTCTTTAATACATCTGAACTAGATTTTGGCATAAGGTGACCATCTCAGAACCAAGTTTTTCACTTAAAAATTGCTTATATTTTTTTATTAGTGTGATTTTAATTGATAATCTTTACAGCAGTTCACATAGATGTAGATTGTTGTCCATAGTATGGAAGCATGAATTAAAATTTAAGCATAAATATTCACTACAGTTGAAAGAAAATAGGTCAGAATATTTCACTTTATTAATAGTAGAAGGAACTGCACTGTCCTATTTAATAATAGTACCTTAATGACTGGAGAGCATTCAGTGCAAGGCCGTCTACATAATATGCAGGGCCCATTACAAAATGAAAATGTGGGGCTCTGGACTAAGATGGAGCAGTCGTCTCCCTTTTCCATGGGCCCACTGCTCCAATCCACAGCAAACAGCATAGTCCAATGGCTTGCAACTTCTGCACTGGAATGCACTAAATACCTGGGGTTGGGGTGGGCAAGAAACCCATACTGAGTTGCCAGCCAAGCATGCCATGGCACTGCCTGTCCTGGGTGCGGATGACCATCACCTTGTTCTGGGCAGGACCCCACCCAGTCTGGATGGTTATGGCCAATTGTGGGCCTCCCCCTACCAACCCAGTTGTCACCCTGACAGAGGGCATCAGCAGTCATGCAGGGATGAGGAGGCCCCTGGGACTCATGGTGCTAGCAGCAGGGAACAGGCTGGAGAGGGCCCGTCATGGGACAATTGTGGGAAGTGGGTACCGTGCATGAGCTGAGGCTCCAGACCCCAGGCATACTCCCTTGTCTTACATGACTTCATGTAAAAATATAAGATCAAAGATAAAATTATTAAGAATTTTAAGACTCATGAAGCCAGCCCAGGTTCAGTGTAATTTCTTAATATATGTAAAAAATCTGGGGAAGAATTTGGCTTTATATATGAAGTAAATGTGAAATAAACCATTTATGTATGAAGTAAAACTTTAATTAATTAATTTATTTTTATGTTTAGTATCTTTTTAAAATTGAGGTATAATTGACATATAACATTAGTTTCAGGTGTACAACATAATGATTTTAATATTTGTATACACCGAAAAATGATTGCCATGATAGGTCTAATTACCACCTGTCACTACAAAGAGTTACAAATTTTTTTTTCTTATGATCAAAACTTTCAAGATTACTCTCTTGGCTACTCTCAAATATGCACTACAATATTTTTGACTATAGTCACCATGCTGTAGATTACTTCCCTGTGACTTATTTTATAACTGGAAGTTTGTACCTCTTGACCCCTTTCACCCATTTTGCCCACACCTCACACCCCCTCTCCTCTGGCAACCATATTCTGTTCTCTGTATCTGTGAGTTTTATTGTGTTTGTTCATTTGTTTGTTTGTTTTGATTCCACATGTAAGTGAAATCATTTGGCATTTATCTTTCTCTGTCTGATTTATTTCACTTAGCATAATACCGTCAAGGTCCACCCATGTTGTAAATGCAGGATTTCATTCTTTTTTGTTTTCGGCTCAGTAGTATTCCATTGTGTGTGTCTGTGTGTGTGTATACATGTAACATATGTGTGTATATAATTATATCACATCTTCTCTATCCGTTCATCCATTGATGGGCACTTAGGTTGTTTCCATATCTGGGCTATTGTAAATAATGGTACAATAAACCTACAGGTTCATGTATTTTTTCAAATTAGTGTTTTTATTTTCTTTGGATAAATACCCAGAAGTGTAATTGCTGAATCATATGGTAGTTCTATTTTTAATTTTTTGAGGAGCTTACATACTGTTTTCCATAGTGGCTGCACCAATTTACACTCCCACCAACAGTTCATGAGGGTTCCCTTTTCTCCACATCTTTGCCAACACTTATTATTTCTCGTTTTTTTTCTAACAGGTGTGAGGTGATACCTCATTGTGGTTTAATTTTCATTTCCCTGCTGATTAGTAATGTTGAGCATCTTTTCATGTGCCTGTTGGTCATCTGTATTCTGTATTCTTCTTTGGAAAAATATCTATATAGATCTTTTGCCCATTTTTTAACTGGATTGTTTGTTTTCTTGGTATTGAGTTGCATTAGTTCTTTATGTATTTTGGATAGTAACACCTTATCTGATATATGATTTGCAAATATTTTTTCCCATTCAGTAAGTTGCATTTTGTTGATTGTTTCATTTGCTGTGCAGAAGCTTTATAGCTTGATGTAGTCCCATTTGTTTATTCTTTTTTCTTTTGGCTTTTGGAGTCAGATATAAAAAATTATCACCAGGACTGATATCAAGGAGCTTTCTGCCTGTGTTTTCTGTTAGGAGCTTTATGGTTTCAGATGTTATATTCAAGTCTTTAATCCATTTTGTATTAATTTTTGTTTATGGTATAAGATAGTAGTCTCATTTCATTCTTATGCATGTGGCCATCCAGTTTCCCCACTGGAGGACTGTCCTTTCACCATTCTTGCCTCTTTTGTCATAAGTTAATTGACCAAATATTCATGGGTTTCTTTCTGGGCTCTTATTTGTTCCATTCATCTGTGTGTTTGTTTTTATGCCAATACCATACTATTTTGATTACTATAGCTTTGAAATGCAGTTTGAAATTAGGGACCATGATTCCTCAAGCGTTCTTCTTCTTTTTCAAGATTACTTTGGCTATTGGGGGCCTTTTGTGGTTCCATACACATTTTAGGATTATATGTCCTATTTCTGTGAAAAATGCCAGTAGAATTTTTGTGAGAATTTAATTGAGTCTATAGATGCTTTGGGTAGTATGGACATTTTAACAATTACTAATTCTTCCAATTCATGAGTATGGAATATCTTTCCATTTATTTGTGTCTTCTTCAATTTCTTTTATCAATGTCTTAATTTTCAGTATACAGGTCTTTCACTTTATTGGTTAGATTTATTCCTAGATATTTTATTCTTTTGGTGCAGTTGTAAATGGAATTGTTTTCTTAATTTTTCTTTCTGATAGTTTGTTAATGTATAGAAACACAGCTGATTTTTGTATACTGACTTTGTATCTTGCAACTTTACTGAATTTGTTTATCAGTTCTAACAGTTTTTTGGTGGAGTCTTTAAGGTGTTCTATATATAAAATCATGTTGTCCACAAATAGTGACAGTTTTGCTTCTTTCTTTCCAGTTTGAGTGCTTTTTTATTTTTTTGTCTAATTGCTCTGGCTAGAACTTCCAACACTATATTGAATAAAGGTGGTAAGTGTGAGCATCCTTGTCTTGTTCCTGATCTTAGTGGAAAATCTTTCAGATCTTTACTGTTGAATGTATTAGCTATAGGCTTGTCATATATGGCATTTATTATGTTGAGGTATATTCCCTCTTGAGGTATATATCTACTTTATATAGAGTTTTTTATCAAAATGGATGTTGAATTTTGTCAAATGCTTTTTCTGCATCTATTGAGATGATTGTGATTTTTATCCTTCATTTTGTTAATGTGGCATATCATGTTGATTGATTTGGAATGTTGATGCATACTTGCATCCCTGGAATAAATCCCTCTTGATTATGGTATATGATCCTTTTAATGTGTTGTTGAATTTGGTCTGCTAATATTTTGTTGATGTTTTTGCATTTATATTCATCAGGGAGCAATACTGTCGTTTTCTTTTCTTGTGGTGTCCTTGACTAGTTTTGGTATCAGAGTAATGCTGGCTGGCCTCCTAAAACGGGTTTGGGAGTGCTCCTTCCTCTTCAGTGTTTTGGAAGAGTTTGAGAAGGATAGGTAATAAATCTTTTTTTTTGAATGTTTGGTAGAATGCACCAGTGAAGCTGTCTGGTCCTGGTTTTTGTTTATGGGGGAAGTTTTTGATTACCGATTCAATTTCCTTACTGATAATCAGCCTATTCAGATTTCCTATTTCTTCATGATTCAGTCATGGAATATTGTATTTCTAGGAATTTATCAATTTCTTCTAGGTTGTCCAATTTATTGGCATAAAATAGTTCATAGTAGGCTCTTTTGATCTTTTGTATCTCTATAGCATCAGTTATAAGTTCTCTTTCATTTCTGATTTTATTTGTACCCTCTCTTTTTACTTAGTGAGTTTAGCTAAAGGTTTGTCAATTTTTAAGGATAATAGTTATTGATAGCTCATACTTATTCTTATCTTCTGTCTTTTAGTTTCTATTTCATTTATTTCTGCTCTGATCTTCATTGTTTCCCTCCTTTTACTAACCTTGGGCTTCATTTGTTCTTTTTCTAGTTTTTTAGGTGTAAAGTTAGATTGTTTGATATTTTTCTTGTTTATTGAGGTAAGCTTATATTGCTTTGAACTTTCTTCTTAGAACTGCTTTTGCTGTATCCCATAGATTTTAGTATGTTATATTTCCATTTGCATTTGTCTCTAGTATTTTTTATTTCTCTTTGAATTTCCTTACTGAGCCATTGGTTGTTCAGTAGCATGTTGTTTAATCTCCACACAATTGAGATTTTTTCCAGTTTTCTTCTTATAATTGATTTCTAGTTTCACACCACTGTGGTCAGAAATAGATACTTAATATGGTTTTGATCTCCTTAAATTTATTGAGATTTGTTTTGTGGCCTAACATGTGACCTATCCTGGAGAATGTTCTATGTACACGTGGAAGGAAGAATGTATATTCTGCTGCATTTGGATGGAATGTTCTGTATATATCTGTTAAATCCATTGGGTCTATCATTTACAGCTGATGTTGTCTTACTGACTTTCTGTTTGTGTGATCTATCCATGATGTAAATGGAGTTAAAGTCCCCTACTATTATTATATTGCTGCCGTTTTTTTCCTTTAGTCAGTATTTGCTTTATATACATAGTGCTCCTTTGTTGGGTGCATATTTACAAATATTAAATTCTTTTGTTGGATTGACCCCTTTATCATTATGTAATAACTTCCTTTGTCTTTTATTACAGTCTTTCTCTTAAAGTCTATTTTTTTCTGATGTAAATATAGCCACTCTAGCTTTCTTTTTGTTTCCATTTCCATGGAACATCTTTCCCCGTCCCTTCACTTTCAGTCTCTGTGTGTCCTTACAAATGAAGTGAGTCTCTTGTAGGTAGCATATATATGGGTCTTGTTTTTTTAATCCATTCAGCCACATTTTTGGATTGGAGAATTTAGTCCATTTACATGTAAAGTAATTATTGATAGGCAAGTACTTATTGCCATTTTTGTTCATTGTTTTCTGGCTGTTTTATAGTTCCTGTCTATTCCTTTCTTCTTTTCTTGCTCTTTTCCCTTGTGGTTTGATGACTTCACTTAGATTCTTTTCTCTTTATCTTTTGTATGTCTATGATACATTTCACTTTGTAGTTACCCAGAGCCTATATTTATATACAATAGTCTACTTTAAGTTGATAGCAACTTAAGTTTGAAGTCATTCTAAAACTCCTGCATCCCCATATTTTGTTTTTGATACCACATTTTACATCTCTTTGTGTATCTCTCAACTAATTAATTTAGTCATAGTTATTTTTACTACTTTTGTCTTTTAAACTTCATACCAGCTTCATAGGTGATTAATCCATTAGCTTTGCTAACATTTATCTTTACCAGTGAGATTTATACTTTCATATGTTTTCTTGTTACCAATTAGCGTCCTTTCTTTTCAGCTTAAGGAAGTTCCTTTAACATTTCTTGTAAGGCTGGTTTAGTGGTGACGAACGTTTTTACCTTTTGCTTGTCTGGAAAACTCTTTCTCAATTCTGATTGATAATCTTGTTGGGTAGATTATTCTTGGTTGGAAGTTTTTTCCTGTCATCACTTTGAATCCATCATACCATCATGCCATTGTCCTATATGTGGTTTCTGCTGAAAATATCTGCTGAAAGTCTTATGGGGGTTCCCTTGTACACAAGTCATTTTCCTTTTGTTGCCTTTTAAGATTCTCTCTTTATCTTTAATTTTTAACATTTTAATTATAATGTGTCTTGGTGTGGATTTCTTTGGGTTTATATATTTGGAACTCTTGGGACTTTTGGATTTGGGTACCTATTTCCTTCCCCAGATTTGGGAAGTTTTTCAGTCATTGTTCTTCAAATAAGTTTTCTGCCCCTTTCTCTCTCTCTCCTGGGACTCCTATAGTACAAGTTATTCTGCTTGATATTTCCCATAGTCCCTTAAGCTATCTTCACTTTTTAAAATTCTTTTTTCTGTTTGTTGTTCTGTTTGCATGAGTTCTACTGCTCTGTCTTCTAGGTCACTGATCCTTTCTTCTGCTTCATCTAGTCTTCTTTTGAAAGCCACTAGTGTATTTTTCAGTTTAGTTATTGTATTCTTCAGCTCTGACTTCTGTTTGGTACTTTCTTATATTTTCCATTTCTCTGTTGGAGTTCTCACTGTGTTCAACTGTTTTTCTCCCAAGTTTGGTGAATATCTTTATGACCATTACTTTGAACTCCTTACCAGGTAAGTTATTTATCTCCATTTCACTAAGGTTTTTTAATGAGGTTTTATCTTGTTCCTTCATTTGGAATATATTCCTCTGTTCCCTTATTTTGATTGGCTATCTGTGTTTGTTCCTAAGTGAAACAGCTACTTCTCCCCGTTTTAAAGGAATGGTCTTATGTATGAGATGAACCTTATTGTTCAACCTTGTCCAAACTCTTGGTTTTCTCTTGAGTCTTTGTGATTGTCTAGGCAGTCTGATTTATTACTGATCGGTACGAGTTGTTGAGGGTGTGCCAAGACCTGTTAGTGTTCCAAATGGAGAGATATCAGTCAGCACCTAGTTTCCATCTTATTGGAAGCCAGACCCTCAGTCAGCAGCTTTTTAAATATTGTAGGGAAAATGGAAATTTTATGTCCAGGATTCTTGCCTGATTCTAATATCGCCCACTGTTTACATACTTAGCCTGCTTGCATGCTTGTTGACAGTGGGCTGTTTTCTGGCTGATAGAGGTGCCCAGAATGAACTGTCAGTCACGGAAGTATCAACCTAGGGAAAGGGCAGAGGGGAGCAGGAAGAAGAAGTAGCAGAGCCCTGTGCTGAGAAGCAGGAGGGAGCAGAGGCTGGCAGAGTGAAGCCACAGAGCCCTGGTGCTAGGAAGGGAGAAGAGAGTCCTATGCTGGGGGGCAGGAGACAGAGACACTAGCAGAAGCAGTGCCTGGGGAGCAGAGGCTGTATCTAGGACAGAGACTGAAATGGGCTTGCTGCTTGTACATAGCAAGGTGACCACCATGAGAATAAAGCTTGGTATGAGCCCCTTTTTACCCTCAATATTCCATTGTCATTATTCGGTCTCAACAACTTCATGGTGAACTTGCCCAGAGCAGGGAACCCCCTCCTCCCAGGGCAATAAGTATACAAATATGTACAGTTCTGTGGAACCACAATTGTAAACCCTGCTGACCTCCAGACCAGGTGATCTGGAGGTACCCCTGGGTGACAGTTGCAAAATCTGGGGCTCCAGATGAGTGCATATACTCTTTCCTTGGAGGTACTAGTGAGCTGTTGTGAGGCCAAGGGAAAATGCAAAGGTGGTATCCCCTGATCTGCTTTCCCTGAGCACCTCTGTAGCTTCTATCTGTGTGGCCAACCTGATGCTTGATGCTCAGGCTGAAGTTCCAGGACAAGTAAGTAGGCCTTTTTCACAGAAAGATTGGATGTGTTTCTGTCAGCTCTGTGCAGTGCCCCAGGGCCAGTAGCCTTCCATGAACAGTCTGATTGTTACAGGCCCATGGGACCCAGGACACAAGCCCTCCTGGCCACCAGAGCTGTATGATCAAAGAGTGTCTCCATGTGGACTGTACATGCCTGCCTGCTTTGGTGAGGCAGTAGGAGAATGCAGGGCCTGGGTATATCCACTGGTTTTAGCAGGGCAGAGAGAGATGCAGGGACTGCATGCCCGCCAGCAGTACATGACAGAGGGAGAGTACAGAAATAGTGCCTGCCAGTATCTCTGGATTTTTTGAGATCCCTCCTGATTGTGGAATTTGGGGCAAGACCGCCTCTCTGACTCTCCTGTCCATCTCCATGTGGCCCTTTTTATTTGCTGTGAAAGAGCTGTTCAACTAGTTTTGCGGTCTTTTTCGGAGGGAGTTTTTCCATATGTAGTATAGATCGGGTGCGTCTGTTGGAGGTGGTGTGTTAAGGGTCTTCCTATGCCGCCATCGTGGACTGCTCCCTCTTCCTGAACATTTTAAATCAAATGCATTTAAAGTGTAATTTTGTGTTGTCTCTGGTCAATGGTATCATCAGTGATTTTTTACCTTATTCTTTGCACTTTTTTTGCAGGTGTTTTATAGATTTTCTAAAAAGAAACATAAGAAAATTTTTGCAATTAAGCAAGCTTCAGTGTTATATAAAAATACTTTACCCGATATTATTTCATACAAGTGTCGTATGTTACAATTCTGTCTCCATTTTAGAGGAGGAATATATTTTTTAGTATTTTAACTTGAAAAAATTATATCTTTCCTTATCCAGGTCCATTAACATAAGATTAGCCACTTTCTTGGATACTTCTGCTGTTGAAATTCTTGTCAGCACCCTTATGCTGAGCAAAAGCATATTGGAAGATTTAAAGCACTACAATGAGGCTCACAGAGATCCTGTGAGTATCTGCTATGAGTAGACTGGCTTCCTTTTCCTTATGCTGTGGGACTGTTATGACCCATGGAGGTTCAACCCTGATGTTTCTTTGGACCTCAGTTGGAGAATTGTATGGTGGAGAGCAGTGGATATGGGGTTGGAAGATGGAAACACGAAGATTAAAACAAGGATAAACTCATTTTAAGGAGCTTAAGGAAGTGAGGGTATTCTCACTGGAGGTCCCAAAGGGGCCAGTGAGGTACCCTAAATGCTTTTTATGGGGTTGAGAAATTTGGACTTGATCCAGACAGTATCACAAAACGAGACAGATCCCAGTGCTTGGAATAGGCAACTCTGACCAAGGCTAGGGAACTTGGTTAGGATTCTGTGGGTTCCTGGTGCCCACCCAGCAGCACTGGATATCAGACATGGGGCAGAGGACCTCATTCTGACGCTACTGAATGAAGAATCTGTCTAGACACTTTCGTTGAGCTGGCTGCATCCTCAAGGATTGACCAGGCTGCAAAAGATCCTATATGATAAATAGTGGGTTCTCTCTCTGGTATATTAACTAACTATACTTTTGCCATTGCAGAGGGCAAACTAGCAGTGGACCTGACTCATGGACCATGACAGTTAACTTAGCCAGATGTGGACTAATGCATGTAGTTAGAAAAATGCTTAGTTATGTTTCCATTCAGTCACTTTCTCCCCAGGTAAATACCAGCTTGACTTCTAAGATCACAAATTAGTTATGCCTGTTTAAACTTTATTTATTTAAAGGGATCACACAGTATGCTTTCTGATATCAGGTTTCTTTTGCATAACAATATGTTGTGAGATTCACCCATATTGTGTCATAAAAGTATTTCATTGCATGAATACACCACAACTTATTTCTTCTTTCTACTGTTTAAGATATTTGTGGGGCTCCCAGTTGTTGATTCTTTTGAATAAATCTTTTAAGTAATTTTTAAGTCATGAAGACGGAGACACCAAAGACCTAAACATAAGGAAATATTTAATACTTTAATACTTATAAAGGCATCAGATTAAAATAAAACTTCCCTGAAGCACTTTTTTTTTTTTCAGTTTGTTTTGTATCTTTTTTTCTTCACCCTTTTGCTCCTTTCCTCCTGGCCTACCAACACAGTATGATAGAGTGCCTCAGCCTCTCAACGCATGGTTTAAGGAACCCTAGGGGTCTCCAAGATGAGAATTTTCAGGGGGTCTCTGAGGTAAAAACTGTTTCCATAATGAAAGTAAGAAATTGTCTTCTTTTTCCACGGTGGTGATATTCCCACTGATGGTGCAAAAGCAGTGGTGGGCAAAAACTCAGAAGCCTCAGAGTAGATCAAGGCCGTGGCATCAACCTTCCTGGTGGTCATCCAGCTCTTCACCATCATGCATTCACATCCACAGCAGGCGAAGAAAACCTACAGCGGGGTATCAGAATGGCTAAAACAGAGATGGGTGTCACCACTCTCTGCTGACAAAGAAGCAGGGAAATCAGATAAATCATAGGTTGCTAGTGAGAATGAAAAATGGTACCACTGCTCTGGAAAAGGTTCAGACTGTATCTTAAACTAAAAATGGAACTATCATATGACTTAGCAATTGCACTACTGGGCACTTATCCCAGAGAAATGAAGACTAGCGCACAAATATTCATAGAAGCTGGAATCAGCTCAGATGTCTTTCAAGGTGAATGAGTAAGCTGTGACATGTCTGTGCCAGGGAGTAATACTCAGCGATACAAAGGAATGAACTGTTGATTCACATGTCAACTTGGATGACTCTCTGGATAATTATGCTGAATGTGAAAAAAAAAAAAAAGCCAGTCCCTAAAGGTTACATATTGTATGATTCTGCTTATGTGACATTTTTGAAATGACAGATTTTAGAAATGGAGGCAGATTTTTTTGTTGCCCAGGGTTAAGGATGGGAGGAGGGAAAGGGATAGATGGGTGTAATCATGATAGGGCAACCCAAGGGATCCTTGTGTTGGAACTGTTCAGTACTTGACTGTGGTGGTGGATACATGACCTACACATGACCTACACAGGGGATAAAATTGTGTAGAACCTCACACACACACACGGTCACATTAATGTGCATTCCCTACTTGTTGTGTTATACTAGAGTGCTGCAGACTGTTGCCACTAGGGGATACTGGACAAAGTGTAAAAGGAATCTCTTTATTATTTGTTACAATGCTGTGTGTCTACAGCTATTTCAATATGAACCTCAATAAAAAGAAAAGGAAAAGCCAATTTCACTTGAGTCAGTAAAAGTTACTGACTTCATTAAATTTCAGTCCTTGAGCACATGTGTTTTTCCTGTTCTGTGTGGAAAAGTGAGGAGTGCACATGCAACTCTTCTGCTGCAGACTGAGGTGTTCTGGTTGTTTTAAGAAAACATGTCTGCAGTTCTTTGAGTTGCATGCTGAACCAGCTGCTGTTTTTATGGAACACCATTTTTACTTGATAGAACAGCTGGCCAACAAAATATGGTTATTTGGTCTTGGGTAGTTGGCAGACATTTTTTTTTTAAATGAATGAGGTGAACCTGTCACTTTGAGAAAACAGCTGACAGAATTTGTGCCCTATGATAAAAATCCAAGCTTTCAAGAAAAAATTAGAATTTTGGAAGATCAGTATCTGCCACCATGAGCTTGACAGTTTCCCAAAACTTACACGTTTTTCTGATGAAATGATGCCGATTATTACCAAATGTGGTATTTTGATATTTTTTCAATGAAATAGATCAACATTTGGAAAATCTGCATAAGCTTGGCAAGCCAATATTTTCCAGATAACAAAACATGATGTTACAAAGTCAGGCATATGTAAGAAATTTGTTCAAAGTGCAAAATAGATTAATGAATTTTAACATAGCAGTATATACAAAGTTCATTGATGTGGGTTCAGATTTCACACTGCAACTAACTTTAAAACACTACCACTTGTTGAGTTTTGGTGATGCATCAAAGAAAAATATCCATAATTATCTGAAAAGATTATTTAAATACTTTTCTGTTTTCCAACTATGTATCTTTATGAAGACAGATTTTTTTGTCATATATTTCAACCAAATAACAGATTGCAACAGATTGAATGCAGAAGCAGATATGAGCATCCAGCTGTCTCCCATTAAGCCAGACATTAAAGAGATTTGCAAAAATATGAAACAATGCTACTCTTTTCTCTAAATATTTTTGTCAAATTTTGAAATTTGTTTTAGTAAATTAAATTAATAAATTCAAATTTTTCTTAGTTTCAATTTCTCATACAGAAAATAATGATAGATATTTTTAACACATAAAACAAAGCTCTTTGGCGTCCTCAAGGCATAGATCCTGAGATCACAATTTGAGAACCATTGATACAGAGCTAAAGAAAACAGAGTTCAGGGGACTGTGGCTCGAATCACAGGTCCACCCCTTACTACCTAGAGACCTTGGCACGTTACTCAGCCTCCCAAGCCTTATTTTCTCACAAATGAAATAGAGATAATGATACTTACTTCACAGAACCCGAGTGAGGATTAAATGAACACAGGGAGGGCCTTTAACTTATTACCTGGCTCAGAGGTAAGTGTTGACAGATTTTGACACTATTCTTGTCATTATGTGATCATGGTTAAAACCCACTGTTGGCTGCTTACAGAAACATTGATAGTGATGTTTTTAAGGGTTTTAAAACATATGCTTATCTTTTCAGGATGGAACACCACTGCAGGCATTTGTAGCTGAAGTTGCAGAACAAATAGTTGGCATTGCGGTAATCAGAAATGACATGGTAAATTGTGAAATGGATATTAATTTCTTTGGTTGTGCCATTTAATATAACAAATTAGCATACAATGCCTCTTTTGAAGTTTCATTTTTACTTACTTAATATGAATCCCTCCTTTTTCTGAACGATATGAATCCTCATCTGCTTGCATCCCACTTGGCAGGCTTTCAGTTTTCCATTTTTTTCAGTTCAAAATATTTAAAATATTGCAAACAATCCTTGAAAACATTCACATTCTAAAAATTTAAATAACTTTCCACCACCACCAAAAAAAAAAAAGCCCCCCTGCTCTCCCCAAAGGATTACTACTATTAATAGTTAAGTTTTTATCCCTTCCAGGACTCTTCCTTGCACTTAATTATATGCATCGTGTGTGTGTGTGGTCAAGTGGACATCTAATTTTATTCTTTTCCAATGCACAGTTATTCCTGTGTATTTATTACTGAGTAGTCCATTCTTTCTGTACTGATATAAAATGCTGTCCTTACATTTTAAATTTGCATGGGCCTGTGTCTATTTTTAAACCGTCTGTTCTCTTCCATGTATTTATTTGCCGATATCTATTGCATTATCATGTGCTTTTGATATGTGGTTGGGAATCTTATTCTCATTTGTCTTTTTGTCTAAATTTTCTTGGTTTTTCTTAGGTATTTTCTTTTCCAAGTAAATATTGTAATACTTACTATTTGTGCCTATATTGATTTTGTAGAACAATTTAGGCAGAAGTGATCATTAAAATACTGAGATTTCCATTCTAGGAACATGGCTTCCTGCATTATTGTTGTTGAATTTTTTGGGGTTCTTCAGAAAAGTTCTGTGGCCTTTTTCACACGGGGTTTTCATGCCAGATACTTTGTTTGCCCCTGCAGGTTCACTCTCTGCCCTGGTCAGAGCCAGAGAGCCTGAGATGACAGGCAGCCTCCTGGGCGCCTTTACCTTTCTGCTTCTAGTGGGTTTGGACCATGGGGACCCTTGATGAGAGGAAGGAGGGAAAGTGAGATTAACATGCCTCTAGCTGGCTGGTCTCTTTGCTGAATTCTCTGTGACTCTTTTTTCTAGATTCCAGGAACTAGTACCTCCTATGCCACCCACCTAGGGTAGGAATAGCTTGCAGTTGCTGCTACACTGTCCCTACTGGTTTCCCTACACCCTGCCCCCTCCTTGTAAATAGTCCCTTTGTTAAACCCATCTCCAGTCATCCTAATTGGAGCATACCATCTGTTTCCTGCTTGGGACCCTGACCATATAGTCTTGGATATTTATTATGATTTATTTCTATATGTTTTACATTTTTCTGGGTATTGTAAACTGACACTTTTTTTCATAGTACTTTCAAAATGTTTATTTTCGTGTATGGGAAAACTACTATTTTTGTATTGTGATCTCATATCCAACCACCTTTTAGAAGTCTCTTAGTCTGAGAGTTTTTCAGTTGATTCTCTTTTCTGGCACAGCATCACTTCTACCATATTCTAGTGGTCAAAGCAATTACAGGTCACGCTCGGACTCCAGGGAGGAAGAGATGGGCTCCCCTTCTTGATGGGGGTGTGGCAAGGTCATTCCGCAGATCATGTGAAATCCGAGTTACTGTTGTGGCCGTCTTTGGGAAACAGAATCTGCCGCACCTTATTTTTAAAATAGTTATGCCTTATTTCTTTTTTCAGTTTTGTTGTATGTCTGGAACAACATTTAATAGTAGTGTTTACAATGAGTACTTTTGTACTGCTCCTGATTTTAATGGGAATGATTCTGTATTTCCCACCATTTAGTGAAGTATTTGCTGTGGGTTTCTGGAAGATATCCTTTATCAAGTTAAGGTTTCTTTCTATTTCTAGCTTACTAGAAGTTTTTGTTATGAATGTGTGTTGACTTTTATCAAATGTGTTTTGGCATTTATTGACACGTTCATATGGCTTTATTCCTTTAATGTATTAAAAACTATCTTCATTCTTGGATTCATTTCTCTTTTTGATTTAATATGCCTTTGAGCAATTCTTTTAGAGCGAGTTATAGGTGGTCGGTCTCTGAGTCCAAACATATATGTGAAGTTTTCATTTTTGTCCTCACACTTGAATACTCATTAAACTGTGTATAGAATTCACATTCAAATTATTTCTCATCAGAATGTTGATGTTTTTACTCTGATTGTCTTCCAGTGTCCAATGTCCACTGATAAAATATAATCTGATGTAAATAATGTTTGTTTGCTTTCAATCTTGAGAATTCATTTTTTCTTTTTATCCCTGAAATTCTGAAATTTTACCAAGAAGTATCTTAGGCTCTTTTGAGCTTAGGAATATCTTTCTTCTGTGATTTCACTAATTATTTCTTCCTTTTCATTTTTTCTATTCTCCTCTTCTTGATTTCCTTTTCGAATGGATATTGGGCCCTTTGAACTGATCCTTCACTGTCTCTTAACTTTCTTCTTCCATTTTTCTATCTCTCGTCCTTCTGACTCTTCATTCTATATTTCCTTGATTTTGTCTTCTGGATCCCTAATTCAGTCTTTAGCCACCCTGTTCTATTATACAGGCCTTGTGGTCGAATTTTCATGTCAGGAGTCATATATCTCACTTCCAAGGGTCTTTCTTGTTCTCTTCTTCTTCCTTTTTTATATAAAAGCAGCTTGCTTGTTATGTTATATACAGAATCCTTTCTGGTATCTCTGAGGACACTGAGTAGAATTTTTAAAAAACTCTGTTGTGTTCCCTAAATAACCACTGCTTCCTCCAGAGCAAAGTGTATGTCTCTCTTCTGGTCTTTTGCACTTGTCAGTTTTCCCCAAAAGTCTGTCCATGTCATGAATGAAAGGTTAGATGATCCGTGTGTCTGGCTGGTATGGGTCTTCTTGACAGTGGTGCTCATCTGTGTCTCCGTCGCATCTCTCCAGTCACTGGGAGGACTGCCCACCCCTCTGTCTAACTGGGAGGGGGCATCGGGCTTCTGGTTTCCTCTCCTGGTGCTTGAAGGTAGGTTGTCCTGCCAGGTAGCAAGCAGAGATCCTCGAGCAGCCCAAGGTAGGAAGATTTAACCTAGTGGCAGCAAACTTTGCTGTGTTTCCTTCCTTACTTTTTTGTCCCCTATCACTGCCCCTCATTATTTTAAAAATAATTTTTTGTTGTTATTTTAAGAGATTTGGTATGGGAGGAAACTTAGATGCACATGGCCCATCTGCTCTTTTGAGCTAATAACCTTTGTTGGCTCTTTGCTTTCTGTTTTTCAATGACTTCTCAGCCCTACATTTATTACTCTTTATTATATAATGAGGGATGCCTTCTAGGTAATTAAAGAAAAATGTGAGAGTGTACAGGCAGCTAAAGGGTTAACATAGACTGGTGGGTCAGACATTAGCAGAATTGCTCTTAGGTGCTACCACTAGCTTAACCCCATCCCCATTTCCTTTGCGCCTGTGGCAGAAGCTGGAAAGGCAAGGAACCTGAAGGGGCTCCCACACAGACTTTACAGCTTTCCTGAATTTCCCAGTGCCAGCTTTGCTGATTACAGAACAAATCAAGTTCCTTGTATTTTTCAATTCTTCTTGAAAGAGTGCTTTTAGGACTGCTTTACTGTGGAAAATAAGAATACAAGCAGGTGCTTTCCAACCTGTATATTGTTTGATTTTTCCCTGCATATGAGGTGTATTTATTGCTCCTGTCATGAGAGTCACACTCACTCTGCTTGTGCCCCAGCCCCATGTGTGACTAGTGGGATGGCATGTTTCCACATTAATAGGTGAACAGAGAATAGTGACAAATCCAGAGAACAGTGGGTCTCTGTCCTGCTGCTGAATCCTGCACATTCGTGGTCCGTCGTGCTGATGAGCCAGCACCCACCTTGCGCAGCAGCACTGGAGCGCTGCTGTCCTGGCACCTGGCCACTAGCAGGGGCTCAAGGCTCTGGGTTTTTAGCAGCCATGGCTGTAAAGAGCAAATACTAAAGCTGTGTAGCCATCCTCCAGAGATAAGCCATCAGAACAAGTGACTTTCAGGAAACATGATTTTTAATTGTTAAAAAATTAACAATGAGGATAATAAATCATAGGAGAGAAAAGGAAAAACACATTTCTTACTATTGTACCTAAAGTTATTTAAAGATTTTTATCATAAAATGCGTGCTCTTTGTTTAAAATGTTCTTAGATGTCCTTTCCTGCCTCTTCTAGGATATAGAGTACATACGATCCCATTACAACATTGAGGATTTCATCTACTTCAATCACCACCAGCGTGACGAACATGGACACCTCTGTCACTTTGCCCTGAACCCCATTTTTCGGCACTACACCAAATTTTTTCTGAAGGAGATCCTCCGTTTAGGCTATAAATCCTGTCTCTACTACCCTATTTACCCAAAGTCCAGGGAAGGCAAGGTAAATGAATGTTTTAATTCACTTTTCCAGCAGATCAATGTGCACGTGTCATTTGTGTTGTGTGTTGTACTGTATTCCTTCCTCACTCTATGGATTTCATATTGAATCCAGTTGGGTCCTTTTCTTACAATAAAGTGAAAGTCCAGAAGGCTTTGAATGTCTGAAACAGTCACAACCAATCAAATTAGCAGAACAATTTGCTGGCTTTTCCATATTGACAAAACAGAGACTGAAAACTATGCAAAAATGTTCTAAGGGACATGCAAATCAAATTGCTTCTTATGGTGCTTCAGGGAAATGACAAAGTGATCCTATCATGTTCTTCAAGCAAAGAAAACTTTCATAATGAGCCCATAGAATAAATCGGCTCAATCCTGTAAGATTGACATGCCATCAGAGCTTCCCAAATAGGCACTACAACCACCCACATGACATTGATGGATAAAAAGTGGAAATTCATGATACTAAGGTAACCTTTATGTAGTCAATACCTATATAACTTCACAATTATACTCGCGTAGAGTAATACTTTGTAATAAACACGTATCTAACTGTACATGGTTTATAGATGTACATGCACAGATAGCAAGCTCTTTGCGTTGCTTGTCTTGCTTTAACTTACCCTGCTTCAGCCTTCTTCATTGCCCTTTTCACTAGCTAAAATGATACATTTTGCCATGAAAGCAAAGGAGTTTGTCTGTCTTGTTCAAAGCTGATCCCAATGCTTAGAAGAGTTACACACATAGGTGCATGTACACACATGCAGTCATATGCAGTGTCCTAGTTGTTCCACCAGCCGGGATCTCTTCAGGCTGAAGTTCCCACCATGTTGCTTCCTGCAGGCTGGTCCCTCCACCATTGCCAGCATTGGTCCTCAGCCTGATATAGGTTCAAGGGCAGATGAGACTCAGCCACCAGACCTGGTAGACATTGTCCCATTAGGTCCCAGTCATGTCTGGAAACTTTCTTAAGCTCTGCCTTGAGTCTCTAATGCTGTCACATTTCTTCTTAGTTACCACAAGTGAGCTAAGTAGATTTTTTTAAGTGATCTTATTTATTAAACTTAGAAACAACCTAAAGTGTGTTAGTACATTCACACAACAGTAATTTTACCAATGCATCTTAACAAGAACCTTTTGGAGAAGTACAGAGGGAATGGGGAAGAAAGAAAAAACATGGAAAAGATTTTTAGCAAGTTACATAGAATATGCTCTAGTGGTGATTTTGTTTTGCTATCAAAATGTAGCATGATAGCGCATGAATGCCCTAGATTTGAATTTATGAGATAGGAAGATAACAGTTTTGCTGGAAAATTCTGGTCCTGCACAATGTATTTTCACTTTGCATTTGGCCAACTGCCAGTTTGGTGACCTTCAGGATGTGATATTAAATTCTTGGTTTTTATTCATGATGCTCTCTGCATGTGCCAAGATGATAGAAAGTCCTTTTGCATCTATAATAAAAAATAGTATCTGGGACATTTCATTGAATGCTCATCTATTTACCTCAGTAGTATAGAATTTGGAATATGTTATGTACTATTTTATGTAGGATATAGAAACCCATTTAGAAACAGATTTACTCTCAGTCTGCACTTGTAGTTGATTTACAGATACACATTTAAACAAGCATAAGAAGCATTACCAAATAATTTAGGTAAGAATTTCCAAATCCTGCTATACATCCCCAGTTGACTGTAGTACAAGCGAGCCTTTGGCTCCCGTTATGAGGATGGCTCTCCGCACGCCCTCCTGCCAGAACACGTACTGAGAGATTTCCAGGCTTGAAAACAGAACTCTGGCTAGGAATTCCTGGGTTCTGTTTCTCAGTGTGTGAATCAGGGTGTGAAGTACATTGTTGAAGGATTTAGAAGTCCCTTTAGAAACTCTTAGAAATGCTGATGGGGGTGGGAGAGGGGAGAGGCTATATTTAGAATGGCAAACAGTCATAGGTAAGCCATTTTATTTATTAAACTACATCTACAGTTCAGCTTTACTTTCTTTGCTTTCCAGCTTAAGTTCATAAATATGTCATTACAAATTTTGATTTCACAGTATAACTTCCGACATTTAAGTGGTTGAAATACCCTCCCTTAGTTTCACCAAAAGCCCTAAAATTTCATAAATGTGAAAGAAATAAAGACCACTGTGTTCATTTTTCTCTGCCAAGTTTTAAAAATTGGGTGAAGTTAATACATAAAGCATTCAGCTAAAGCATGATTTAGCATAGTCCATTTCAGGCAGCATTAACGTGGCTCAAAATTTAGTATTATTAATTAAAATAATAGGACCCGGCCTCCCTCCACCTCTACTTTCCGGTTTCATCTTTTTGTTTTAAAACACATATTTTGTCAGCAACGGTCCAGCTGAAGTAGCTGCGGCTTTCACAAACAGAAGGATTTTCACATCTGCGCCCTGTTGTCCCTCCGATGACATTTTTATCTATGTGCCTTCTTACAGCAGCTTGTGCCAAACCCTCAAAGGTTAACAGGATGCAGATAACACAGCTTAATGGGGTCAAATCAAGCTGATTCATGATCACTATGGAGAAGAATATCCTCCTGGGGAAAATACTTGTGCTGAAAAATCCCATAACCCAAACCACTTGTTTATCTGTCATTCCCACAGAGATAGTAATGTAATTACTCTCGTAATTATCTTCATTAGTGTCAGGCATTATCGACAATTCATTCCTCTGCTCGAAGAGTATGTTTGTTTATTTGCTGATTTTTCCCCTCTCCCATTTGGCTGAGTTCAGAATTTGTATTTGTAAAGCTGCACACGGGCATCTGTGCCGTGTGAATCTGACATTCTCTCCCCTGAAACGGAGACTGCTGTCTTTCAGTTCCAGAGCTGTTATGCCCACTCCCTGTCATCCGCCCTTCATTACTTCGTTCCCGTGCGACCACGACGACAGATTGTCTATCCTCTGGAAAAGCTTGGCATCAACGCTCCATCAAAGGAGGTCTCCAAGGATGCGGTGGGTAGCCGGGCGGCAGCAGGCAGGGAGGCGCGGTGCCAGCTTGCGCGGGCGTGGCAGACAGGGTGGCAGTGCTGTCTTCTGGGGAGCAGGCTGCTTCTTAATTACAGGGAGCCTGGTGCTCATGCCCTTACAGGGGCGCCTGGCGGACTCTGAGGCAGCCCTTTGCCTCGGGTGGTTATGTCACAGTAAGCCTGAAACAGGAGTGGCACCATCCCTCAGATGATGACCCCACAGGGATGCCTTTGTGTGCACTGTGGCTCAGGGCAGGTGGCCTGCAGTCAGCCTCCCAGCATATTCTGTTTTCTTTCTCCTTCCTCAAAAGCAGATTCCCCCTTTCCATCGATGTTTTGCTTTCAGGGCAGATGTGGTCATTCACAAGGAGACGCAGCTGACAGAGTAGGGAGCCGGCTGCCCTGGAGGTGCTGGGCCCTGAGCTGGGTCTGCTTCGCTCCTCTGTGGGGAGCCAGGAGGATTACCAGGAAATGTCTTGGCTGCCCTGGGGTGGCCAGAGGGTGGCCTTAAAACAAACAGCCCCTAGATGCTTTAACTACCAGAACAGGAAGAGGGATGGAAAAAGAAAGGATTTCACTTCAAAGGGAAATGTGCATGTATATGTACACACAGCTATTCAGTGACTTAACTGGAAAAGGTAATTTGGTCAATTGACTCATATAAGGCTTGTAGTGTTTGTATAGACTTCCACTTAAATAAGTTGATTTAAAAAATCCCTTAGTAGGCTGACATTTGTCCTCTGTGAGAGAGAAAAGGAGAAAGTGGAAAGTTTAAACTCTCCAAACATTTAGGAAGGAGATGCTCATCAGAGCCAGATATGGTGCTCAAATAAACAGCTCAGGACCTCAGCACTGCAGGAGCTCACCATTCCACCACCCCCTGCACCCAGCACCCACTTCCCATGTGTGTGGGTGGCGGGGGCAGGGGGTTCTGCCAAGACCCACCTTAGAGGCAGATGCTTACTGGAACCAAGGCTGCCTTAAGCCCTACATTTATCTCTATATTTGTAAAATAAAAAATAAATTTTTATTTATTTTCTGGTAAGTTCTAAATTTACATTTGAGTAAAGACTGAAAACAAAGAGCAATTCCCCCCTCCAACCAGCTCTTTATTATGCAAAATGCCAAGCATATACAGAAGTAGAAAGAGTCATATAAAGCAGGTCTTCTCATTCCGTCTGTGCTGAGGGACCCTACCTTTTTTTAAAACATACAGTACATTATGACTGATGGTTTTGTAGAGTCAATTTCTTAAAAAACAGAGGCAAAGCTCAATTGCAATTATTTTATGATTAGATTTAACAGACATAGGCTTACGCTATCCAATTGCTATGGAGTTCCGAGTGCTTCTCAGTCTCTATACTTCATCTTCACAGACCTATGACGGTTTGTGGATGGGCCCCTATCTCACCACATGCTGAGTAGCACTGAAACCCTAGACACTCAGCACTAAGCTTCAACAATTTTCAACTCTTGGCCAATTCTGGGTCTCCTACGCCCCCCTTCTGTGTCCCCTTCCTCCCTTATCATTTTGAAGCAATCCCAGCTATGTATCATTCCCTCCAGGATCACAGGTGTGTGTTTCGGTAGCAGGGCCTACTGCACTGCAGCTCCCACTCTGCCCACTCCAGAGAAGAGAGTGCCCGAGCCCATCTGGAGGACCTTGGCGTGGCCACCAGGCGCTCTGTTTGAGTGTGGAGATCCTTGGAATGGACTTCTTTGGAATGAGAGCCAGGACCCACATGTTTGGTGCACAGAGTGCCTTGAGGTCAAATAGGATGGCTTCCTCTATATTTGTCACTGCAGCACAGCATATGGAGTCACCCCAGGAGAAGGGACTGAGGGCACCCAGTGCATGGATGCAGCTCCTGGGTCAGATCAGGGAAGGGTTGCAGATGCTGCCCTTTGGCAGCCACTGCGGAGTCACCTCCAAGTGTGGGTAGACCATGATGAGGCCAGAGGGGCTCTCACAGGTACCTTCAGCCAGTCCTCGGGCGGCCTGACTAGCGGGGCTGGGTGGGGGGAGAGTGCAGAGCTGTATCAAGGACCCTGGAGCACTGTTTTTCTGAATATTGGGAGTTTCCCCCGCCCCCTTCCCCGGACACTTAGAGTTGGGCTACTTTGAGATGGGCTGGAGTTCCAGGTGGGGAGAAGGCCGTTTAAAACAATCCTGTCCTTACTTCCCAGGTTTGTATGAGTTGAAATCATTGCTCATATTTAACAACCTTTTCTGTGGTTGTCTTGGTGCCCTGTGTCTTCCTGGAGTTCTGCTTATTTCAAGACAGAAGAGGCTGAATGGTTTAAATCTCTGGCCCAGGACAGCAGCCACTTAGCAGATGGGTGGGACTGATGTGTGGTACCTGCCACATTGTGCTGTTCATTGTATCACCAAATTCTGACTTTTTTTAGGAGGCAATTGTACTGCTACTTGTACTGATTCTTGAGAATGCTTTACTAAAGATTTAGATTTAGTAAATAAGATTTAGGAAAAAGTTCAGAAATCTTAAAAGTTTGATCAAAGGATTAGCAAGAGCTTAACTGACATGGGATGGGCCTGGATATTCAAACTTAAAATGCTAAATTATATTATTTTAAATTATGTTTTTTCCTTTTAACAATTTAATGTTTTAGACTGATTATCTGACATAAGGTGAGCCAAATCGAATTTTTTCAAAAGGAATTTCTGTGGAGTCCTCAGTACATTGTTTTCTCTCAGAACAGGAGCATCCCAGCCATTGAACTGAGTGAGGCTGAGCTACTAAGTGAATTTCTTTTCTTTTCTCTGTCTTACACCCAGGCCCCAGAGCATGGAGCTTTGCAGGGGCCCCTCAGCTCCCTCTTCATGTCCGCACAGTTCTCTCCTGGGCACTTGCCTTTCGTACCTTTTATCCAACTTAAACCATCTCAGAGTGACTGTCCATTCCCTCGCTTTCACCTAGGAAGCCAGTCTTCAAGGGAACAGATCACTCCAGGCATGAGTAATGGGATAGAAAATGTTTCATCTCGGTGGGTTGCCAATTTGAATCTGGCACAAGCCAGCGGTGATTGAAATTCATCACCACATGGCAGGGAAATACACCCCTCCCCACCCCCAGGCCCTGGGCTTTTCTGATTTGGATGATAGGTGTCTGCCACAATACCTTCCCTATTGATATTACTAATTGGCAGCCGGCCCCATAGCAGGTCATGAGAAAGGATCTGGAAAACATGTAAATGACTTCCATCACACATTTCAGAGGTGAGTCCCAAAGATTCATCATAATATCTCCACAGTCAGCCAGTATAGATTCATGGATAAGGCTTTTTTTCTGACCAGGACCACAACCGCATAGGATAGACCCAGAAGACTCATTGAATGGGCCATCTTGGCCTATGCATTTACATTGTGAGAATAATTCTGATGGGAAATCTTTATTAAACGAATCTGTGTGGCCCATTTGTATGAGAACTGCGCTCACTAGAACACTCAAACTTCGGCTGCCTGAATTGAATGGCCATATTAAAGACTCTGGAGCAAGTTGACCCTCACTTACTTTGGGGTAGCTCTGTGTGCAAGCCTATTTTCTTTCCTTCTTGCCCCCGAATAGGGATTCCGAGACGGCTCTGACACTCACTGCCCCTGCCAGTCCAGGGTCAGTACTGTGTGCGGCTGCTGGGGCTGGTCAGACCGGGGCCGGGGGGGGCACAGCAAGAGCAGCTCGGGAGAGGCTGCCACGCTGGGGTTAGACCCACTGTGCGGAGGGCCTTGGCAGCCATTGTGTTGGGCTCAAGGGACTTTCTTTTCCACATTGGGATTTTAAACGACTCTTATCTGTGAGATTTAAAGTCCAAAAATCTGCTTGGAACTAAAGCATCTCCTGTCATTGCTTCCATCTCAACCGTTGCTCCCTGTCATCCACTTCATTCCCCGCAGCTCTCCACCTCATTCGGTGTCAGAGAGTTATAGTGTGAACTCACCTCATGCTCGCTTGCTCTCTTTTCCAGATTTTTTGGGGACCAGATCAATCTGTCATCTTTTAGCTGACAGAATTATTTCAGGAAACATACTTTCAGAGAAATTTTGTTGCTTTTTTGTGGTTGTTTATTAGTGATGGTCTGTTTAAATCTTGACTAATGAAGTCTTTGAGGTCTCCATTTTCCCTTTGTCCTTCTACAAAGAAAAATGATGGTTTATTTAACCCCCCTTCTCAGAGCTAAGTGCGGCCCGATTTTTCCTGCTGTGTGATCTCTCAGGAAGATGGCGCTCACTGGCATTCAGTTACCCTTTGAATTGGCCCTTTTCATCTCGGCTGTTCCTCCCGTGTCAGGCTGTAATCACCATCTGATGGACTGTTACTGGATACTGTTTCACTTGTACATCTGCTGCCCTAGGAAATTGCATTATTCTCCCAGCACCTGCTAGGTTTTCCCCAGCTTAATTGTTTCCAAACCCTTTCCTTAAACTTGGAAACTTTCACTGCTTGTGGTTGGACTTCCCTTGGTTAGACTTGTGGTCAGGGTGTGTGTGTTTGTTTTAAAATCAGCATCTTCTTGGTAGATGTTTGTAAAAATGCATACCCATAATTTTCAACATATATGCACTGATCATTATTAATGTGTACCCTTGGTAATATTTTCTTGAAGTGGAATTAACCCACTTTAAGTTGCTGCCCATGAGTCAAGTTTGCTTTTTTAAGGCACTTCTTAGCCATTTTTTATGCATTTATGCTATCTGTGGGAAATGTATTTCCTCCTTTTACAGTGTACCCTTTCACTGACATTCTTAGAATAATTTACATAAATTCCTTCATGAGTTCTTTTTTTTTCCTTCAAACCAAACAAATTCTATGGCTTATTCTCATTATTCTCATAATTCCTCCTTCCCAGAAAAGTTACAAAGTAATAAAGAACAAGGACTACTACTACTAACATGTATTGAGCTCTTACTAGAGGCTTCCCATGAATTACCTCATTTATCCTCCCATCAACACTTGTAAATTGTTCCTTCTATTACCATCCTCAATGTACCTAAAGAAAACAGGCTTGCAGAAAGGAAGGTAAATGGCTTGTGCAAAGGCTACTTTATTAACAAAGCTTCAAGCCCAGGCAAAACGTGTACCTTCCACCACTGCATATATACGCTCTAATCTAAAAAGTGAAAGTACTGCTGTTGTGACTCATTGAAGGAAAACCAAACCACAGAAAGGGGAGACGTCTTGACAGAGACCTTTTGGAATCTCTCATATCCTTGGCACTACCTAGTTAATCAAAAGGTGACCCACAGATAATTGGCATCCTCCAGAGCAGTTTGGAATTTCCTTGTGGCTGAGTCCTCCACTCTTGGGCTTGATCCAGTGCCAGCCTGACCCTGGCTTGGCTTGACTGGGAAGGAGCAGACAGCTAGGGCCAGGTTGTAGTGCTGGGTCAGTTTTTGGACACCAGCCTTCATTTTTCTCTGTGTTGCATCAAATTATTGTTAAAAACCTTTTGAAATTATAGCAGTGGCTGCTGGGAAAGGGGGAAAAACTATGTTTCCATATATATAGGTTACATTATAAATTTCTCAAGACTTATTCCATGTTGTGTGTGGCTACACAGTGTTCTTAGAAGGTGCTCATGTAAATGCTCAGGATGAATAACTGAAAGTCCACTTGGGAGGTGAGGAGTAGACAGGACGTGCCCTAGTGGTGTGATCAACAAGCCTGGACATGGTTCAGAAATTGGGCTGCCACAGAGTGGCACACAAGGTCGTTCAGGTGTCAGAGAAGAAACTGAAAAGTGAAGTTGCTTCTTACCGTCTCAGTGATGTCAAAAGCAGTCCTACATCTTACCCTCATTTTATAGAATAGGTATTGTAGGATAACCAACCTCTCCCCCCACCTTTTCTCTCTTTGACAGCTTTATTGAGATATAAATCATATACCATACAATTCACCCATTTAAATCATACAACTTATTGTCTATTAGTCACAGAGTTGGGCAACCATCAACATGTAACTTTAGAACCTTTTCATCACCCCCAAAAAAAACCCATTAGTAGTCACACTGTAAGCCCTCACCCTCACCATAGACAACTAGAGCTGTGCTTTCTGTTTCTATGAATTTGTCTATTTTGGACAGTTTGTATAAATGATACTATACAATATGTGGTATTTTGTGACTATTTTTTTCACTTAGAATGTGTTTAAGGTTCATCCATTTTGTAGTATGTATCGCTACTTGATTCCTTTTGATTGCTGAATAATATTCTATTGGATGGCTATACTACATTTTATTTATTCACTCATCAGTTGATGGACGGTTGAGTTGTTTCTACTCTTTGGCTACTATGAAAAATGTTACTGTGAACTTCCATGCACAGGTTTTTATGTGGATATATGTTTTCATTCCTCTTGTGTGTCTATACCTAGGAGTGGAATTGGTAGGTCCTATGGTAACTCTACATTTAAAATTTTGAGGAACTTTAAACTGTTTTTCCAAGTGACTGCACCATTTTGCACTGTCACATTCTTGGCTCAGAGCCTGCATTCCTGCTAGTGAGCTGTGCAGTGCTGGTTAACCCAAGGCACGGAAGGGTGGTGGCCTACCTGTTCTTTCAGTTTGAGTCGAGCTTTCCCACCACTCCCAGAGAGCTTCATGCGTGTGTTTGACAGAATACCACCAACACTTCAGTTTTTTTGAAAGCAGAGATTTTTCTAAGATCTCTCCTGCTCTTATCTTCCCTGCTTACCCTCTCTGGCTTCTCAGCCTCCTGTGGGCCTGCACACACCTTCAGGGGATTTCCAGCAGCAAGAACATGGCCAGCCAAGCCACAGGACTGACATGGAGGGCTTCTGCCTTCTAAACCACTGGCATGCCCTTTGTTTCAGTTTACCTTTAGTGGTGTTACTGCATTTAAAGCAGCTCCCACCAGAAAAAAAAAATCCTGGATGCTGATGGGATTCTTGCCGCAACCCAGTAGCAGGGAGAAAAAATACACTCTGTTCCCTGCAAAGCTGGGGAAATAAATGCCACCGACATCCAGAAGTGCCTCAGGACACATCAGCTGCCTGCTGCACACTCTGGAGGGCCACAGCCAACCAAGCAAGGCTCCTGGTGGACCCAAGCTCCCGGGTAGGAATTGGCCTTCGCAGCTAAGTGGCTTTTTCAGAATCCGCCTTCAGGGAGGGAAGGCGTGGCAGCGCCACCAGGAGGCTTTGCTTTGTGTATTTTAAAGTAGCTGGGATATCAAGTGACAAAGAGGACAGTTAAAGCCGCAGGTGCTGACTGGGAAGTTGCATCTTTTCCTGCTGATTAAAAACATATATGTCATACAAAAGCAGTACAAGGTTATGGGGGAAACTTTAGGAAAACACAATAGAAAGAGAATTGATAAAACCTGCAGTCCTCTATCTATAGATTACCTTTGTGGATATTTTGGTGCTTTTACTTCCAGATTATTTTCTGTGAAAAAAGATACGTGCAATTAAAATATGGGGTCACATGAACATAGTGCTTTGAAACATACTTTTTCAGTGACTGTATTATGAATATCTTTGCACATTACTGTGCTGTAGTGCTTTAATGGTGGAAGTTGTCCTTTGACTAGCAAGCCTTAACCCTCAGTAGCCCCTCCTCTGTGCCAGGCTCTGAGCCACATGCATGCATGGATTATGTCTGTGTTGTCATAGACATTTGTGTGTCACTTTCTCCATTTTGCAATGGGGGAAACCGAGGAGAGGTTCGGTTATGTAATGAGCAGTAAATCAGCAGGACTTGTAGGAGTCCTCATGAAGCCACTTGATGTCTCTCACCTCACCCTGTAAACATGCCCACCATGGTGGGTTTTCCCCTGCACCAGATGGAAAGTGAGCACGTCCTGTGAATTTTCTTGGCAATTTTAGGTCATTAAACTTGAGTGGGTCACTCCAAATCACAAATCATGGTCTTAATCTCATAAAATGTCCAGTTTCACTTCATGTAATAATCAAAACTCAATTTTCATCCAAAGATTATAGTCCCACATCCCTTGCTGAAGGCTGTATCTGGGGGAGGAGGGTAGAGGGGACCCCTTCTCTCTAACTCAACATGCCCCCCCACTTATTTAGCATCTATTTCTCATATTATTGTTTAGCTTTTTTTTTTTACAGTTACCCATATTATTATATTTTTTTAAGGTATCATTGATATACAATCTTATGAAGGTTTCACAAGAAAAACAATGTGGTTATTACATTCACCCTTATTATTGAGTCCTCCCCCAACCCCATTGCAGTCACTGTCCATCAGCGTAGTAAGATGCCACAGAGTCCCTATTTGTCTTCTCTGTGCTATACTGTCTTCCCCGTGATCCCCCACACCATGTGCACTACTCATGACACCCCTCAATCCCCTTCTTCCTCCCTTCCCACCCACCCTCCCTCACCCCTCCCCTTTGGTAACCACTAGTCCCTCCTTGGAGTCTGTGAGTCTGCTGCTATTTTCTTCCTTCAGTTTTGTTTCATTGTTATATGCCACAAATGAGGGAAATCATTTGGTATTTGTCTTTCTCTGCCTGACCTATTTCACTGAACATAATATCCTCTAGCTCCATCCATGTTGTTGCAAATGGTAGAATTTGTTTCTTTCTTATGGCTGAATAGTATTCCATTGTGTATATATTCCACATCTTCTTTATCCATTCATCTACTGATGGACACTTAGGTTGCTTCCATTTCTTGGCTATTGTAAATAGTGCTGCAATAAACATAGGGTGCATATGTCTTTTTGAATCTGAGAACTTGTTTTCTTTGGGTAAATTCTGTTTAGCTTTTTTTTTTTTTCAAGACTGGTAGTTTTTTTCTATTATTTAGTTATATTTTGGCCCTTCTGAAGTGGGGTTCCAGGCAGGGAGGAACAGTGGGTAGAGCAGCCAAGTCTGCATGTGGCCACTACTGCCATCTGAGGGCTTCTGCTCTGTTGACCAGACTGGCCTCTCTAATGACATGAGCTCTAAGTTCTGCAGAGATCCTGTCACTGGGGCAACACTGTGGGCAATGCACCCTCCATCTGTGCAGTCAGTCTTATTTGTCCCTCAAGATGGCCCCGTAGGAAGAAGCTATGATAAAAGCTCCCTCCCATGTGGGATAATGGACTCTGCCGCTGCAGGCCACCTTCCCTTCAGCTCACCCGGTGGCAGCTGGCCTGCCTGTTAAGGCCTTTAGATTTCTTCAGTGGGAATCACACACCAGTCCACTGTTTCAATTAACTGGGAACTCATGTAAGGGTTTCTGAAGACCCCCAAGCCCTTTGCTTGTGACTTGAAGTGAAATATGGGGCAACCCCCACCTCTCCTCTTAGAAGAGTGGGGTGCAACCCAGAACATATCAACAGTTCTGACTGAGGAAATCTCCAGAAAAATCCTCTTCTATTC
This sequence comes from Phataginus tricuspis, assembly GCA_029783875.1. NCBI lineage: Eukaryota > Metazoa > Chordata > Mammalia > Pholidota > Manidae > Phataginus > Phataginus tricuspis. The sequence continues at coordinate 3,139,982 of JAQQAC010020895.1, read as the reverse complement.
ATCCTTCTAACCCTGTTATATCTTCATTGTGAATGCGGGTTTTTACGAGTCATTCAACAAGCGTTTGCCCACCCGCTTTGACATTTCCACAAGAGGAGCTCCTTCGGGATGGAGCAACCTGTCTTGGAGCCTCAGACGTGCTGTGGGACATCACTTTGCCCGAGGCGGTACAGCTGCTCGCTGCAGCCTCCTGATGCCGGGTCCCAGCGTGCCCCACCCGTGTGCGCAGCAGCCCCCTGATGTCAGTCATTTAGGTTTTTATCCAAATTTCTATCATTATAAGCTATGCTACCATGTCTACCCTTCTTATTTTTGATCATATTCATCATGATTTCCTTTCAGTTAATTCCTAGAAACAGGTTTTGTAGATCAAAAGTAAAGCTACTCTCACTTTAATAAAAAAGCATAAAGTTTTAGAAGTTGAAAATGAAAACCTGTGATTGCCGACTTTAAAAAGATGATTTCTCTTTGTGATTTCGCTTGCTTTATCTAAGTAAACCATCACATGCAGGGAACCCACTTTTTGTTGTCAGATTCAGATTTTTTGTCTAAAGGGAAAACGGCATTTGTGTTCATCACAGGCAGAAGCCATCCCGTGACCAGACAGTCAGGGGTGCAAAGCGGCAGTCTCCCATTTTCCCGTTTTCCTCTAACACAACGGAATCTCCGTCTGGAGCCTCTGTTTCACTAGATGGGGAAAAAGTAATCTTCATCAATTCCAGGTAAATTTAACCATTTGATGTTGGAGTCCATTCGGGAATCTGCCCTCTTTTTTTGGTGGGGGGGTAGGGAAACAGTTCTCAGGAGCCCATGGAGTGGCATGGAAGGGCCAGGAGGGCACTTTTCTGTGTGTGGGTGGTGCCTGTCTTCACAGGCATCCACTGGGTTTTAGAGCTCGTCCTCAGCCATGTCTCATTTTGGCATCCAGGTTCCCAACCATCCCTCACTGCCTGTAGTCGGGACATTCCCTTTTCACAGACCTGACGACTCTGGGCCGGGCGTCATACTCATTGGAACACTCTCTCTCTCCCTTCCTCAGTAGCTCTCTCTCCCCCACGACCCCTCGGCCTGTCTCCCCTTCCTCCAGCACCGTTCTGGGCTGTGGGAAGCTTAGGACCTGCCTCATCTTCTTTCTTGCCCTGGTGCCACTCCCAGCCATCAACCCCCTTCTCAGGACAGGTGGCAGGGTGTCTCCCTGGGGCACAGTTCTCTCTGGGGGTGATTCCCATCTTCTCCAGAACCTCTGTGGGGATCCTGCCCTTTCCTTCCTCTTCTCTGGCCCTAGCCAGAAGGAAGGGGGGGACTTCCCATCGCGTATCTTTTTCTTTCCCTCTGACTTTCTTCTTCATTCTCTCAGTTTTGGGATAACAGATTCTGTTGTCACCATGTGTTCCTTTGAAAGCACTGGAGGCATCACTCTGACTTTTGCTACCCAAAAGTCAGGCTTTTTGAGACTCAGACACCTCTCCACCTGCTCTCTGCCTTGAACAAAAAAGCATAAAATAGACCCTCTTGTTCTCCTTTGGCATGTCTGCCCGGTGGTGTCCTCTGGCTGCTGCCTGAAGGGTCAAGAGGGGTCAGGCGTCAACAGGGACTCTGTACGGTAGGAATGAAATACACCTAACAAAATAGTACGCCACATGATGACAACAGTAGTGTCTACCCCGACTGCAGACTGAGAGGCCCTGTGTGGGGCTGGCCCTCTTTCCCTGACCCTGAAGGAATTATAAAAACATAGCTCCTTCTTTATAAAGATATTTTATGTCAATCAATGCACATATTGTAAAGTGTTACTAGTTTAACTTTTAGGTTTTTTTCATGAAAGCTTTTAGATGTTATATTGTTAATAAAATTCTAGTAGGATGTACTAGAATATTATATTGTTAATAAAAGTAGGATATACTTTCTTGGAAGATGAGGAAGAGGAAAAAATAAACCAAGAACCTAGAAAGTTTTTACATTGAAAGTGAACTCAGGTGGATTAAAAGTTTCCCACAATTTACTCATTTTCATAAAGCCATATGAGTTTAGTTATCATCATTATTTTATTCACACACTCACCAAATCTGAAGGGAAAATGACATTTGTGTTCATCAGAGGCAAAGGATTAAACAGGCCTTGGAAACCGAAGCGCTGCCGATCCAGGGCCGTGGTCTCCCTGCCCGCCCTGGGCCGCCCCAGCCAGCGGCTTGGCCGCGGACGCGCCGTGCCCCCACCCACCGTGTGTTGTCTCTCTGAGAGAAGCAGCTTGAAGCTCTCAGTCCACAGTCCTCATGCCGTGGCTATTCTCTGGGGCTGAACCTCTTTAAGGAAGATTAAAAACCTTTACCCTGTATGTTGCCTCCATACCATTAAGGTTAGTCAAGATTACTGATGTCATGATCGCCATAGTAACCAACTTAATAAGCAAGAAGGAAACAGAAAGGATGACTTAAAAACAGGGAAAAAATTGAATAAATAAAGTATAGAAATAGCGTGGGAGCCATAAACAGTTTTTATTGCTACTTATTTAAGATACCAAACATGACTCAGTCACAGGGCAGGCAGGCATTCGGACGGCTGGAACCCACGGTGATAGACGTAAGTGACATACTGTTCCACGGTTCCTGCCTCTTGCACTCCTCAGTCATGTCCCAGGCTTTGTTTGTTTTTTTTAATATAACCCAGTGCATTGAAATTATCCCCAAGGTAGTTGTTATAATCAAGGTTTTTATGGTAGTTTATGTGTTTAACCAAAAGGAGCTTTGCTTGCAGGGAGCCAGCCTGAGGCAGCACTTTCTGGTCGCCATAGCGAGGCTCTGCGGGCTGAAAACACCCCCATCTTCACTACACTATTGAGCCTTAGTGTGGTGTATCGATGAAACCAGAGGTGATTGTTCATTTAAAAAACTGAGCTGAGCATTATATATCATAAGTTACAATTTACAAGGAGGTTACAAAGATGCTCTGACAGTGTCCCATGGAATTACATACAAGTGACAACTATTTTTATTTGTTTACTAGACAGCCTCCTTCCCCTCGTACTGGATCTTGGGTCACTGTGTTGGCAGCTAGTGACCATCTAGGCCATGTGATTTCTATGTCACCACTGTCTTCATGTCATCAGTAGACACACAGACAAACGCCTGAGTGATCTGTTTCGCCTCAAAGGCAGGAGCTAATGCCACAGGCTCAAGGAGTTTGGGTGGCTGGGTTCAAGTCCATGCCACGCGCCCTGACTGCCTCCTTCATGGGGCTGTCCCCACTCTCTCCCCTCTCCCTGTGTTCTGTCTGAGAGTGATTTGTTCTGGAGGATGCTGGCTGGGGCTCAGAACCCTTGACCCAGGGCAGCCACACTGAGATCCAGGTTCCCCAGAGCATGAAGACAGTTGGGACGCGAGTGGCCTGGCTTCTCTTTCCCAGCCGGTGTTGGGGGACCTGTCGCCATTGTAGAGCAGATGGGGGTATGGCCCGCCATGCTCCACTCCCAAAAGAATCTCCAGGCCCAAGTCATCAAATGAGTCTTCCTTGTTGCTGCTTTTTAACTATGGGTTTATTTCAACCACATACAAATATGCATACACATAACAAAAACAGAAAGGAAATCTATACAAACAAAAATGGTTGTATTATAGGGCTAGTGTTAGAGGGAATTTAAAAAATTTTTCTGAGCATTGTTGCCTTTGTAAAAAAAAAACACAACTAAGCACTATGTAATTGAGTGAGACTATTCCATTAGTCTCATTATATTTCTTTCAGAAAAAAGTGCTGTAAGAAAAACCAAGCACAGTCAGGAGAAATAGTAATAATAGCATTTGTTAGATATTAAATGTGAAAGGCATTCTTCTCTTTTCTTTGTAAGAATTAGCTCATTTAATCCACCACAACCACCAGTCTAGGAACTCTTCTTATTGATAAGCCACATGGTCAGGTTTCAAACCTAGGTCTCCTCTGGTGCTTCTTATGCTTTATGCTCTTCCTCTCTTTCCCTTATGCACACACACACACACACACACACACACACACACACACACACACACACAACACATCTACATAATCAGTTCCCAGAACCCAGTGGGTGACAACAGCCTCATTCTGTCTCTCACCCTGGCCCCCATCCAGGTTGTCCCCACACCTGGTTCTTGTCCATGACTCTGCTACACACCATGGCTTGGGCTTACCATTCATGGACTCAACGCCTGCCCCTGTGTGGCCTAGCTCCCCTGCCTTGGTCCTGCCCTAACAATGGGCCCAGAGCCCATTTTGCATTGCTGGTCATGAAGCTCACAGGTGGAGACATAATTCATGTCATTTGTCCTATCAGTATTTATAGTGTGTTCCCCAGATGTTGAGCCCAGTTCCTGGCACTGGGGCTGCAGCAGTAAGAAAGTAGACAAATCCTGGTGCCTGTGTCTAGTAGGGGTTGGGGCAGGCAATGGACAGACAGACAAGAATGCTCCATGCCAGGGGGGAGGCAAAAAGAAAGCCTGGGAGGGCATGGAAAGACTCTCTGGTAAGAGCCACTTAAGCAGAGACATGCTCCAATGGGGCAGAGGGTGGTATGAGAGCCAGGAGGAGGGAGTGACCACATTGCTTCCTTCATCCCCATCAGAAACCCAGCCTATCATTGGACTTGCCCCTTGGCCCCAGCTGAGAACCTCCTTCCCATGGGCACATACCCAACAACACAGCTTTCGTGCTTTGGTTTCTATTTCATAGATATTTTAGAGAAACTTTTGTGCAAGAAGCCCATCAGATACAATTAAAACATTTCAAATTCAGACTAGAGAGCCCAAATATAAACCCAAGCATATATGGTCAATTAATATATGATAAAGGAGCCATGGACATACAATGGGGAAATGACAGCCTCCTCAACAGCTGGTGTTGGCAAAACTGGACAGCTACATGTAAGAGAATGAAACTGGATTATCATCTAACCCCATAAACAAAAGTAAACTCAAAATGGATCAAAGACCTGAATGTAAGTCATGAAACCATAAAACTCTTAGAAAAAAACATAGGCAAAAATCTCTTGGGCATAAACATGAGCGACTTCTTCATGAACATATCTCCCCAGGCAAGGAAAACAAAAGCAAAAATGAACAAGTGGGACTATATCAAGCTGAAAAGCTTCTATACAGCAAAGGACACCATCAGTAGAACAAAAAGACATCCTACAGTATGGGAAAATATATTCATAAATGATGTATCTGATAAGGGGTTGACATCCAAAGTATATAAAGAGCTCACGCACCTTAACAAACAAAAAGCAAATAAGCCAATAAAAAAATGGGCAGAAAACCTGAACAGACACTTCTCCAAAGAAGAAATTCAGATGGCCAACAGGCACATGAAAAGATGCTCCAGTTCCCTGAACAGAGAAATGCAAACTAAAACCACAATGAGATATCCCCTCACACCAGTGAGGATGGCCAACATCCAAAACACAAACAACAACAAATATTGGTGAGGATGTGGAGAAAAGGGAACCCTCCTACACTGCTGGTGGGAATGCAAATTAGTTCAACCATTGTGGAAAGCAGTATGGAGGTTCCCAAAAAAACTCAAAATAGAAATACCATTTGACCCAGGAATCCCACTCCTAGGAATTTACCCTAAGAATGCAGCAGCCCAGTTTCAAAAAGACAGATGCACCCCTATGTTTATTTCAGCACTATTTACAATAGCCAAGAAATGGAAGCAACCTAAGTGTCCATCAGTAGATGAATGGATAAAGAAGAGGTGGTACATATACACAATGGAATATTAATCAGCCATAAGAAGAAAACAAATCCTACCATTTGCAACAACATGGATGGAGCTAGAAGGTATTATGCTCAGTGAAATAAGCCAGGCCGAAAAAGACAAGTATCAAATGATTTCACTCATATGTGGAGTATAAGAACAAAGCAAAAACTGAAGGAACAAAACAGCAGCAGACTCACAGAACCCAAGAATTGACTAACAGTTGCAAAGGGAAAGGGACTGGGGAGGATGGGTGGGAAGGGAGGGATAAGGGGCAAAGGGGCATTACGATTAGCACACATAATGTAGGGGGGAATACAGAGAAGGCAGTATAACACGGAGAAGACAAGTTGTGACTCTATAGCATCTTACTACGCTGACAGACGGTGACTGTAATGGGGTGTGTGGTGGGGACTTGATAATAGGGGGAGTCTGGTAACCATAATGTTCATGTAATTGTACATTAAAGATAGCAAAATTAAAAAAAAAACCATTTCAAATTATGCATGTACAACAAACTTTAGTCTTCTTTTTGACCTTCCATGGTTTGCTCATAAAGCGGAACTAGAGCTATGTGGGATTGTAACTCCCCTCGAAAAATTATTTCTATTTTTAATAAATGGGAAAAAAAAACCCAGTGGATTCAGATAAGAGTCTAGGCTTTCAGGTATCCAAATGTTTGGAAAAGGTCAACTATTTTCCTGAGATGGCCGTTGGCCCCCCAGGAATTCCTAGGGAGGTCATTGTTTCTGCTTCAGGAAAACATGACAAAGTAACAGCTCTTTTGAAGGCTCTATTCCACAGATGTGTAGAGTATAGAAATCTATGTACTATTAAATAATTCTCTATAATATGCTCCAGAATAAGCAATTTGTAAGCCTGTTTATGTTCTCACCATCTGGGCGCATTCTGTCACCCATCTGTTTCATGTAATTATGTAATTATCAATATAAGAAAAGAATAGGTGATATAATTAACAAGAAAAACTGATCCACACTGAAGAGTAAAAATGACGTGCATCTGTTGAATTGCTTTTTGTTTCTCTTCTTCATTGTTACTGTTTTTTTTTTTCATTTCACAGTTGCATTCAGGCTGTTGACTTATATGGCACCTTCAGGAGAGCTATTTTTGCCATAGTGTTCTCTCTGTCTCAGTCTCTCTCTCTCTCTCTCAGTCTCTCTCCCTCTTCCTCCCCCACTCACAAACACACACACACGCACACACACACGCACCGGGTGTAGAGGCAGAGCCTCCCTCGTACTATGGGAGCTGACACAACTTCAAAAGAAATGAGCAAGGCCTTGGTGATTCATTGGTTCTCTCTGCCTCCAGGAGAGCCCTGATAGTCATTTCCAGGACGCATAACAGCTAGAACCCTAGGAAATATTTAGCTCAATTAGTGACAGGTCAAAGGGCAGGGTGTGTGTGTGGCCCTTTCATGGGATACTGGATAGAGAAACTGGTTTAGAAATATTCCCCTCCTTGATACTTTTTAACGCCAAAGCACAAGCAATGCCTGTTATTTCATAATAGCGGGACAGTCCTGGTGCACTGGGTTAATCCCGCTAGAGGTGATCCCTTTTGTAATGGAGACCTGTGCGCATGCAGATGAAAACTCGGGTGACTTCCTCACACCACGGTGCCTCCCTGGTACTAGGGACAGCAATGCCGGACCAGCGGCCACAATTCCTCCGCCCGCCAACGCTGGTCTACCCGCTGGACTCTCCCTCTAGGACTTGGAGCAGCAGAGGGGTGTGTATATTGGGGAGGATAGAGTGGTCACCCCTCCCCTCCTGTGAGCTCCCCACCCCCGCCCAGTTTCTCCAGAGGACAGATGCTTCCCATGGGGCTTCTCCCCAACAACAGAGGATCAGTCATCTGGACAAAACTTCGGATTTCAATTCTAAGGCACACACAGGGACAGCTCCCGACTCATTTGCTGGACCCCAGTCACTACTGGAGATGAAGGCATTGAAATCTCAACCCTTCCTTCCACAGGGTCAAGGAGAAGGGACTCCCATGCGGCCCAGGCTTCTTGGCATTTTCGCAAATCATCTCCCCAACTCCCTGCAGGGATGACTTTCCAGAGACCTCTCCCCAGCTCTCTGGTTAGGCTGCGTGCGTGGAAGGGGAAGGGATAGTAGGGAAAGCAGGGTGTCGCCGGCCCATAAAACTGCAGAACAGCTCTCATTAAACCTCACCCACAAACTGAGCTAGAATCTAATTCAGTCATTTCTTGACTTTTGCCTAAAACTTTTTTTTTTTTAACTGTGCTTCCTAAACACAGGGCTGGCTGTTTCCTCTCACCGAGTGATCATGTTACATGTGCGATTGTGTTGTTTTAAGAAGCCACCTTGCAGCATTCTGGGGCAGAGCCTCCTGAGTGCTTGCACTCCACCAGCTCGGCCTGCTGCTTGACCCCATAGGAGGAAGCTGTGTACAGACAGCCACTGGCTTCCCACCTTCATTGCTCTGTGTCCAGGAAGAAAATAAGTAACTAGTTCCCACCTAGGTATCTCTTTGTTCCTTTGAATCAAGCAGTATTCTTTGATATACCCTCCCTATAGCCCATAACTATCTGCCAATCCATCTGTGTTTTGAATCATTATTCCACTAATTTTTTAAACAATGGACACCCACAAAACAAGCATATAGGGGAGAATTCCTGAGCACCATGTGAGGAGAATATTTTAAGGGTAATAGGGACAAATGTGACTGGATTACTTGAGGGATTGGTTAGTTTTAACTTTATATTAACTTGTTTCCTTAATTCAAAGTTAAAATGATTTAATTGCAACCATGCTAAATAATCCATTAAGAATTTTAAAGGGAAGAATACCATTTGATTCCTAAAGAACCTTTCTTTTGTCATTTTGAAAAGGTTTTGACAATGATTTATTTTTATGAAACATTTCAGTTTATATTTTTTTGAGTTTTCTTTTTTTTTAACAAAAGAGCATGGAGTGGTTGTTCCTCAGGAGAGAATTATTATAAAAACGGTTTGCATATGTCATATATTCTGCTAAAATAAAGATCAGAAAATTCTTGTATTCTCTACCAAACCTAAAACTCATGAAAGCTTCGACTAAATGGTTTTCATTGAACCCTCAAAAGGAGCATTAATTTTTCAACTGGTAACTGTTGCTTAAGATGCTATTGCGCCTGTGTGATAAATGTTTAATGATTTGGTAGTACATGCATGGCTTAAAATCCATTATTTATTTCACCTTCCCTTGCCTGGCAAAGGTGATGATTTTATAGCCCCAGCAGTCATGCAAACACATTTATACCAAACCAACGACTTTACTGTAAATGTCGGTGGGTTTTGTGTGCTGCTGCCATTACATCTTGTTTGGGAGCTGAGTGCTACGCAGTTTGGGAGGTGCCAGATGGTGTCATTAACACGAACGCTGGGACTGTTTACCGCTGACGCGCATGTGAGGATTAAAAGTGCAGGGCCTGTCTTTGCTCTAAAGCATGATGCTAGCCGTGCATAGGTGTAAAGTTAGTGCCGTGTGCTTGCCTCCTCCCTTCTGTCCCACCAGGGGGGATCTTAAGGGCAGCTCTTTCTGAGAATAGTTTTGTGTTTGAATATATGAGCACCAAAAGGGAACATTTTCGCAATGGCTCCTGCTTGATTTTGTATGGGTAATCTCAGACGCCCTGAAAGTCACACCTTACATCCCATAGATGGTTCCCCCATAAGTGGTCTGCCAACTCCCCTTCTAGGCATGACAATAACTACAGGAGGATTTTGTGCTAATTAAATTATAGCAGGATTGTTACCGCTGTGTTTGTGTGTGTATATTTTATAACTTCAGAAATTTAAAATACTTTCTATTTTGGAAAAGTTTCCACTGAGAGCATGGAATTGGTGTTTCTAAAAAGTGCTGTCAAAATTATTAGGAAATGATTCAAAGAATGAGAAGAAGTAAAGTGGAAATTTTCTGTACCAATTTCTTCCATGCACTGGGCTCTTCTCACAAGAATTAGCAGTGGAACCAAGATCTTGACTTTCCCTTCTCTGATATGAAATATCTGAATACTGAAATTGACCTCCCATTATTTTATTAAAATATATCACTACTTTTGTCTGGCAGTGGTCATTCCCACTTATTGTAATTCAGCTTCCTGCCTGATGAGGTATCTGCTTAGCTCTCTACCAAGCTCTCTTTTCTATTCAGTTTAAAAAGCTGGATTTGTTTTATTTCTCCCTGCAAGTCCTCCCTTTGAACCAAGAGGCTGTCCCGTTGATTCTGACCAAATTCCTTTGAACTGATTTTAGCCTTAGAATTCTCCGTAGGAATTTTCAGAAAGGCTTATTCTTTCTAAACAATCACTGTGCATTGCTCTTGCAAAAGCTGAGTGAATCTTTTGGTGTGCAAAATTTTAAAGTCATGTGAAAAAGAATACAAAACCATTGTTTGTATTGAGATGAAAGAGATATGCTTAATTTCTTCAGACTAACTCGAGAGACACAATCAAATGTCCACAGAAATCAGGAACCTAGCTGAAAGACTCAAAGCGTGCATGAAGGCGCACCTTAGCAATGACAAATGGAGTCATGCACTTCAGCTTCCTTATTGGATATGCATGTGTGTGTTGAAAACATCCAGGAGTGAAAATAAATGGTGGGAGACAGCAAGATTGAAAAGTTGTATCTGTGGAATGGCACTCGCTTGGACAGAAGATCTCAGGAAAATGAGTTCTTTTCTTCCACTGCCGTCATGTTCCTAGCAAATGAACCAGAGGCCTAACCCAGCCGTGCAAACAGCCATGTGCCTAACCTGAGCAAACAGTTTATTCCCTGAGAGAATAGAAAGTTCTCATCCTATTCTGTGCCCAGAGGTGGGAGGTGGTGGCATGGCCATAGTTAGTCATCAGCTCTCTCTCCCAGCCTTCTCTCCTGACCCCTGCTCCTCCCCTGTGTCCCTTATATGTCTGCTTCCTGTACTGCCATTCTGCCTTCTCAGGACATCCTCTGGAAATGCATTTATGGAGAGTGGTCCATCCTTTAGTGGGGTGTGTCACCCTTCCAGACTCTTGTACTGGCTTTTCTCTCTCATCCAGAAAGTTATTCTCTCTCTTTTGTCTACTTGGAAATATTTTATTGATCCTTCTAAATGCAGCTCAGCTGTCACTTTCTTCAAGAAGATGTCCCTGCCATCCTAGACCAGCCCAGCTGAGTCCAGAACTGCCTAGCTCAGCACGGCTTAAACTGCTGACCCACAGAATCATGAGCTAGACGAATGCTTGTTCTCGAATCCATGAACTTCTGGATTGATTTATTACACCACAATAGCTTCCTGATACACTGCCCTTATCATACGTGTGGATTTTGTTTACATATCTGCCACCCAACCTAATGAGAATCCTTTTACTGACAGGAACCGTGCTTCACTCTGACCTCAGCACTTAGGCCAGGGCTTGGCACATGGTAGATGCTCAGTATGTATTTATTGAGTTAAGTTCTATGATGAAGTTTTGATGGTAGAATTTTAGTCATCAAGATAATGAATGGGTTATCCTAATGCCCTCAGAATTGCTCCACATATGTAACTGCCTTTTCTACCAAGTTAGACTGGTTTTGTTGCTAGAATGTTGATTTCATATAAATATTTTTTCCCAGGTTGATTCCCTGACTGGGGAGATGACTCTGCGACCTAGAAACTCCTTGCTATCTCTTTGAAAGTTACTTCTATAGGAATAAGGGTAGATTCCAGTCTACTTCCAGGATATTAAATGCAAAGTATTTTAAAGCCTGTGGCTAAATATCAACTGTTCATGCATCCCTGATAAACCACAGGTCCCACCCTTTATGACATAGGATGGAAAGAGAAGGATAGCCTGAAGTCCTCTTTCTTTAAGCATATGGTGTTCAGACAGGTGATACTCACACATTCTCCATAAATCCCTTAATTTTTTATAAAGGGAAAACAACCAATAATACAACAATTTCATTTATCAAAAATCTCAAGAGAATAAATTTATTGCAGATCCTTTCATGTATTTCTCTGACTCCTTACCTAATGATTAAGACATTCAGAGTCAAATTCTAGAAGTACATATACATATGTATTTTATATTTAATACGTGGAAGACTATTTTTGTCCTTGGGTACCTGTAGGAAAATGTCATCGTGTCAGAAGGGCATTATTTAATGGGAGCAATGCTTTCCATCATTTTTTTTAATTACAATTTATTTTGGTATCATTAACCTACAATTACATGTGCAATATTATGGTGATTAAACTACCCCTTCATCAGGTCCCCCCCCACCAACCCTATTACAGTCACTGTCCATCAGCGTAGTGAGATGAGAATCACTACTTGTCTTCTCTGAGTTGTACAGCCCTCCCCGTGCCCCCCCTACCTTACATCTACTAATCGTAATGCCCCTTTTACCCTCTTATCCCTCCCTTCCCTCCCTTCTTCCCCAGTCCCTTTCCCTTTGGTAACTATTAGTCCGTTCTTGGGTTCTGTGAGTCTGCTGCTGTTTTGTTCCTTCAGTTTTTTTCTTTGTTCTTATACTCCACATATGAGTGAAATCATTTGATACTTGTCTTTCTCTGCCTGGCTTATTTCACTGAGCATAATACCCTCTAGCTCCATCCATGTTGTTGCAAATGGTAGGATTTATTTTCTTCTTATGGCTGATTAATATTCCATTGTGTATATGTACCACCTCTTCTTTATCCATTCATCTACTGATGGACACTTAGGTTGCTTCCATTTCTTGGCTATTGTAAATAGTGCTGCAATAAACATAGGGGTGTGTATGTCTTTTTCAAACTGGGCTGCTGCATTCTTAGGGTAAATTCCTAGGAGTGGGATTCCTGGGTCAAATGGTATTTCTATTTTGAGTTTTTTGGGGAACCTCCATACTGCTTTCCACAATGGTTGAACTAATTTGCATTCCCACCAGTAGTGTAGGAGGGTTCCCTTTTCTCCACATCCTCGCCAACATTTGTTGTTTGTATTTTGGATGTTGGCCATCCTCACTGGTGTGTGGTTTTAATCTGCATTTCTCTGATGATTAGCAATGTAGAGCATCTTTTCATGTGCCTCTTGGCCATCTGAATTTCTTCTTTAGAGAAGCGTCTATTCATGTCCTCTGCCCATTTCTTAATTGGATTATTTGCTTTTTGTTTGTTAAGGTGTGTGAGTTCTTTATATATTTTGGATGTCAACCCCTTATCAGATACATCATTTATAAATATATTTTCCCATATTGTAGGATGTCTTTTTGTTCTACTGATGGTGTCCTTTGCTGTACAGAAGCTTTTCAGCTTGATATAGTCCCATTTGTTCATTTTTGCTTTTGTTTCCCTTGCCCGGGGGTATATGTTCATGAAGAAGTCACTCATGTTTATGTCCAAGAGATTTTTGCCTATGTTTTTTTCTAAGAGTTTTATGGTTTCATGACTTACATTCAGGTCTTTGATCCACCTTACCTTTGTGTATGGGGTTAGACAGTAGTCCAGTTTCATTCTCTTACATGTAGCTGTCCAGTTTTTCCAACACCAGCTGCTGAAGAGGCTGTCATCTCCCCATTGTATATCCAAGGCTCCTTTATCAAATATTAATTGACTGTAGGTGTTTGGGTTAATGTTTGGATTTTCTATTCTGTTCCACTGGTCTGTGGGTCTGTTTTTGTGCCAATACCAAATTGTCTTGATTACTGTGGCTTTGTAGTAGAGCTTGAATTCAGGGAGCATAATTCCCCCTGTTTGATTCCTCCTTCTCAGGATTGCTTTGGCTATTCGGGGTCTTTTCTGGTTCCATATGAATTTTAGAATCATTTGTTCCAGTTCATTGAAGAAAGCCTTTGGTAGTTTGATAGGGATTGCGTTGAATCTGTAGATTGCTTTAGGTAGTATAGCCATTTTGACAATATTTATTCTTCCTAGCCAAGAGCATGGGATGCATTTCCATTTGTTAGTGTCTTCTTTAATTTCTCCTAGGAGTGTCTTGTAGTTTTCAGAGTACAGGTCTTTCACTTCCTTCATTAGGTTTATTCCTAGGTATTTTATTCTTTTTGATACAATTGTGATTGGAATTGTTTTTCTGATTTCTCTTTCTGTTAGTTCATCATTAGTGTA
>JAQQAC010020895.1:3028796-3125753 GCA_029783875.1 Phataginus tricuspis | reverse complement strand
TATGGAGATGATCATGTGGTTTTTGTTTTCTTTTTATTGATGTGATAGATGATGTTGATGGATTTTCAAATGTTGTACCATCCTTGCATCCCTGGGATGAATCCCACTTGATCATGGTGTATGATCCTCTTGATGTATTTTTGAATTCGGTTTGCTAATATTTTGTTGAGTATTTTTGCATCTATGTTCATCAGGGATATTGGTCTGTAATTTTCTTTTTTAGTGAGGTCTTTGCCTGGTTTTGGTATTAGAGTGATGCTGGCTTCATAGAAAGAGTTTGGAAGTATTCCCTCCTCTTCTATTTTTTGGTCATTTTTTAATTTGAGTGTGTTCAAACCGTGGAGGCACATCTTCATTTTATTCCATTCCAAGTGATCTTACTGGGAGTACAGAAGAATGCTGGGCAGGTAAATATTAAGTCAGTGAATTTTTTCAAGCGATACATAGGTAATGTAGTAGTGATGTGTGCTTTTAGAACAGTGCAAGTCAGGTCATTGATGCCGCAAACCATTTCGCTGCCATGGATCTGCTTCATTCTTGCCTTTCCCTATGTGCCTGCCTCAGGGAAGTTGTTTTCCAGTTTGTGGCCAGCAGTGTATTGAAGATGACACCTGAAGTGCCATGTAGCTGAGACATAACAGATAGGACTTCATTAGTATGGTGCAGAGGCTCAGAGGACATTTCTAAACACGTGACGCTACCCAAGGTGGGAAGGGGAGGAGATGGAGCCATCTGAGGTTAACTTGGTACATGTGCCAGCGTGCTCTATAATGGGATCAATGAGTCCCTGTGTCCCTGAAAAGCCAACAATGGATCTCCTTTGCAAATGCTCATGTATCGTATCAAAGCAATCATATTTTAAATGATTATGTGAACTACTTGTTAAGAGAAGTCATTTAATTAAAAACAAATTAATCACCTTTACTGAATCTAAGATGCCATAAATTATAAATTGTACATTTATTTTATGTACCATTAAGAAAAAAAAATGTGGCCAATTAAACTGTGACATGATGTTTTAATGAGAATCCTGAGCAAAATATGAGTCTAAATCCTATTGCTTTGAAATTTCTTCCATCTATTCAGAGAGGAGAGGCAATATAGTATGTTGCCTTCGATTGCACTGCTTGCTGAGTGTTGGGGAAAAAACTTTTCCATGTGTCTCAGTAACAGAATGTAACATGGCTTCATCTGTCTGTATCTATCACCCTTTATTTACACCTATAAAGCACTCAGTTGTTGCATTGCAAGAAAATACGGAATCACGGCCATTCCTCCAATGACTAATATTTGCTTTCTTCATATCCAGTTTGCACGCTGCTGCTCAGTTCCCAGTCCTTCATGGGAATGCAGTTAAGGGCTCATTTCAATGCCAAATCACGCTGTAATCTTTTTGAAGGCATTGTCAGTAGCAGTTAAACTCAACACATGTTGTAGACATAATGCGCATGACTCCCAGAAGTGAAGACATGGAATAGCCACGACTAAGTTCCCCACACCCAGGGAAGACAACTGTGTCACTGCTGTGCCTGGCTGGCTGCGATGGTTAAGGTAACGTTGGTGAGGATGATTTTGGGGATGCCAACATGTGAAACAGATGTGCATCGTAGAGCTGGTGAAATCCAGTGAAGTCACTCAACCCAACTTTCCAAACACTTTGTCCCAATGTAAATATGTAAGAATGGTCACAAATGAAAATCCTGGTGTGGTGATAATTTTAACTTTTCATAATGTTTGAAAAATAAAGAAAACATCCAGGTGATGAATATAGGTGTAGGAGGGTTGGGGACAGATGAAGGTGGTAAAAGAAAGAGAATAAAAATGCAAATTGAAGAAATTTACTCAGTAAATTATAAAGGCTTAAGGAACTATGGCAAAGACCACTAATTGCCCCCAATATCTATTCTTCTCTTTAGCCTTAGTAACGGGACCTCAATTTGATTCAAAGCAAGCAATGCACGCAAGTAAGAGAATATATTTCCCAACCTCCCTTGCATTTGGCATGACTTTGTGACTCAGTTTTGACCATGGAGATGGAAGCAGAAATTGTTTGAATGGGAATTCTGGGAATGCCTCAGCTACAAGGAAGGGAGAACCCCCTTTTTTCTTTCCTCCCTTCTCCTTCCTGATGTGAGAATATGATGTCTGAATCACCAGCAGCTATCCTGGGCCATCCTTGAGGATGGAAACCTCGCACTAGGATGGACAGTTAGGCAGGTAGAAGTCTGAGTCTTCAGTAAATATATGGCACTACCTCAATAGCCCTGGACTACATGTTTTCAGATTTCTTTTACATGAGAGAGAAATTATCTTCTATCCTGCTTAAGCTACTATTTCCTGTTTAAGCTGGGTTTTCTGTTGTATATGGCCAAGTCCAAATCTAACTGATACAAGAACCTCTTTCTTCAGCTAGGATTCAGCGCATGTGGGAGAGGGCCACAGAATTTGACAGAGGCAAAATTCATGCTTCATTTACTCCCCAAACATTTGATGAGTGCCTAGAGTGTGCCTCGTGTTATGGTGGGAATGCTGCAGTGAGCAGATCATGCAATGACCACAGCCCATTCTTTGCCCGTGCTGCACGATTCTGAGCATGCTCCTTCTCGTGTTAAGAATGCAAGCCAGCAAGTGTCCTTGGGTCATCACTGCTTTCAGCAGATACCATAGACAGAACAGTTTGCACTTTTCTGAAGTGCTGGATCTACAAATAGTGTTGGAAGCTCCCCACTTCCTAACAAAAAGGGAAGTTAAGAGAATCCTTTACAAAACAAGGCTCAAACCATAGCATCTTCTTGACAAGCCTTTTCATGCTCTGCTGGGACAGAAATGTTGGTGTTCCTATCATACTTCTGAATGCTTTTAATGATTTTAGCAAAAGGGCTTTTCAAAATAGATACTTTGTAACTGTGGAAGAGAATTCTGACCTATTGGTTATGTTTAAGTGTCTGTACCTCCCTACCCTTTATTTATTTATTTTGCCCCAAAGAGGTCAACCTGTGAACTTTAAACTTTGAAACTGACACTGATAGTTATAGCACTGTCAATCTGCCATTTGCTTTGATCAAACTGGGAAAAAAGGGGCTTCTCAAAAAGAGTAGAAAAGCATAAGAAAAAAATTACATTTATAAAGCAGAAGTAGGCTTATTAAGAATTTCAGAAATTCTATTCCTAATGGCTTTGAATCTCTCCATCTTCCATTTCCTTGCATGCACAGAGCTCCCTTTGAAGTCTTTGGAAGCTTTCTGTAAGAAAAAATATATACATGGGTGTGGAGCTGAAAATTGAGCTCATTGTTTTGCCCTTTTAAAAGTGTGTTTTTCGAAGATTTGCCTTTCATACTGCAGATGGGAGAGAAGATGTGCAATTTTACCTTGTGTAATATCTTTGCATGAAAAGCTCAAAGTGTTTGTAGACGTTGTTTAATGAATAGTTCCCATGTTTACCTGCTGAGGAAGGCAGAGGTTTATGTAATTTACTTCCATTTTACACCTGAGGAAACTGATATTTAAGGGAAAGAGGCTTTCAACCACTAGCAGAATTAAGAAAACAAGCCGAAACCTTGCCACCAGTCTAATGATGCCCAATCTAATAATGATCCCAGAGGTTGAACATAACCTCCAAATGAAATGGTATCACTAGAAAAAATTCACCGTGGGTGTTCTCATGTTCCATTTTAGCATGAACCTTGCATTTATCATGTAGGATGATTTATATTAATTTTGACCATTTTCTAATTTACTGGCCTATTTGTACTTTGGTAACTTCTGATTTTGG
Source organism: Phataginus tricuspis (assembly GCA_029783875.1). Taxonomy (NCBI): domain Eukaryota; kingdom Metazoa; phylum Chordata; class Mammalia; order Pholidota; family Manidae; genus Phataginus; species Phataginus tricuspis. The sequence goes on along the minus strand of JAQQAC010020895.1, from coordinate 3,121,979 downwards.
ATCTGTTATTGAAATTCAGTTTCAATAATGCTTTTGTATTCATTCTAACTCGTTCTAAGTGCATAAGATAAACCAAATCAGATGTGGAAACACGGAACTCAGGTCTGTGTATAACGGATAAAACTATATTTTACCAGCTTTTCTGTACACACAGAATAGTTAAAAAACATGAATAAAATGTAAAACCATGTATGTAAGGTCTTGCTAAATGTATGCGAATGATGACATAAACTCAGCTAAGCATGTACATCGACATAATTTTTGCCAGAAAGATCAGATTTAATCCTAAGTAGTTCTAATTAATCTAAATAATTTGTTTGCTTGTTTAAGCAATTGGAAAACAACCATAAAAATAATTCCAATCAGTAGAAATTATGTCAATAGCCTTTAAGAAGGACCCATGAAATCTAAAGTTCATGTGTCTGTTCCTTGACCATCTCTCAAATGTCCAAAAATGTGTGGAAGGAATGATTCAGATAAAACAAAACAAAACAAACACAACAAATGGCCCCAAAGCAAAGAAGTACTTCCTGGCCTCAGGAAACAGTCCAGGTGTGGGTAGGGTAGCAAACAAAACCAAATAAATACAAGCAATCAAAACCTCCTCCACGGGCTCACTCATGGGGCTTCTGTTTCAGAAGCTCATAGGAAATTACAGATGACTTGGTCAAAACTTAAACATGTGCTCCCTTCTGTTCCCTGTTTTCTCCTCTCAACTCTTCTTCCCGCAAACCTGACCTTGACTGTTGGTTCCATTTACCCCTGAATCGTCCACACTCCCTTCCCCTCCCCCACCTCAACTCAGCTCTAGAATTTCTTAACAGGGGTGTCCCATAGTATCATTCTCTCCTTTCCTATCTAAGGAATGGAACTGAGAGTTTGTATTTTACACTCATTGTGAGACTCATCATCGATTTTAAGGAACATTTCTTTTAACCTTAAAAGTTTACCTTATATATATACCATGATATATAGTTTACTCCTTTCTGGGGTACATGTGGATTTCTACCTTTAAAATAATTCCTTTGTCTAAAAATGCTAACCTAGTGTCATTAGAAACATAGAATCATAAATGTCTTGAAAGGACATGGGTAAGAACCTCATTTGCCACCCATACCATCACCGGTATATGGTATGTTAAGTAACTTATAGAATCACCTCTGTTTTATCTTTGAAATAATTTACAAGGCACATTTAATTTCTGTCTGTAAAATATGAATCACTAGATAAAGCTTTTTTTACTTTACTGTTAAGGAAACCAAAACCAAAACCAGAAATCCCAAACAGGACTTCCAGCGCACGGGTCATCTTTGGTAGATGTTCAGACCAAAAAAAGGAAACTTCACTAAGAGCTTCCATCCTTTTTTTTTTTTTTTTAATAATGAAACCCTGTAGTTCGAAGGAACATAAAGGAAGGAAATGTTCTGTTTTCCTTCAAAAATGCCTTGTCTTCCTGCTTATGAGCAAAATAAACCCTTTATACAGCAGAGGCAGTTTTCATTTGCAGTTGTCACTGAAAGACATTTCCAGGCTGGGAAGAATTTTTTTCAAGGCATTTAAGAACTATCTATCCTAACAAAAGAAAGACGTGTCTTTTTCAGGTCACTTCATCATACCTGACGATGAATACGTTTTTAATTAAAGCCTGGGCACAAAATTGGATTTACTGAGAATCATTGTGATGCCCGATAACTCTCCTGAGACACCCACCATCGCTGGTGCCTTTCCTAACTCTTGACAGCCCGGGGCCACTTTGTGTATTCAGCAGTTAGCAAGGTGATTTCTGAGGCCTGGCAGCTGTTGGTATTAAAGCTATTGTATGGGAAACAAAGCCATTCGGTTCTGCTCCCCGGCCGCCTTTGTATCATTGATACAGGAGCTGTTTTATAAATGGAGTACAATTCTTTACCAGGGAATTTCATTAGTGCCCATGCTTCAGTGTAAGCATACACTTCCAGACAGCTAAGGAGAATGTCTGAACATACCTCCTACAGAAGGAATCTTGGGTTCTGACCTCTGTTAAGATGCTTGTATTTGAAGTCTGTTAATTAGACCTGTGATTAGATGCCACCATACCAACATCTATGCTTCCTCACTCTAAACCACCAGACCCGAGCCTGGCTAGAGTGAATCTTCTGCCAGCCCGCTTGTCTTGAATATTAATCAGAACCCAGTACACAGTGACACCCACATGTACCAGTATTAACTAGTTTTCTCTCAAAATTCCTCATTCACCTGTCTTAGGAAATTCTCATAGGGCAGATCAGATTGACATTTATTTGAAGAACCGACACTTTTCCACCCACACAATATATTCATTATTGTCATTTAGAAAGTGTATCAGTCTAGGGAATTTTCAATGACATAAAAAAGAAACAAACTGACCTAAACAATCAAGGAAGTGCAGTGGGCCATGTCCTTCTGCCCAGCTATTCCTCTCGCCCTGGACTGTGCTCTTGCTGTGTGACTGAGGTTCCTTCCACTACAGGTGACCTACTTCCTCACTTCATGGCTGTTGGGCTCAGCCACATGTCTTGCTGTGGACAGGCTTAAACAAATATTGCTTATTCTCACTTACCCTTCTTGCACTTCTACCATGGCCATGAGAAGAACATGCCTTAGCTGTCTCTCATCAAAAAAGATGACAGATGGGAGGCCAGTCTGAAATCGGGATTGGAGACAAACCGAGCTAAATCTAGCCTCCATCAGTCTACTTCCAGCTGACCCAGAGTTTCCTGAGTGAGAATAGGTGACACTTGTTTTAATCCAGTGCATTTTGGGGAGGTTTGTTAGGCAGCACTGTTGTGGCAATAGCTGACTGGTATTTATTGCTCATATAACTGAAAAGTGCAAAGGAAGCATGGACATCAGGCAGGATTTGAAAGAATTCCTTTTCTGTTTCTCTGTGATTCTTTTGTTGCTTCAACCCAGGGTGGTTTCCTTCTTGGTGGCATAGTATCTGTACCATTTCAGGCCTCATATCTTTACCCCATACCATGTGGAAGGTAAGAGCCTTCTCTTCAAACAGCATACAGAGGTCCTGGACTCGACTCTGACTAGGCCAGCGTAGGTCACATGTCTATCCAGGGCCAACTGTTGAGCAAGGGGAGTGGGATTATGCAGCTTGGCGCATGTCAATCGTACTCCCCTCTTTAGGATGGGAGTGGGCTTGATCTCTTCCAAAACCCATGGTGTGCCCCATAAAGGTAGGCACCATGAGGGTGAAACAGATGCTGAGAGGCACTAGCAGCGTTAATTATGGAGAGGGTCTAAAATTTCCAAACTTTGAATTTCTATTAATACATTATCTGGCTCAAAACATTTTTCTACCCCCATGTTGCTAGGCTAGCTTGAGCTAGAGAGAGGGGATTTGTTCTCTAGATTTCACCTGTTGCCTAGCAAATAGCAAAGCACGTGGCCACACCCATGCTACCTTAGACACTGGAAGGCCCAACTTTACATCGGACTTTACCATTAACCCACAGGACTTCGGGATTTAAAGAAAATTAAAAATAGATTTGGCCTACTAGAATTTAAGGATCTCTGACCTAGGATGAGTTAATGCTAATGTAATGAGAATTGAAACTGGTTGGGTATACTGGTAATGGATGCCTTTGCACTGACTTCTAGCGCCCATTGTTTCAGATGAGAAATCAACTGTAATTCTTGTTACTGTCCAGACACATAGTATGCATTAAAAACGTGTGTCTAGTTAATGAATTAAAAATAGTATCAAGGTCTTCTTACACAATTTAACATTCTTTCAAGAATACCTCACCACGTCTTTGTAAAACAGTCCTTTGTACATTTAAGGCTCTTATTGAAGCTTCTGCAGGACAGTGAATCAAATCAGTCAAGCCAGGTAAATTTTTCAAACATGGAACATTAAAGTGATTACCAGTTACTTTCTGTGCTCCTAAGAATATTCCATGATTCCAAATTATCTGAGAGATTGGATACTCCTTATCATCCGACATGTTCTTGTCATTCAACAATTGTTATTCTACAAACATTACAAACACCGACTGTGTGTGAGGTACTGTTAAGGAGTATGAGGAATGAAGAATTGAATAAGAGTTAATACTTGCTTTAAAATTTCCACCAATTGTAATCTAATTTTAATCAATTGTTGTTCAAGGAAACATTAGACAGAAGGAAAGATGGGGAACTTTCATGAAACTACAAATTCTTAAGGAACAACCTGTCTGTCTTGTGGGATTTCTACCTTATCGTCTCTAATCATAAAGGACCTTAGTCCTATGTGAAACATTTGTCAACAAGAAGACAAAAATGATCTAAACAGAGCATTTTGATGTGAACCAGACTAGGTATTAGGTATATTCCCTTATCCTTGCATTTTCTTAAAAATACCTTCCCATAAATTTCACTATGGCTGCACCTGGGCATTATTCAGTTTGATTTGCCAGGAATGGCCAAGTTAAGTAATTTCACAAAATTGCCAATTTGGTAATGCAGACTCAGCTACATTTTCCTCATATCTCTTTTCTTTTTGTATTTTTTTTCCAGTTGAGTTACGCCTTGAACCACACAAACAGAAAACTAACACTGGAACCTAAAATAACTGTCAATGCCAAGATTGTTGTGGTTGGCGCATCCAGTGTTGGAATTTCCTTCCTAGAGACACTGGTATTTTGGTGAGTTGTTTTCTTTGTTTTCAAAGGAGACCGTCTCCTCCTACACCAGAGAGGGTCCCTTGAAAGAATAGGTTTGAGTTTGTTTGCCACCCCACACACCTTGCCTGTGTGGATTAATGAATCTTTGGAATATTCTAGACTAGGGATTGGCAAACTATAGCTCCCAGATAAAATCTGACTTCCCCCTATTTTTGTAAATAAAACTTTATTGAAGCACAGTCAGGTTCATTTATTTACATGTTGTCTCTAACTGTTTTTGTTGACATAATAGATTTGAGTAGCTGTGACAGACTGTTTGGCCTGCAACATCTAAAATATGTACACTCTGACCCTTTCCAGAAGAAGTTTGCCAACCCCTATTCTATAAGAGTGTTTCTCTTATTAGCTGAATCATAAGAATCACCTAGAGCATGTCTCACCTGAGGGGGATTCCCCCTAGGCAAGTTCACTGTGGATTTGGTGAGATCAAATAACAACAACAGAATTAGGGGTTTACACCAAGCCTTATTCTCACGGTGGCAGGTCAAGTGCTGGAATCACATCTGCCTCTGGGGCATTTGCAATCTGTACCCACCTCTGCCTCCTGGCCTCTCCGTCGTCTCACAGCCCCAGAGCACTGGGAGGAGCTCTTTATATAGTAACACCAACAATAATGGCTCATTGCCTGCAGGTGTGTAATCATTGGCTTACCCAGTAGGCTAATTACATCATCAAGTAGTTTAAGGTCAGGTGAGGATCCTGGCCATAGGAACTTCCATTTTCTCTACAAGCATTTATTAAAGATAAACATTCCCAGACCTTTCATCAGATACACAGAATCAGAAACTCCCCAGGAGGGCTCTGGGAATCTGTATTTAACATGTGCTACATATAATCAGATAGGTTTGGGAACCAATTTCAGCTTTATGCATCAAATCAAATAGGCTTTCAGAAACGTCAGACCTTTTCGCCAAGCCCTGCATTTTTGGGTACGAGGGAACAGAGTAAAACCTTGCAGGGAAGACTGAGGTCCATTCAGCTCTTCAGTGCTGTTTTCTGTTATCCTAAAGCACTAAACAAGTTTCCTTTCAGAGCCTATTTTCCTAACAGGTGGAATGCTAAGGATTCTCAGCTTCCCCTGACTAGCCCTCTGTCTGCTCACTGAATTCAGCATCTGCTTAATGGGAAGAGCCCTTGTTATTGTCCGAGAACTTGGGTTTGTGGCCTGGCATCACTGCCATCTGACCCAGAGCCCTAGACATGTTGCTTCATTTCTCTCAGACTTGATTTCCTCATTTATTTTTTTAAAAGTCCCCTAGGTATTTTAAACGGCCCTGACTTCAGAGAACCACAGACTTCTCAATTAAGAGAGTCCAGTTTTTTCCAAATCTTTTGTTCACAGTCACATGAGAAACTATTAAGTAGTTAGCTACTATTCAAAACGGTAGGTCAGCAGAAGATGGGAAAAAGCAGTTCCACTGTGACTCCTGTGGAAACCAGCCAAGTTACCAGCCCAAGGAAGATGGGTGGGGTTCTGGGAGGGGCAGATCAAGGAAAAGAGCGGAGGGAACGATATCCTAAGCGTTTGTCCCTGTTGATATGGAGGCAAGCTAACCCAAATGATTATTTTGCTCATTTGGCATCACATTAAGCAAATAAAGATTTTTTTTTTACTTCCCAGCCAATTTGCTCAACTATCTGGAACATACCCTTAGTTAACCAGAAATAAATGACCTGTCAGTATTGAAATTAGCCAGAGTTTATGTGCTACAAATACTATGGGTCTCTTCATCTAAGGGTCTGAACAGAACATCATATGCAACCATTTTAAATGATAAATTATCAGGATGGAGCTGTGAAATTGTAGTAGTCAAGAAGTTATCATAAATAGGCCTTAAGTCTTAATTTAGCTATATACTTAGCCATTATGTCTTATTTTAAATGATTACAGTAAGATATATACATATAATTTTCTTTTTGTGGCATCAACTTAGACTTAATAAAGAGAGGTATTTTGATGTAAGTATCTTTGTTGATTAAATTCCCCAATCAGACAGACCTTTTTAAAGCATTTTAAAGTACTCATAACTCTCTATCATCATTACACAGATTACATATACTAAAAGTAGTCTGGTATCAGTTTATGGATCTCTAATCCTTAAGAGAGGAAATAGTTTTCTCATTATTTTCTCTAATTATTTTAAATTAGCAATCACCATAGTAACCTACTGCATATTTTACTTTACCAGTTTAGCTGCCATTTGAACTAGATTTTGTAAATGATCTGAGCTAGAATGAAACTGAAGAAACACAGTTCTCACCAAACACTGACCCCGGTGAAGATTATGCACATTTTGGAGGCAAGGTTTAGAAAAATTGGCCTCTTTATGCTCCCGCACTGCATTATCAGACTCAGCTGGGGCACTGTAGTTCTTGGAAAATCCATTTGAGGCCCAGGACAGCAACCTATTTTTCCAGAAAAACTCATAACCCTGTCATCCGGTGACAAAACAGACACGAGTCTTTGTCCTCATATTTTTTTTTTTGTCCTCATATTTTTTGCATGCAAAAAAATTGCAGAGCACATCTATTCTCCTCTTCAAAGGACATCAACGGCAACCTTACCCAAAGTCTCTTGTCATACCCTTCCGTCCCCAAATGCTACGTGTCACTGCGTTGCTGAAGAGATTTGCTCAAAGTCACCAGCTGTACGCGAGGCTGTATGCTCCATGGGAGGAGGGAATATTGAGGGTGATGTTTTGATTTTTTCCATTTTTTTAGTACAACATTTGATCTGGTCCTTAGCTACTACCCACCTACAGTTACATCTGCACGACCTCACTGCTTGTCTCTGGTTGTGAGGCCTGTGGGTTACCCTGCGTCTTCTTGTCCTGACTAGGGCCCTACGGTGCCCAGCAGCATGTGTGACAAGTGTTTTCCACCCAGCATGCCCTGTGGTTCTTCCCATCCTCCTGGTTCTGGTCAGTCCTCCAGCGCTAGGGTGAGTGACAGCCCTTCTCTCAGAGTGTTCCATCATCTCCCTTCACCCTCCCGGAGCCCCTGACTGGCTGCTGGAGAAGGGCAGGGTGCAGCATGATTCAGGATGGGGTGGGACTCAGCTGTTTGTCCCCCCAGCTCAGGTCATGTGGGTTTGTCTTCTGAGTGTGCTGTGCCGAAGCAACCCCAAGAGGAGCCAAGGAAGGAGTATGTTCAGTCCCCCACATCCTACCCTAGGGCAAGGGTAGGCTCTGGCCCTCTTTCCCCATCACCTACCCTGTCAGGGCATGGGCCCCCGTGATAGGAACCGGGAGCCGAGAAGGGAAAAGTCAGCAAGCACAGAGCCAGGGCCCGGGGACTGTCTTGAGGTAGAGTATGGAGAGGAGGCGAGCCCTACTCATCCTGTGGTACAGACAGCAGGGGACAGTAGGGGAAAGGCTGCCCTTAAGACATTTTTTTGTGAATTATCTATATTCTTTATCATGCCAGAGATAGTCAAGAGATGATTATCTCTGAATGATTTTTAATTGTGGTTCTTAAAAATTAATAATAAAATTATGGTTCTCATGATTTATAGGTTGTGTTCGTTCGGCTGCCCTGGCCCTTAGGGACTGAAAGTTCAGGGCCTGTACCGTATAAGTGTTTCATATACTTGATCTTTCTCGGTACTTCTCTTAGTAAGACTTCTCTAAAACCCCAACCACTGGAAAAAGCAGAAAGAACTTGGCCTCAGCTGTCAGCCTACCTCTGCTGTCTATGAGTGCTATGGCCCTAATGGGTGGTCCCATCCCCCTTACTGGACTGACGGAGGGTCACAGCAGGGGATCCCTATGGCACTGCCAGCCCAAAGGTGCTTCATCCTAGGAACCCACCAACCTTTTCAGGGGTCTAAAGGGGACCTCCTATTCTTGGATCAACAGCCAAGTCCAGAGGTGAGCTTCTGTCGTCTGTGAAGAAAACACTATTTCCTGAAGGAGAGTTTTGCAATGAAGTCTAAGAGCTCTTTCCAGAAAGGAAGAGGCCTTTCTCTACAAAACTAAGGAAAAAATCACATTTTTACCAGTCACTTCATGCACTATGTCTAAGCCTGCTGAATTCTCCAAATATAATACTTTGAATACTTCAAGCTTTCCACAAAAGTACTCCAAAATCATTTTAAAAGAGAAATATAGAAATGCTGAGCCCAAAAAGCAGCAGGAACCAGGCCTGAGAGCTCACATTTTACGCCCTTCTTACCTGAGGTGTGTCTGGGGACAGCGGCCCCGGCATCACATGGCCTGGAGCTCCTTAGAATGCGGGACCCTGGGCCCCAGATAGATACATTGTTTTCTTCAAGAATTATACAGAACAGCTTCTTCACCATCTTTTGGGCATGAACTCACTGAGCTGAAGCAATTACTATTTTATTCGGTTTCAGCTTTTGTGTCTCTATGCTTCTGGACATTATATTATTTACTCCTAATTATAGAGCAGTTCCTTTTAATCCATTATTTAAAAAATCCTTCCTAACTCAATTCTGATGTAAAGAGCCTCTTGAAGAGCCTGTAATGGCACTAGGAAAATGCATCAATGAATACTGGGATGACAGTGACCGGACCCAGCCCTGGGGGATGTCCCGATGAACAGACCCTTGGATTCATGGGAAGCACTGGTGGGTGCTAAAGCCAGGCTCGCCTTGTCGTCCACTTCACCACTGGGAAGAGGTTTCTCAAAGAACCAACTGAATAATCTCACCGAAGATTGAAGTCTCTGATTTTTTACCTAGACATTGATCCCTCATGCTTGGATGTGTCGAGGTAACTAAGAATAGCCTGGAGCTAGCAGAGCCCTTGTGTGAAGCTACACTTGTGGCCGGACGGCCACAGCCCATTAGTGGGCTGTGTAGGATCACACAATTTCCGGTGCAGCTGTGGGGTCCGGCAGCCACCAGCGAGCGCTTGCAGCTTAATTAGACTTTTTATCTCTACATTTGTCTAAGGACATCTGAAACCTTCAGTGTGGCCTGTCACTAATTAGGTGACTAATTAGTTAGTGCTTACTTGCTGATTCAGAGCGAAATCCCAATGACCAGGTTGGAGATTGTCGTTGTTTCCTACTGTAGGTCTCTGCCGCATGAACTGAGGCACAGGCTCTCTCTCTGGCTGCCCTTTGGTATCACGGCAAAGACCCATGGCACCTGTGCCCTGGGAGCAGGCAGAGATGGATGGGGCAGGTCACATCTCACCACGCTGTTAAGTCGGCATCACAGGGACCTGTCAGGGGCTGATGCAGAGGCCCATCTGGGGGTAGGGGTAGAGTGGGGAGGGTGTCAGGTCCAGAGGTCCAGCCTCCCCCGGCACAAGGGCCTGACATTCTTCCACCAGAAAAGAATGACCTGGAACTCTCCCTGGTGTTGCTAATCACAATCAGATTGCCTAATCTGATTCCAGTATTTAAGTGTAATTAATGTTAAGTGAAAGTACCTTCATTTACAGAAATTGTCTACTGCTCACTTCAGGATGTTTTCCTATCTCCCATTACCACTTTAGGGACTCCCAGAACAGAAGAAAAGCCAACCTCTCTGAGCAATGTTAGGACTTTTTTGGGATCACCTTATTGTCATTCTTTGTGGGTTCTTTGTGATTCTTTGGGCTAAGTAGGTACTGTGCTCCTCATGATCACACAGAGCACCAACCACATATGGAGAGTGAGCAATAGATTCCTCCACTCGGTCCTCCATTGTCAGATCATTTACAAACGATGACAACAGAACCTGTCTTTGTGTGCGTTCCTTCAGATGCTGAAAACAAAGGTGCAGGTAGTTTATTTGGGAGTGATTCTGGGGTGCTGCCTGAGAGAGCTGAGCAGTGAGACGGGAAGGGGAGGAAAGTCAGCAAAGCCCAGAAGAGCATTTCTCAGAAGGTCACTGTGGCACCCGAGACTCAGTCCCATTGGGGCCCTTTGAGGGATGCAATTGAGAGGGGGCCCTCTGTGAGGGAGGTAGTGGGGTACCTACCCCCCAGTTCCTGTTCTTAGGGGGGTGAGGTCACCCAGGCTCTTCTTCTGGCCTGTCCCTCAAGTTTGTGGTCAGAGGATGTCCCCAGCAGAGACAGGCAGGAAGGCACTGGGGTGGGAACACCATTTGCAGGTGATGCAGGCATACCCCTTATCGTTTCAGTTTCTTTAGTTTGTCCTCTTACTTTTCACACAGTTGCCCTTTAATGAAACATGTGCGCATAGACAAAAGCAGAGAAAAGCATAATACCCACTCTTCTTAAAGTTTTCCGAAAAATAGAAGAGGAGGGAATACTTCCAAACTCTTTCTAGGAAGCCAGCATCACTCTAATACCAAAACCAGGCAAAGACCTCACCAAAAAAGAAAATTACAGACCAATATCCCTGATGAACATAGATGCAAAAATACTCAACAAAATATTAGCAAACCGAATTCAAAAATACATCAAGAGAATCATACAGCATGATCAAGTGGGATTCATCCCAGGGATGCAAGGATGGTACAACATTCGAAAATCCATCAACATCATCCACCACATCAACAAAAAGAAGAACAAAAACCACATGATCATCTCCATAGATGCTGAAAAAGCATTTGACAAAATTCAACATCCATTCATTATAAAAACTCTCAACAAAATGGGTATAGAGGGCAAGTGCCTCAACATAATAAAGGCCGTATAGGACAAACCCACAGCCAACATCATACTTAACAGCGAGAAGCTGAAAGCTTTTCACCTAAGGTCGGAAACAAGACAGGGATGCCCACTCTCTCCACTTTTATTCAACATAGTACTGGAGGTCCCAGCCACGGCAAACAGACTAAATGAAATAAAGGACATCAATATTGGTAAGGAAGAAGTCAAACTGTCACTATTTGCAGACGACATGATATTGTACATAAAAAACCCTATAGATGGAAAGGGAAGATGGCGGCGTGAGAGGTGAGACAGAGAACTCCTCCCAAAACCACAGATAGGGTGGAAATATAGCTAATATAACTAGCCCTAAAAGAGCAACAGGAAAGAGTGCTGCAACACACTGCATGCAGACTTCACGAACAGAGCAGACCTCACAAAACAGGGCACTAGCTCTGCTCCCATACGGCCCCCAACCACACTCTAGGGGTTGAGCAGCTGCAAATACTGGAGCTTCTGAGCAATAGAGGGCACCACACAGAAATATGAAACATCAAAAGAACATAGTTCAGACCAAAATCTCACAAACCCCAGAAAAAGGGCCAAATGAAACTGAACTCACCAATCTTCCTGAAAGAGAGTAAATAAAAATCATAAACATGCTTGTGGAGGTACAGAAAAATATTCATGAACTCAGGGACGAATTTAAGATGGAGATTCAATCATTAAGAAATTCCATATCTGAAAAGAAACATACAATGGAGGGATTTAAAAGCAGATTAGATGTAGTAGAAGAGATGGTAAATGGAATAGATATTAGAGAAGAGGAATACAAAGAAGCTGAGGCATAGAAAGAAAAAAGGACCTCTAAGAATGAAAGAATATTGAGAGAACTGTGTGACCAATCCAAACGGAACAATATTCGCATTATAGGAGTACCAGAAGAAGAAGAGAGAGAAAAAGGGACAGAAAGTGTCATTGAGGAGGTAATTGCTGAAAACTTCCTCAATCTAGGTAAAGAGATAGTCTCTCAAGACAGTGAGATGCACAGATCTCCCAACACAAGGAACCCAAGAAAGACAATATCAAGACATATAATAGTTAAAATGGCAAAGATCAATGATAAAGACAAACTTTTAAAAGCAGGTAGAGAGAGAAAAAAGATCACAAACAAAGGAAAACAAATCAGGCTATCATAAGATTTCTCAACAGAAGCCTTACAGGTCAGAAGGGAGTGGCATGATATATTTAATGCAATGAAGCAGAAGGGCCTCGAACAAAGAATACTCTACCCGGCAGGTTATCATTTAAATTTGAAGGAGGGATTAAACAATTTTCAGATAAGCAAAAGCTGAGAGAATTTACCTCCCACAAATCACCTCTACAGTGCATTTTGGAGGGATTCCTATAGATGGAAGTATTCCTGAGACTAAATAGATGTCACCCAAGGGATAGACAAAGAGTACAGAATATGATTCATAACATAAAAAGAATGGAGGAGGAAGAAAACGGAGGGAAAAAAAGAATCTTTAGGTTGTGTTTGTAATAACATACGAAGAGAGTTAAATTAGACTGTTAGATAGTAAGGGAATTACCCTTGAACCTTTGGTAGCCACAAATCTAAAGCCTGCAATGCCAATAAGTGCATACCTATCAATAATCACCCTAAATGTAAATGGTCTGAATGCACCAATCAAAAGACATAAAGTCACGAAATGGATAAGAAAACAAGACCCATCTATATGCTGCCTACAAGAGACTCACTTCAAATCCAAAGACATACACAGACCAAAAGTGAAGGGATGGAAAAAGATATTTCATGCAACTAATAGGGAGAAAAAAGCAGGAGTTCCAGTACTTGTATCAGACGAAATAGACTTCAAAACAAAGAAAGTCACAAGAGACAAAGAAGGATATTACATAATAATAAAGGGGTCAGTCCAACAAGAGGATATAACTATTATAAATATTTATGCACCCAACACAGGATCACCTACATATGTGAAACAAATACTAACAGAATTAAAGGGGGAAATAGAATGCAATGCATTCATTTTGGGAGACTTCAACACACCACTCACTCCAAAGGACTGACCAACCAGACAGAAAACAAATAAAGAGACAGAGGCACTGAACAACGTATTAGAACAGATGGACCTAACAGACATCTACAGAACACTCCACCCAAAAGCAACAGGATACACATTATTCTCAAGTGCACCTGGAACATTTTCAAGAATAGATCATATACTAGGCCACAAAAAGAGCCTCATTAAATTCAGAAAGATTGAAATTGTACCAACCAGCTTCTCAAATCACAAAGGTATGAAACTAGAAATAAATTACTCAAAGAAAATGAAAAAGCCCACAAACACATGGAGGCTAAATAACATGCTCCTAAATAACCAATGGATCAATGACCAAAAAAAACAGAGATCAGGCAATATATGGAGACAAATGAAAACAATAATTCAACACCACAAAATCTGTGGGAAGCAGTGAAAGCCATGCTAAGAAGGAAATATATTGCAATATAGGCCTACGTCAGGAAAGAAGAACAATCCCAAATGAACAGTCTAAATTCACAATTAATGAAACTAGAAAGAAAGAAGAAATGAGGCCCGAAGTCAGTAGAAGGAGGAACATAATAAAGATTAAAGCATAAATAAATAAAAGTGATAAGAATAAAACAATAGAAAGAAACAATGAAAGCAGAAGCCCACTCTCCCCACTTTTATTCAACATAGTTCTAGAGGTCCTAGCCACAGCAATCAGACAGCACAAAGAAATAAAAGGCATCCAGATTGGTAGGGAAGAAGTCGAACTGTAACTGTTTACAGATGACATGATATTGTACATAAAAAACCTTAAAGAATCCACTCCAAAACTACTAGATCTAATATCTGAATTCAGCAAAGTTGTGGATATAAAATTAATACACACAAATCTGTTGCATTTCTATACACTAATTGTGAACTAGCAGAAAGAGAAATCAGGAAAACAATTCCATTCACAATTGCATCCAAAAGAAAAAAATACCTAGGAATAAACCTAACCAAGGAAGTGAAAGACTTATACTCTGGAAACTACAAGACACTCATGAGAGAAATTAAAGAAGATACCAATAAATGGAAACATATCCTGTGCTCATTGATAGGAAGAATTAATATTGTCAAAATGGCCATCCTGCCTAAAGCAATCTACAGATTCAATGCAATCCCTATCAAAATACCAGCAGCATTCTTCAATGAACTAGAGAAAATAGTTCTAAAATTCATATGGAATGACAAAAGACCCCGAATAGTCAAAGCAATCCTGAGAAGGAAGAATAAAGTGGGGGAAATTACACTCCCTGACTTCAAGCTCTACTACAAAGCCACAGTAATGAAGACAATTTGGTATTGGCACAAGAACAGACCCATAGACCAATGGAACAGACCTGAGAGCCCAGATATAAAACCAGGCATATATGGTCAATTAATATACGATAAAGGAGCCATGGATATACAATGGGGAAATGACAGCCTCTTCAATAGCTGGTGTTGGCAAAACTGGACAGCTACATGTAAGAGAATGAAACTGGATCATTGTCTAACCCCATACCCAAAAGTAAAGTCGAAATGGATCAAAGACTTGAATGTAAGTCGTGAAACCATAAAACTCTTAGAAAAAAACATAGGCAAAAATGTCTTGGACATAAACATGAGCAACTTCTTCATGAACATATCTCCCCTGACAAGGGACATAGACGCAAAAATGAACAAGTGGGACTATATCAAGCTGAAAAGCTTCTGTACAGCAAAGGACACCATCAATAGAACAAAAAGAGATCCTACAGCATGGGAGAATATATTCATAAATGACAGATCTGATAAGGGGTTGACATCCAAAATATATAAAGAGCTCATG
The DNA here is from genome assembly GCA_029783875.1 of Phataginus tricuspis. NCBI lineage: Eukaryota > Metazoa > Chordata > Mammalia > Pholidota > Manidae > Phataginus > Phataginus tricuspis. The sequence continues at coordinate 3,106,807 of JAQQAC010020895.1, read as the reverse complement.
CACCTCAACAAACAAAAAGCAAATAAGCCAATTAAAAAATGGGCAGAGGAGCTGAACAGACACTTCTCCAAAGAAGAAATTCAGATGGCCAACAGGCACATGAAAAAATGCTCCACATCGCTAATCATCAGAGGAATGCAAATTAAAACCACAATGAGATATCACCTCACACCAGTTAGGATGGCCAACATCCAAAACACAAACAAGAAATGTTGGTGAGGATGTGGAGAAAGGGGAACCCTCCTACACTGCTGGTGGGATTGTAAATTAGTTCAACCATTGTGGAAAGCAGTATGGAGGTGCCTCAAAGAGCTAAAAATAGAAATACCACTGGACCCAGGAATTCCACTCCTAGGAATTTACCCAAAGAATGCAGCAGCCCATTTTGAAAAAGACATATGCACCCCTATGTTTATCACAGCACTATTTACAATAGCCAATAAATGGAAGCAACCTAAGTGTCCATCAGTAGATGAATGGATAAAGAAGAGGTGGTACATATACACAATGGTTCAGCCATAAGAAGAAAACAAATCCTACCATTTGCAACAACATGGATGGAGCTAAAGGGTATTATGCTCAGTGAAATAAGCCTGGCAGGGAAAGACAAGTATCAAATGATTTCACTCACCTGTGGAGTGAAGTATTTTCTTCACAAAGAAAAAACTGAAGGAACAAACAGCAGCAGACTCACCGAACCCAAGAATGGACTAACAGTTACCAAAGGGAAAGGAACTGGGGAGGATGGGTGGGAAGGGTGGGATAAGGGGGAAAAAGGGGCATTGCGATTAGCATACATAATGTTGGGCGGGCACGGGGAAGGCAGTGCAACTCAGAGAAGACAAGTAGTGATTCTACAGCATCTCACTATGCTGATGGACAGTGACTGTTATTGGGTATGTGATGGGGACTTGATAATGGGGGGAGTCTAGTAACCATAATGTTGCTCATGTAATTGTAGATTAATCATACCAAAATAAAAAAATAAAAATAAAAATAAAGCAGAGAAAAGCCAGGCTCGACAAGAAGGCTGTTTCACTGCTACCTCTCTTCCTGGTGTTCCGGCAGCTCTGAAGAGAACCCCCAGGTGTCCTACTCCACCAGAAACCTTTGCTGAAAAAAAAGGCGGCGTTTGGGGCCTGTATTCGCAAATCCTTCATGTCTACTTTAGGATGGAGATATGGTTAGATCAGTAGTCTTCAAATTTTGGTCTGCAGACCAGCACCTTCAACATCACCTTGGAGCTTGTTGGAGATGCCGATGCTCAGGCTGCCACCTGTAAAGAGTGAATCCCCAGTGGGGTGTTGGGGGATAAGATCTGCCTTTGCTCCCTTCCAGGGGAGCCCGACATCACTGAGTTAGGGTGCAGAGGTAAGAGTGAGTGCTTTGCCATGACTGATGGAGCCCAGGAAAATCATCCAACATCTGAGCCTCTGTGTCCTCACCTGCACACTGGGAAAGCACCAGAATCTCTCCTTTACACAGGCCGGGCATTCTATTAGGCAATATGTGCAAAGCATGTGTCCAGCAATATGTGCAAAGCATCTAGAAAGGCCTAGCACTCAATGCTTGTTAGAATGCTGCCTCCCCACCAATTAATTTGCATGTCTAGATCCCTGGTGGGAACCAGATGCTGTCTTTCCAGTAAGGGAAGAAACTAGGGAGATGGAATCTTCTTCACGTGGAAAATGCTCTTTCCCAAGGATTAGAGAGGAACCAAAGGTGTTTCCTGCCACCATCTGCCTGCTCTTTTCAAGAGTTCCTTGTCTGATAAAGCCATGTTTGGTTAAAATGGATGCCACTCTGACATCAGGAGGACCAGGCAAGTAGCGCAGCATTGTGGTGTTTGTTCTACAGAACCACTTGACTCCAGAGAAAAGCTGGAGTTGTGCACTGCTCTTCTAGGTGTCTACCTACACTAGGCATATACAGCTCTCTTGGAGACCAAAGACTTCTGTGGTCACAGGGGACATATATGTGCCTTTTGGGCTGCCAACAGATGTTTCTTATGCTGTTCCTGATAGTCTAACACTTTGCAAACCTTGATCTAGACATATTTGGGTCCTCTATTCTGCCACTAACTTCAGGTTTATCATTAAGTCTAGGGGGTTCTGAGTACATCCCCACCCCAAATCCAGGAGTTCTGGCACATTAAAAAAAAGGCCAAGACAAAAATTTCATTCTTTGCTCACACGTCTTGAATATTTAATGGAATCATATACTTCCTTCACAGAAACTTATATTAAACTCTACCCTCCTTTCCTGAGCACCCAAAAGCCTTGGGAGCCTCTCACTTTTCAATCCATAGAACAATCCACCAGTATTGACATAATTTGAGAAGCTGTTAGAAATAAAAATTCTCAGATCCTACCGCAGACCTACTACATCAGAATATCAGAGAAGCGAGCGCAGCCATCTGTGTTCTTACAAGCCCTGCAAGGATTCACTTGGACTCCGTGCCACCAGCTCAGTGTCCTCTCTAGCCTACCGCCCCCCCCCAGAAGGAGCAGCCTCCCTCCCCAGATCACAAGGGACGCCTCGCAGCCTCAGCCACACACCCCCAGCCCTGCTCACCTCTGAATCCACAAGTCACTCTCTTTCCTCCCTGCAAAGGGACCATTGAGGCTACACCACCTACCCCCTGAATTCTTTTATCCCGTTGTAACAAAAAGAAATATGTACAAGCACAGCGAGGGAATCAGGAGGCGTCACACTTGGCTCCCCTCCCACAGCATTTGATACTGGGTGACATTTTGGAGGGGAAGCTTGGAAACACAGGCAGGTAGAGGCAGAGGTGCCAGGCAGCCTTCCTTTCTAGGGCGTGGGAGCGTTTGGAGACTGTGAGACCCAGTCCTGGCAAGGCCGGTTACTAAGCACATGGCTTCTGGAGACCATGTTTGTCTCTAACCGTAGTTCTCTGAAGATAATTCCGTTCGAAGAGATAACCAGAATCTTTCCAATATACCAACAAAGTAAGACACTTGTGCTTGAAAAAAATGCTTTTTAAGAACTTGTGATGGAGGAAAGTGCTGTGAATCAGCTAGACATGGGATTAGTGTTGAGTAATTTTTCTCTGTGAGCAACAGATTGTGAAAATTCCAGACTCAACAAATTTGTGCATCAGAGCTACATGCAGGGGTACAGGGGTGGAGGGGCGTGGAAAGGGGAGCAGGGCTGGTTACAAAAACATGGTTTCCTGGCCCCTGTTCCTAGGGTTACAATTCAGTAGAGTAGGGCTGAGGTGGGTCCTAGGAATATGTATTTCCAACAGACATCCAGGTAATTCTGACAGGCATCTGGGTGTAGTAACCATTTATGTACACATTTCCTCCACATTGGCGGTCTCATCTATAGGGAAACCTATTTCCCTCTGTAACTGCTCATTGTAGCTAACCTGTTCTAAGAGCTTGTTTTCCAAAGCACATTTTCTAATGCTCAGCAAATCATATAACTTCTAAGTCACATCATTACTGATGGGCTTACCTGGCAAAATTATTAACTTGTCATTAAATATTAAGTAGCTGAAGTCATTACCCTATGTCATTGTATTTACATGCTAAATCGGTCCTAGTATAAAGCATTTCACAAACTTCACGCTTAAACTATTACCATTAAGAATGAAAGTCCAAGAAAATGTATCTGCCAAGCCTGGGGAAACCTGCCCATATGGTGTTAATAAAGCCTTCCTAGCTGCCAGCATTTGCCCAAAACATAAAACTCTTCCTCGTCCTCCTCACCAGAAGGGATCTCACTGGTTTTTGAATTCCCATGATGCTTTGTGATGACTGTCTTATGTAACAGGTTGATTTGTGTCATGTATTTTGTCATCTCTTGTGTGCAAAGCTTTCCAACTTTATAACTGCCATCTTGGTATTTATTTCTTGTATATACTCAATGTATATAAACACATGCTCGAAGTGTAAATGTATAACATTTTTACTTCACATTTATTAAAGATGAAAACATCATTAATCATTTCTTCTGCATCATAAAGCAAAGTTCAATTTTATTTTAGTCTATTTTGCCAGAACTCCCAATTTTTATTCTTATTCATTCAATGGACATTTCAAACCTTATACTCATTCTCATTTTTTCAGTAAAGATTTATGTTTTACTTTATGCAGAAATGCATAAGCTTTTCACCTGAGACCCTGAATCCCCAGCCCTTCCCCTGGCTACCACCCTTCTCCTCTGTGGTGTCCCTGGAGAATCCACAGAGCACTTAGGTCACTCCAGGCAGGCATCCTTACCTAATTATTTCATCCAGTGTTGATTCTAGATCCCTTGTCCCAGGACACAAGCCTGGACTCAGGCAGACTTAAAGACACTTGCTCCTGGGCCCTTTTCTCCAGGCCCCATCCTGGTTCCTACTGGGGCTCCCATAATAGGGGAGCCATGCTGGTGGTACCCAAGAGAAAAGGGAAGAAGGGCCAGGGAGAGAGCTTTCAGCTTATTCCTCACCTCGGGAGCCCCCCAGCCCCTCTGGAAGTGCTCGGGATCCTTGACCCCACCTCCCTGGGTCCCCCTCTTCTTCAGTCTCGCCCTGAAGGTCAGGCTGTGGCAACACCTGTAGTCCTGTGGTCATGGCTTCAGGCCCTTCACAACAACAACGAGGGGGCCAAGGGTGTCATCAAGAAATCTCTTGTGATCTAAACAAAAAATATTGCTCATAAACGTTAAGTTTTCAGGGAGAAACTGGTAGATTCTCTTAATATAGTATAATAGATTTTTTTTTTGCCTTATATTTTTCTTCTCACACTGGAAGTTCATACAACTCCCAACTTTTAAAGCCCCATCTATAGCACACTTTATCATTAATTTTGTGACATTACATGTTATTGTTAAGACCGAATTAAATCTGAGTTATTCTTTGCCTTAGTAAAATAGGCAGTTAGGTTAAATATCTATCTGGATGTAGGATTTACTGTCATTTGGCAACTGTTTTTGTCATTGTTCTGAACAATTCAGAAAGCAAAGATTTTAGTAAATTAAACTAACATTTAGATTGGTGTGGGATAATTATTTTCTCTCTACGTTATCTATTTGTTCAAATAAAATCAGTAAGGAAAAAAGTTAATTAAATCATTCATTTCGGTTGCTCTTGCTCTGCACCGCCCCCCATAGAAAAATATCAGCAAAAATTTAAAATAAAAATACCAAGCATTCACCTGGCAGGTTGACAGGTTTCTGCTGCCCAGAAAGGGAAGCAACATTGAAAGTTTTATGTTCCTTTTATCACGTTCACACTAAATTGGCAATGTGACCCTTTTATTTGAAGCGTAAGGAAGTTTAGCCCTAATTTTGTAGCTGTCCTCCCGAAGCATGGAATGAAATGCAATACCTTTTACTTATTTCCCTAGATACTCTAATCCCTCTCTGCTTTACAAGTGTCTTTGAGCTGTTCCCCCTCTGTATCCACAGCAACGTGAAATCCCCCTGGAATTATCTGCTGCGAAAATGCAGGTGCACTTGTTTAATGTTTTGTTGGCTTGAGCACTTGAACTTGAACTTTTTTTTTTCCATGACATGGTGACCTTTGATATCAGAGTAGAGGGCTCACAGTGCTGGTAGATATTGCTTATATCCATTAGGCAACAGATCTGAGGGTGGCGCCTTTACTGGGGCCCTGCTGCTTCTCCCATTCTGTCTGGTGCATGTCCAAGCCCAGGATGACCCGGGACCTGCTATTCTATTTGCAAGAACTTTAAAAGTATCCATAGGTAATCAAATTAAAAGTCTTAAGCGTTTCATCTCCATATTTCATCCTCAGAAATCTATTATAATTCTACATTGTGAACTTCATGATTTTGGACCAATACTTATAGATACTGTAGTTGTAAATTTTAAAAATGAAGTATTTGGATGTTTCTAAATCAAATGAAAATTTTTTTAAGTTGGGAAAGAGGCAGGGAACCTTCACTGAATAGCAAAAGTTTGATGTTACAAAGAAGGTTGGGGAAGACTTAGTATTTTGGTAATAAAAAAAGTTAACATTCGTGGCACATGTTCTATGCAGCTGTTGACATTCTAAACATTTTACAAATACTATTTCATTTAATCCTCACCGCACCCCTATGAGGCATTAGGTTCTATTACTCCCATTTTAAGGGCTAGGAAACTGAGCCACATAGTAGTTAAATAACTTGCCCAGGTAAAAACGCTAGAAATGCTAGAGCTGGGAGTCCAGCTGACTCGAGCCCATTGGTCTCAGCCACTCTGCTCTGCTGCTACCAAAGTGGTAACCAAACACGGGGACTTTAAAACCAGAATGATTGAGATTGGATTTATTTATAAAGAGGTTTCCAGTGGCTGTGTGGAAGATGAACAGGAGAGAGAGAGAAAGGCTTGTGTCACAGAGACTGACCCTAACACCATTTCTCTAGGCAAGAAGGTGAGCTAAGGCAGCGTGTCCTAGGAATGGTGGGTGCGGGCCACTCAAGGAATACGGATGAAAGAAAAGTGACTGGACATGGTGACCAATTGTGGGAAGTGAGAAAGAGGGTAAGACCCTGAAGGTAGCCCTCACACTCCTACCTAAGAGGAGGTTGGCTCTGCCTTTGATGGAGATAAGGGAGGAATGGAATGCTCTGCAAGGGCCTTTGGACACATACTGAATCTTGGATGCTGTGGGGTGACCCCATTAGGATTGACAGGCTTTTGGAAATTAGGTTTTGAGCTTAGAAGAAAGGAATAGTGTAAGTATGTAAGATGAAGTCATGGTGTTAAGTATCATGGCCCAGGGAGAAGGATGTGAAGTCTGGGAAGCTTGTGAAGGATCAATGGACAGAGGAGGAGGAGCCGGGAAATAAAGCAATTCTGAGAGAGACCCTTGAGACAGTGCTGTCTCAGACAGTATGTTCTATGTCCTGCGGCTCCTGCAGGCAGCCTCTTCCATAGCCCCAGCTGTGACCATTCCATCTATCCCTTGCTCCTCAGGATTTGCGTCAGTAATAACATACCACTACTGCTAGTTCCCTGGATAATTCCCCATCCCTCATTGTTTCCCAGACCCTACACAGGCCTCTGCCTTTCTTTAACCAAGCCCTGTTGAGTTGGCCACCTATTTCCTGCAGGGAAGATTTTCCCCCAGTTCCACCCACCCTTCCTCCAAGAATCATGAGACTTCTAGTTGCCTCCCAGTATTCATTCTGCACTTTGTTCTTGGTAACAGAACCTTGGGCAGTGTGGTTCTTGGAAAAACCCTTGTGTTTCTCTTTGAAAAAACACATTTTCCGGCATCCCTTGTTGCTGCATGTGGCCATGTCACTAGTTTTGGCAAATGTAAGAAGAAATGTCATGTGAGACAGTCAGGAAGGCTCCTTAATGGGCAGCCCTTTCTACCAATTCCTCCTTCCTTCTACCTTTAATGTGGATATGGGATGTGATGGTTGGAGCCCCTGGAGCCACCTTGAACCTGAGAAGACTTTGAGAATGGAAAACAACCTGGAGAAGCAGAGAGGCAGGTCCATGGCCCCTACTGGCTTCATGGATCCACCTTTTAGCACTAGGCTGCTTACTTCCAGGTTTTGTAAGTACAATTGTAAGAGAAATTTGCTGGTATAGGGACAGTAATAGATAGGAGAGGAGCATGAAGAGGAGACACGGTAGCTGGGGAGACACCTGTTTCATAATCAGGGGGAATGGAAGAACACCGTTGTACATGTATCTAGAGGTGTCAGGGAGGGAAACAGAGGTGTAGGGGTTGCCTGGGGCTGGTCTTTGTTTTATTTGTGATGTGGGAGATGTACTTGCTTGAGGATGAGAATAGGGGATAATAGAGAGAACAAAAAGGGTTAAAGTAGGGTCACTGAAGATTGGATAAAGACCCAGAACAGCCACAATAGAATGCAAAAGGAACTTTTGCTAAGGAACTAAGGATAAGGAGAAGGAGTGGAAAGATGGTCCCTCTGTGGATAAAAATCCAGAAAATGCCCCACTCCAGTCTTTTGGGGGGCTATCTTTAATTGCACAAGAGCATAATTCCGGACTCACAGTGCAGTAATTTAGCAGTTTACAAGTTATTTAATCCATATTGTCAGATCATTCAGTTATTCAGTGCCAAAGAGTTTGTTTTTGTAGTCAAGGATAGCTGGATGATCTTTAAGGCTTCTATTCACATAGGCTGTAAGAAGGTCCTGTGTACAACTATTAATAGTACAACACGAACTACATTTCCATCACATAAGCACCAAGACCAAAATGAAGTTTTGTGAATATAAACATGTATTATAATTATTATTATTTGGGTTTTCCATTAAATGGTAATAAATGAAAGGCCTGCCATTGATGGGCATTTGCAGACTGGCAGCCGTAAGCAGCCGGGGTTAATTGTGACCTTTATGCTATTTGAGCATATTCAAAATTTTTGTTCTTATTATTAGAGGATAAGATGAGCCTGGTTTTCTTTGTATCAAATAAGAATATTCATTCTTAAATGACACACATCCTTAGAGACTTTAGAGCAAAATCTTTCATAATATTTAGGTATTTTTAAATGTCAGGTGCAGTTGAGTTTATTACATTGCTGGCCTGTGCCGTCAGCAAAAGTCTCCTGATTTTAATGGTACTTAACAGATTGTCCGTAAATTGATAGCTTTTCCACATTTGGAAAATTTCCAATTTCCTCATGGGAGAGGAGGGCAGGTGTTCCCTTGAACTTGGTGAAGGTTTCTTTTTTGGCATTTGGTTGATTTAAAGATAGGTATGAACTAAGAAGAGATTTTGGAGAAAAACGTCTTTCTTGTCATCCTGAAGCCTGTGAAAAGATTCGATCACCCATAAAATTTTGTGGACTCTAACTGGAGGGCAAAATTGCAGTAGAAGTATTTTAAATTCTTAAGGGGAAGCATGAAGTGAATTAGAAGCTCCTGTTTACACCGCCTGCTCCTTACTATACTATTAGAACTGGTTAGAGGACAGCCTGGGTGAGTGGAGAGGGTGCTGCTCAAGGACAGAAGATGTGGTGTTAATTTCTGGCCCTGCTGCTTATGAGTTTCATGACTATGAACAAGTTACCTACCCTTTCTCGCCTTGATTTTCTTCTGTATGAAATATGGACAATAAAAAAGTCTCCCTGAAAAGGGAACCTGCCTCCACTGTTGGTTGGAAGGTAAATTGGTGCAGCCACTATAGAAAACAGGAGGTTCCTCAAAAAACTAAAAATAGAAATACCATATCATCCAGTAACTTCACTTATAAGAATTTACCTGAAGAAAACTAAACCTCTGATTTCAGAAAGATATACAACCCTGTGTTTATTGCCACATTGTTTATACAATAGCCAGATATGTAAGCAACCAAAGTGTCCATCAGTAGATGAATGGATAAAGAAGATGTGGTACATATACACAATGGAATATTATTCAACCATAAAAAAGAAAGAAATCCTGCCATTTATGACAAGATGATGGGCCTAGAGGGCACTATACTAACTGAAATAAGCCAGGAGGAGAAAGACAAATACCATATGATTTCACTTATTTGTGGACTCTAAAAACAAAACAAAACAAAATGAACAAAGCAGCAGTGGACTCATAGACACTGAGAGTGACTGGTGGTTACCATGGGGGGAGGGCTTGGATTGGGTGGGTGGGGTGGGTGAGGCGAGAAAAAGGCACAAAATCTCAATCATAATATAAGCTGCACTTAGATGGAAGCGCAGCCTGGAGAATATAGTCAGTGGTTCTGTAACGACTTCCTATGTTGACAGTAACTGCACTTAGTTGGGGTGAGGTTTTAATAATGTGTGTAACTGTTGAATCCCTGTTGTATACTTGAAGCCAACATAATATTGTGTATCACCTATACTTCAATAAAAAAAAATCAAAAAAGAAAAAACCTCCTCCCCCACTTCAAGAGTGTCTTAAAGATTAATCTCTATGATAATGCCTGTGAGCCGGCTTCGCATTGGAAAGCCTGATGCAAGTAGAACGCAGTTTTGCTCTTAAAAGGGGTTGTCTAAAACTTTCTCCTAGATGATCTTCTTGCGTCCTTTGAGTAATATATATATATATGTATATGTGTGACAGTAATAAAGCTAATGTTGACCAGTGGGAATTGGATGATTTATGTATCCCCATCAACAGTTTGGGGTCCACAGGGCAGCGGAGGCACAGGTGAGGTGAGAAGACAGCCTGGGTTCGCAGCCTGACTCCAGACTGTCTAGCTGTGCGGCCTTAGGCAAGTCACTGCCTCAGCTCCCTGTAACAGCATAGGGATGATGCGAGGACCAAATAAGGAACATGCAGTGAGCACTTGACTGTGTCCACTCAGAAGGCTTTAGCCATGGCGGTTATGGATTCTGAGCAGTCTCTTCGTAGTGTGAAATTTGATCTTTGCATTAATTTAGACCAAATTTACCTCCCTCCTCCCAACTTTGAGTTTTATTTTGTTTTACTCTGAGAAGCAAATTTTTAAAAACGAAATGTCTGCCGCTACAGTGATTCAGCATTTGGAAGTTTCTGGATCCACCTGCTTCAAGCACCCTCTTGCTTCTTTCATGTAAATGGTCAGTTCTATTTGAAGGTTTGTGAGAAAAGAGAGTTGATAGGTTCAAAGGAAATTTCCGCAATTGGGTGACACATGAAATAAGGTTAAATTGAACTATAATGAACTTTCACCGAATCGTGCTTTATCTCTTTTTTGTGCTTTTCCCCCCTTTCTCCTTAGCTCTCACCTGAAGTTCAGTAACCTCACCCTGATTTCAACCCACGGACTCCCTGGAAAAAAACTTCTGGGTTCTGAACAGAGGAAGTTTTTAGCAACTGAGTATGAATTCTATTTGCTTTTTCATTCTGAGGCCTAAATATCCTAATTTGTATGCCTAAATATCCTAACTAGTAGGTTTCTGACGTGACAGAGGGCTTTTCTGCTGGAGTTCAGATGTCACGTAGGCGATCCTAGCACGAACCTGCTGGCAGTGAACGGTAGGGCTGGGCTGCCATTCTGTATTTGTGGGAAGACATCCGCCCTCCTCCGAAGGGCCGGGAGGAGCCTGCCGCCCCAGCCCCCTCCTGCCCTCAGGTTCTGAGTGACGCTGTGGGGCGGGGGAGTGTGCGGACTGTGTTTGCATGAGGCCACGCGGTGCCCCAAAGCTGGGGAGATAGAGATGGGACACCTCCCGGGCGGGGGGGGGCGCGCGCTCACACCTGCCCTGGCTGTTTGCAGTCAGGGCCTGAGCAGGCAGCGACTTTGATGCCAGTCTGGGCAAGCTTATTTTGTTCACATCCCGGTAGAATCACTATTTGTCAACATCTGCTCTAGAAAATGCATTAAATTCATTAAAACACAGCTTCCACTAATTTTAATTTCCTGCAGCAGAACAGGTATGAGGATTGGCAGGCTCCCTGCCTCTAGAAACAACGTCCCAATTTTTTTAATGAAGAGAAAGGAAATTGCTCCCTCTCGGGTGTTCACCTTAGAATCCATGACAGGGAGACCCGGTCTCCTCCCCCCATGAGGAGGACTGACTGCCTCCGAACAGAGAAACCGCAGCTTCCTTGGGAGCCCAACCAGGCTCACTTCGGCCTCATACTTCTATGGGACTGTTCACTTTTACTTTTTTTGTGAAGGACATGGTTAGGGTGCCATCTGAAAAGCATGGGTTTTGAGCCATGTGGATTCAGATTCTGTCCCGGCCACTAAGGAGATATCATTTCTCTGAGCTATGAATTTTTTGACAGCGAGAAGTTTTTTGACAGTGATAAGCTGACCTTGCTGGAGTTTTTTGTTAATTTTAACAAAAACTAATTCATACTAATTTTAGTATAACAGCAAGGTCCGACCAAGAGCAGAGGATCAAACTCATGCACATCTCCTTCCTTCATTGTCCTCTTTCTAAATGACATGATTCGCAGGGAATGTTGGTCTTACTGATAAATATCTCATGAGGACTCTAATTCAGTCAGCTTGACAAAGCTTTGTGCCAGCCGCTGTGGAGGTGCTCTGGACGGGACCAGCCCGTGAGTGATCCTGCAGGGGTCTGCGTGTGGCGGGCTGGGACGCCACCGGTGCCCCTGTCTGTATCCTTGCCTCTCCACATTCCTGACACAGTAGCCAGAGCTACGCTGCAAAAATGTGAATCAGATCATGTCAACTCCCGAGTGGGCTAGAACAGTATTGTCCTGTATGGTGTCTACTAGCCACATGTGGCTATTAAAATTTTAAATTAATGACAGTTAAATGAGATTAAAAATCCATCTCCACAATTACATTAGCCATATTTCAAGTACTTAAATAAGCAGTGTTGCTAGTAGCTGCTATATCAGACAGCCCAGCTGCAGAACTTTGCTATCACAGAAAGTTCTAGAATGCTGCAACCTTAAATCTATGTCTGATTAGTTCTCTGACCTCCTCTTTTGCCATTTTTGCTCTTGTTCTGTCCATTCTAGCCACACCAACCTCCTTAATGTTTTTAAAACACAACAGACAAGTCCCCTCCTCGGGATCTTTGCTTCCCTCTCTTCAAGTCTTTGCTTAAATGTCAGCTTTTCAATGAGACTTACCCTAACCACCCATTCATTTGCATGCAGCGCTCTGACACACCCCAGGCCCTCTGTACTCTGCTCTATTTATTTCTTGCTACTGAAATCATTCTAAATATTATATAATTTGCTTTCTAAAATTATGTTTTTTTTTTATATTCTGAATCCTTCATCTATCATGTAAACTCCACAAGGGCAGGAGTTATTTGCCTTTTTGTTCACTAATATGTCCCCAATGTCTGGGACAATGCATGGTACACAGCAGGTGCTCAGTAAATGTCGAATAGATTTAAGTCACCTGCAAGAGTCCTCCCAGGCACGTTACACACAGTGACTAAGTAATGCAGCCAGATGCCTCTGGGTGGTAACTGCCTGTTTTCATAATTGTTAGAAACCATAAATCGAAATGTAAACAGGATGTTGCCTTTCAAATGGTCCTCATACCCCAAAGAAGGAAATTATCTCTGGTCATGGAGTTTAAAAATAACAAGTGCTTAATATCCATAAGTTTAATGATTTAAATTCCTCATTCTAAATATGAATTCTGAACTTTGCCTTAACCGTGGTTTTCATTTATGATTGTTGTTACTATTTTTTGAATAGCCAGGTCTTGTCTTCTTTTCCCTGCCCCTTTCCAGCATCTGGTGGAGGTGCTAATGGCCTGCCTGGGAAACAGCAGAAGAGAAGGCAGTGGGAGGGGAGGAGGAACAGGAAGCAGGCGAAACCCACTAATTGGACAATCAGCCCTGAGTAATTGAAAGCGCCTTGTGATGCTCCTTCTAATGGTGTTGCCATAAATCACTTTATGAAAACCTCTAAGGAAAGTTCTTCCCAGTGCTCAGGAGTTCTGATTCCATGGAGTATAGGTCTACACTGTTTGGACATTTGGTCCCCTGGAATTTGCTTCTAATTTTACACCTGGAGCTTTGGGCTAAGTCTTATGACCACTAGGTGTGGGGGGCACTGTAACTTTGAGCAAGTTAGCCCCTCTTCACATATGTTCTCTCCCAGGAATTCCCCCATCCTGCATTTCTGCTTTTTTCTCCTCATTTCTCCAGAACGGTCTGTGAAGACAGCCTTTCACATTACTTTCGAGTCAGAGTCAAGCTCACTTGAACAACATGAAGTTTCATTCATGATTCTCCTTGGGTTCCTTCTCTCCCAGAGAGCCCTCCTGGAGGGACTGCTCTTGCCACCCTGTCATGTTAGAATCTTAGCATTCATGAACTCTGCTTATGAAATACTTTTAGAAGAATATTGCTTATAATCTCCAATGTCTAGTTTCACCTATCTGAAGGGTAAATTCAAGAAAGTCCAGAATAGATAATAATATCCAGAATGGATAGTAATCACCTACACAGGGATATTTTAAACTTAGAATGTCATTCAATATAGTAAAAGACTAAAAAAGCAAGCAACCCTCATCGTTCAATGATTCCTAATGTTCCCTTAGAAAGCGGTGTTGCCAAGTGCCTGTTCCCACTGGACACAGCTTCAGGTTTTTAACTATGAAATCTGCATTTTGACATTATCACACTTACTGTCCTACTGTCATTAAAAATAACATTGTCTTAGCCTTCCCCAAATTTCCCCTGAGAACTCTTTCTTTGAGCAAATCCTCATAAGACTAATCCCCGTGCACTAACTATATTTAATTTATCCTCATCTCGGATGACTGACAGCACTATCCCTATTATGAAGAAACTGTGTAGCAAATAAGAACAATCCTTTGTGGGTCTCTCGCAAATGTACAAAATCAACGAAGTTTCCTGTTTTCCCATAAAACTACCAAAATGGCTTTTTGACAGAGAATCTCATCTCACTATCTATTATTTTCCTGCAGCAGGCCAGCCCTGATTTTCTTTTCTTATTAAAAAGAAATTTTGTTGTTTTTAAGTGTTGTTTCATGGAGAGATACAAAGCTGAGAGCTCCTTCTCTTTCACAGGCCCTGTAACGGGGTCTAATGTGCATCCATTACTAGAATTCGTTTTGTGTGGTGAGAGCAGACTCATGTGTGGATCAAAAAGAAAATATGTTCTCCCATTACCACTTCAGAATCCTGTTTGTCTGTAAGGAAAGTAAACAGGATTATGTATCATTAATATCATTTAGAATAATACCCTTCACATATGCATCCCACTTAGCAAAGCTGTGTCTCTTATATTCTTGTGTTCTGCCCTTACGATGATCGAGGCATGTAGGCAGGGATAATATCCTATGTCAAGAGGTAAGGAAATTGAAGAATTGAAAAGGGAGACAGAGTTCCTAGGATCCAGTCTCATCTGTGACGGAGCACGGACACAGACCGTGGCACCGTGAAGCCTACACTTAAATGAAACCCTACTGTTCTGCTACCCTAGGCTCTGGGTCTTCAGAACTGGATCATTAAAAAGGTCAAGTACATGAGGTCAGAACTTTCTGAAAATTCTAGAAACAACTCTCATAAAACTCTTAAAATAAACGCAAAGGCACAAGAAATCCACCTTTCTCACATTATAGTAAAGAGCTTTAACTCAAGTGGAACCCAGAAAGGAAAACCTGTCTGCCCTGGGCCTGTGGTGTACAGAAATGCCAGTTCCCTGTACACCTCCTTTGTCCTGAAGAGTGAATCCCCAAAGTCTCCAGAGACTGCACTTGCTGCAGGCGTAATTCCCTAATTGACATCTTCTTTAAAGAAAATGTGTTTTGTTGTTTTGGCATGAATCCATAAACTAATTCTGAGTCATTTATAGAAAAACATTTGCAAATACCAAGGATTCTCAGTATTCAGGCCCTTGACCCCTGCCTTTGGGAATCCTCAGCAGTGTCACTTTCTTCTTCCACGTTCCCATTAAATCCATAGTCAATCAATTCAACAGCTAAAGTAAGTTTACACCCACCATGAAATAGAAGCACAAGAAAGAGTGCATGTTAATGATTTCTCTCTCACACGCACACACGCACACACACCCTGTTGTGGACTGTCCTATGCCAAGCAGAACAATTTAGCTTTAGTGGCAAGATGTCAGTTTGTGACTAAGTGTCTCATAACAAAAAGCCTCCTAGCATCTAGCCCCTGGCGAGCTCCCAGCAAGAGCACAGACTCAGCCCGCCACGGGACTTGAACCAGCTCACCGCCCGCTGTCAGCTGCTCAAATGTCACTGATGGAGCTTCTCTCTCTGCAGCCACTGTTTTAATGACAAAGATCACGCATCGATGTCACTGTGCTCCTGGGTCAACGTGGTGGTTGGTAGAATGACTGCCATAGACCGAGCAGCCAAGCATGTCGTGGTTTCCAAAGAAGGAATCGTGCTCTACGACCACCTCATCCTCTGCACGGGGCAGCAGTACCAGGTGAGTCTGGGCATGCAAATCTCAGGGATTAGTGGTTAGTGGGTTCACCAGGGCACACATTCTGGGGGTAAAGAGCTCACCTCCTCACCCAGACAGCTAGCTGCCTGCTCTGCACTCGTAAAGGTGCCCTGCAAGGTCTGTGCACATGACCAGACTGTGTCCGAAAACCCTCATGGAAACCCATTCCAAGAAAAACATTCTGCTCAAGGATGAAAATCACAGCAAGTTGGAGAAATGTCATTCTTTAAGCTGTTGTCCAAAAGTCTAACACTTACGGCTCACCAGAGCAGAATCCAGACACAACCCAGCATGCATTTTTGGTAAATTAATTTATGCCTCAAGAGGCTAACATTTGGCAATGGTGATGAGTTCACACAAAAGTATTTCAAACATGCACACCTTCTGTCAACCCTTATTTTATTTTGTCTCTCAGTTACAAAACTGGGAAATGTGAATGATTGATTATCCAGTGACCATGCTTCCTAATTTGTTTAGATTCTCCAGCCACATTTGAGGAAAGCATTGCTGGATACAACTGAAGCTGCTCCGTGTCTTAGGGGAGCAGATTTTAACATTCTCACTATGCAACACACATTAGCATTTCATGTGGTCACGAAATAAGGCATCTCTTTAATGAAAAGAGGTGAGTTATCATTTCCTTGGTAACTCAAAGACGGGGTCCTCATTGCATTTTCTCCAGGAAACTGGATAGGCCCCCCAACGTGGGTTTGTTCCTGATGACTATGGAGTAATCACCCCATCCCGGCACTGCCAGGTTTTACCTGCTGCTGGCTTAGCTGGCCATCATGTGAGCGGTCGTGAATTTGACCAGGGGCTGTAGTGTAGGTTTTCCCTAAAGATCCGTGCCTGGAGGAGGCACCACAGGATGATGGCAGACCGGCTGAGCAACTCCACACATCACTTGATGTTCTGGACTCAGCTACACATTGAGATCAGCTGGGGCACTTCTGAAATATACCTATGACTGAGCCCCACCCCAGAGGGTCTGTTTAATTATTTCAGGTTGGGGTCCAGTCATGAGTATATTTTTTAAGCTCCCAGATGATTCTAAGCTAAGGTGGAGAATCACTGACTTGAACTTTCTTGACCTAGGCTCTCTCATCTGCACCTCAGGGCAGAACTTCTCAAACTGTACTGGGTACACACATCCTCTGTGCCTCTTGTTAAAATGCAGGTTCTGAGCAGGGGTGGAAGATGGCTGAGGTATTGCACTTCTAACAAGCTTCAAAGTGAAGCCCCTGCTGCTGCTGAGTGGTCCACTCTGAGGACATAGGCTTGGATAGACTTCAGAGTAATTTCTTTTCTTCCTTTCTTCCTCCACTCCCTCATTCCTCACTTCTTTTTCTTCTACTTTTTTAAAGACATTCAATTCTCAGAGTGCACAAAAGGATTTTGTCTTCTGGTTAAAGGATAAAAATAAACTGGAGGAATATCTTATTTCGAGACTTTTGTATTCCTCTTTTTAAGGCATTAAACCAGAAGAGAACATCATGCACATGCATCCCCTTAGCTTGTGCCCCACTTACCTGCCCCGCTGAGTTCCAGCTGCTGCCCGTGCCCACAGACTTTGGAGAATGTGAGTGAAGACCCAGCCCGCTGTCCAGAGACTCGGGCATCTGCCCATGTGTGTCCAGCTGCCCCTGCAGCTTTAGTCTATGGCACATTAAGCTCTTGCCCTTTCTACAATGGGAAAACAAAAATGAAGAAGTGATAAAGGGAGTTCCAATTTAATTATAAAATTAAAGGTACATAGAGTGATGCAGAAAGGCAGCTGACACTGGCAGGGGATGTGGGTGGGGGAAGGGGGAGGAGGGCTTCCAGTGCTTATTTTTTTATTTACTTCTCCTCAAGTTTCTCATGGGTTTAATCCCAATTTTGTGATTTAAAAAAAATGATGAAAACAAAGTTTAAACCCAAAGCAAGAAGATAACCTATTATGAAATACAATTTACAAACCTTAACCTCTAAGCAGAGCTTTAAGTGGCATATATCATTCTAAAATATTAATGCAAGAGTTTTAATATCCAAATACACATCACTTCTTTTTTTATTGGAAATTCCACACACAAGGGAAAACATTAAATGGTGGTGCAAAGATGCATGTGAGGAGGGCTGGTCTCTACCCCAAGCCCCCTCAAACACACTTTGTGGCGTTTCTCTTGTTTGTTCTTCAGTGATTACCCCCAAAGAACTCTACGTAATGTATTTATAGAAGTTTTTTCCTTCATCCATCAACTTCTGACATTATCTATGACCTTTGCATTTTGGAAGATGAAGATTGATCTGGCTCACGTTCAGTATCCTCTAAGTCCCTTCCTTACCCTGCCTATTGATTTGATTATTTTTTATTGGCAGGCACATGTTAGTCCTGCAAATCATGCTGAGACAGCTTACAACTGGGGTCTCATAGCCACTCTCCGTGGCTCGTGGAGAGTTGTACAGAAATGGAGAGATACCTGCCCCACAGCTGGATTTGGGTCATCTCAAAAAGAGGAAGAATAAAAACTTAGCTCAAAGTCAAATGAATCTGGCATTGACCATGAGAAGACTGTGGCAGGGACTCCCAAAGGGGTCGTGCTCGCTGGAAGCCAGAAGGCAGGGCAAGGACGTCCAACCAGCTGAGGAAGTGAGCCAGGACCGTTAGTTATAGTAAGCTTGAGGGGGGTCAGAAGTACAATGCGGTTTCCACAGAGGCTAATTATGTCTTAGATGGGGTAAATAAGAGGCTAGCATCCAGAATGGTGCAGCCCCAAGCAGGAGCCTGCTGCAGACAGGTAGAAAAGAGAGTTGTATACACCCCTTTGCCCCTAGGTAAGACTCGAGAAAGGTGCCCCCTTGTCATTCAACAGCGCACAGCATGAAGAGACTTCACTGTGTTTGAGGGTGATTAAAGGGGACAATAACTGCATGAGGTCAAACAAGAGTGGCCATCTTAAAACAAGGCTGCAAGTTTTGATGCTTCTCCCATCCAAGAGATGAGGTCTACATCTCTTCCCCTTGAATCTGGGAGGCTTAGGACCATCTTGATCGCTACAGGACAAGGGACATGATGTGGTGTGACTTCTGAGGCTGGGCCAAGGACCATGCAGTATCTCCTTGTTTGTGGGAATAGTGGCTCCTGGAGTCCTGAGCTGCATGTAAGAATTCAGATACCCTGTGATCACCATGCTGGAGATGCCATACATGGCCTCTCCAGTTTACAGTTCCAACTGAGCCCGGCTTTCCAGCCATCCCTGCCAAGACACTTGTAAGTGAAGCCATCTTGGACTCTCCACCAGCTGAATGTCATCAGTTGACTTCTATTGATAATACATGGAATAAAAGAATTGCCAAGCCAAGTCCTTTCCAAATTTCTGACCCACAAAATCATGAAAAGTAATAAAATGTTGATTGTTTAAGACATTAAGTTTTGGTGTGAGTTTGTTACACAGAGAAAGACAACTGTAGCAAAAAGATAACATGGAATAAGGGGGCAGGAATGATATCTGAAAAAATCAGAGAACATACTTTTGACAGTATTCCAAAATGCAGGATTTATGCATACACGCACACACACACACATATACTGCAGGGAACTATCATCCCTGGTACAATTTGATCACCCAGGCTCTGAAATGGGAGCTGAAGCCATCCAAAGAGAATAAATAAACTTAGCTGAGGCCACAGGATTAGGTGAAATGGGAGATGGGTGAGTAATAAAGGGTTGGAATTAAATCCCCAGCAAGAGACAGAAATACTGCTGTACATTGTTAGTGATGCTAACAATAAAGCACAAAACTCCCCTGAAGGGAAGAAGGAAAAAGGAAAAGGAAAAGGGATATATTTGGTGCAAGAGACAAGATATGATGGACATGGAAGTGATAAATTGGTCATTAGTTTTCCTGAAGAGACCCAAACAAATGGAATAGATACAATAAAGATATGCTAGAAGAAAAATTTCCTTGCCTAAAAGCCATATTGTCTTATTGACATTTCAGGCAAAATCAAATAAAAGTTTTCTCAGCTAGTTACGTTCTGATGAAATTTTGATTCTATAGGAATGATAGGGGGAAAAGAATGAACAAACTTCAAGAGAATAACAGCAGATTACCAACCCTGTTCCCCAAAAAGGACAAAAAGAAGACTGGCATCATTTAACTTTCCAGTGTTACATTGCATAAGAAAATGAAAGTAGTCACAGAATTTTGAAGAAAATGTGTGATTCAGTAACTTTATGCCCACACAAGTCTCTATTTGAAGACAGCAAAAGCTGTTTATGTGCAGGTCCTCAGACAAATGACCCTCCATGCTCTTCAAGTGTATTCCAAAT
Organism: Phataginus tricuspis; assembly: GCA_029783875.1. Lineage (NCBI taxonomy): Eukaryota > Metazoa > Chordata > Mammalia > Pholidota > Manidae > Phataginus > Phataginus tricuspis. The sequence goes on along the minus strand of JAQQAC010020895.1, from coordinate 3,086,660 downwards.
AACTGATGCACAGGGGAAAAATTTAGGATTTCACAACAGTATAAAAGGACAAGTGGCAAGCACCAAACAATTTACAAGATAATATAAACCATTTTTGAAAGTCTGAGAATAAGCGCAAAATCATAATAAAAATTTATCTAATCAAGACCAAATAGTTGAAAACAGAAGAGAAGTGGCCAGGGAGGAATATGAATATCTTAAATGAGGAAACTCAAAGGTAGTATTTCAGTCTTGACTCTTTAAAGAATGCTTTGAACAACATAAATAAAATGACCTTCCAAACACCAAGAGATGATAAAATGGGAGAAAACATCATTCATGTAACAAAAGGAAGAAAACAAAGGAAACAGCCACAATGCTTAACATTATATAACAAAGTATAAATCAGAGTGGCAAAAGGAAAAAAATCCCCAGCAGTTATAATGGTGGATGTCATAGTTTTAAACTGCCCTGTTACAAGACAAAGGCTCTGTTTTTATACTAAATTCAAGACCCAAGAGAAATACCAAACAAAATGACACACAAAGTTTAAAATGTATCCAGTTAAACGTGCACCAGCAAAAGATGTCAGGCAAATTCAAGTAGTTACTAGAAGCAACAGTGATATTAGTATTGAGCAAAGAAGAATTAATTGGAGAAAGAAAAGCATGACGACAGCGTAGAGGCGATGAACATGATTCTGTCAAAGAGTAATACTACAAAACAGAAGTGCCCCTGGTGAATAATATTTTTTTCTTGGAGTCACATTTAATAAGGGAAATAACAAGCTGAAGGACATCCAGACTAAGAGTCACCCCAGATTTATAGCCAGAGCAGTGAAGATACAGGATGGCCCCTCTTGAGATACTCGATGTGTTCATGCAGAAAATGAATTAGATTTGTTTGTCACAGCCCTGGGAAGCAGATTTAGGACAGATGACCAGAAGTGACAGGAACACAGCACTTATTCATCCTAAGAAACAACTTCCTAAGAGTCAGAATTTCCTCCAAAGGGGAATGTCCAGCCCTGAAGACAGTGAGCACGCTGTGGGCTCATCAGCTGGGTAGGAACACCCGATGAGATTGCAGGGTTGCCATGTACCGCACCTGTGCTCGGACTGGTAATCCTTGGCAGTAACTCTCTGTGGCCCCAGACATTTCACTGGCAACAAGTAGGAAGGAGGAAGGATAGGAGCAAAGTGACTTTTCATGTTGCCCCACCCAAGGACTCTGGCTTCTCTCTTGACCACCTCTTAGGTGGTGAGTTGGGAAATGCAGTGTTTCAGCTAGACATATTTTCTGGAAGTCTGTTACTAAGAAAGGGAGAGAGACCAGATAATGGGTAGGCCATCAGCAGCCCCTCGCACTGCAAATTACTAACTTGCTGCAGGGAATGGAGTGGCCAAGGGGCTCCCGCCAGCCAGTGATGCTGGCGCTAGAATCCTGAATCACCAATGGAACCAATGAAAAGTCATCTGCTACTCTCCGATCTCAGTTTGGTGGCAGAGAACTTCCTAGACTGGATAGCCAGCATTGATGGAGCATTTTCATTAACATACCCATGCCTTCCATTTAAATTTCCCTCCCTTACTGTGATGATGTAACATGAATTTTTTTCCCATAGATCCTTTATGGTTTGTTGAGTTCTGCTAACCTCTGTGTAGACACATTAATGTGCCTCGGGACTTAAAGCCTTAGCTTCAGGTTTGCCTATTATGTGAAAATGCTATTGTGTAAATATGAAAAATACACTATCCTACTAGTTTTCCTTTAATGTCTCTAATTCTCTAAAGTTTAGAAGTGTGCAGAGACACCACACATTTTAAGTGCACACAAGAATTACATGAGTTATCAGAATGCAGGTACACTTCAGGATTATAGTAACCTGATTTTCATTTTGGGCCTTATTGTTGTTTAATTCTTAAATTTTAATTCTTTTATTCTTAAAGACTTGAGTTGCCTTTAAGTCTTGCTTCCAGTGCTGGCTTTATTATCTTCCACATTACCTCCACCTAACTGCCAACTAAAACATCAAAAGGCAAAGTGGAGATCCCCTGGCCAAACTCGTGCTACTGTGCTGTTTTACTTGGCTTTTACAATGATGTTTGATTCTAATTTGAACCAAAATAATAAAAATTCAGTGTCCACACTTAAAAAACAAAGTATCTGGCATATCTTGAGAAATCTGGTGTGGCCACACTGTACCCGTACTTTACCCTGATATTAACTGGATGAACTCTCTGGCCAGGGCATGGGCCTCCGTTTGCTGCAGGATCCTTGACACTGAGGGCAAGTGTCAGCCATTATCCCCTAATGTGTCTTCACTGTTGCTTTCCCCATACTTTCCCTTTGCTAACATGTCTTTTTCCACTCATGTCTGTGTCAAACATGAGAGAACACAAGTTATACTGGGAGGACTTGGTGTTGAGAGAGAGAAAGAAGAAAGAGAGAGAAGGGTGGAGAGAGAAAAAGCAGAAAAGGAGAGAGAGAAACCAGTTCTCTGACAGTGAAGAATAATCCTATAATTTTCATAAATAAATAGTCTACTCCCCTCATTTTCTTTCCTGCCCAGCCCCTCTAAACACAGTTTTCTGATATAATTGCTTATGTGCATATTTTTACCAAAAACAGCCACATCAAATTCAGTTCCATGATGTGACAAGGCCGCTCCTGCTTGAGGAGGTGGATTCTAGCTTCCCTCCCTTGATCCCTGGGCAGGCTTCTGTGACAACCTCCATAAATAGTATATGCTGGAAAATACACTGCTTGGCTTCCAAGTCTAGGTTAGAAAAGAGCACGGAGCTCTCTGTGCTTGTTCTCTCAGGACACTTGCACTTGGAACCCAGTCGCCATGTTGTGGGGAAGCCCAGGCCACATGGGGAAGATACATGTGCTCTGGTCAGCAGTGCCAGACCCGTCCAGCATCAATTGCTAGAAATATAATGACAAATTGTTGTCATTTTTGGATACCTGGAATGTTTTCTGGGGAAAAGAGAAAGGATTGAGATGGTTTATCTCTCGATGAATCCAGGCCTCAACCAGGTCACTCCTCTGCCCTAAGTCTTCCCAGGTGAGGACTTTGACATTTAGAACAGAGACAAACTGTCCCCACCTTGTCCTTGTCTGAATTACTGACCTACCAGATCTCTAAGCCTAATAAATAATAGTTTTGTACCACCGGATTTTGGAACAGTTTGTCATACAGCCTTAGCTAATCAGAGCAACCCTTCTGAGAATTGTTTCTCAGTGGTCATTCCACCTGTTTGTTTGTTTTTCCCAAATTTAAAAAAAAGTGAAGTGTTTTTTTCCCAATTAAAACTTGATTTTATCTGGGGAAAGAACAAGATATACATATAACAGACATTGCTATGTTTGTTTAATTAATTTTTTTATTTATTACTGTGTTAGTGCTTCAAATATTACCACTGAAATAAGCCTTTCTCTGTAACAAACCTTAGGTCCCATGCCCTACAGGGGCCGACATTAGTAAACACCTGACCAACAGAGAGATTCCAAACAGCAGTAAGCAGCGATACACTGGTAAAGTTCCTTGCAATCATTTCACTCTCAACGATGAAGAAGATTGCTTTAAGGCCCTGGTGTGGATAAGGAAAAACTCCATTACCACAGAAGGTAAGGATGTTGGTAACTGCATCATTTCAGAATAGCGTTTTATTTATTTTATTTTGCTTTTATTAATGAACAATTACATGAGCAATATTATGGTTACTGGATTCCCCCTATTATCAAGCCCCCACCACATACCCCATTACAGTCACTGTTCATCAGCATAGTAAGATGCCATAGAATCACTACTTGTCTTCTCTGTGTTATACTGCCTTCCCCATATCCGCCACCCCTGCTACATTATGAGTCCTAATCATAATGCCCCTTTTTCCCCCCTTCTCCCTCCCTCCCCACCTGTCTTCCACAGTTCCTTTCCCTTTGGTAACTGTTAGTTCATTCTTGGGTTCTGTGAGTCTGCTGCTGTTTTGTTCCTTCAGTTTTTCCTTTGTTCTTATACTCCACAGATGAGTGAAATCATTTGGTAGTTGTCTTTCTCTGCCTGGCTTATTTCACTGAATATAATACCCTCTAGCTACATCAATGTCATGGCAAATGGTAGGATTTGTTTTTTTCTTATGGATGAATAATATTCCATCGTGTGTATGTACCACATCTTCTTTATCCATTCATCTACTGATGGACGCTTAGGTTGCTTCCATATCTTGACTATTGTAAATAGTGCTGTGATAAACATAGGGGTGCATATGTCTTTTTGAAACTGGGCTGCTGCATTCTTAGGGTAAATTCCTAGGAGTGGGATTCCTGGGTCAAATGGTATTTCTATTTTGAGTTTTTGGAGGAACCTCCATGTTGCTTTCCACAGTGGTTGAACTAATTAGCATTCCCACAAGCAGTGCAGGAGGGTTCCCCTTTCTCAACATCCTTGCCAACGTTTGCTATTTGTCTTTTGGATGGCGGCCATCCTAACTGGTGTGAGGTGATATCTCATTGTGGTTTTAATTTGCATTTCTCTGATAATTAACGATATGGAGCATCTTTTCATGTGCCTGTTGGCCATCTGAATTTCTTCTTTGGAGAAGTGTCTGTTCAGCTCCTCTGCCCATTTTTTAATTGGCTTTTTTGCTTTTTGTTTGTTGAGGTGTGTGAGCTCTTTATATAATTTTAATGTCAACCCCTTATCAGATATGTCATTTATGAATATATTCTCCCATACTGTAGAATGTCTTTTTATTCTACTGATGGTGTCCTTTGCTGTACAGAAGCCTTTTACTTTGATATAGTCCCACTTGTACATTTTTGCTTTTGTTTCCCTTGCCCAGGGAGATATGTTTATGAAGAAGTTGCTCATATTTATGTCCAAGAGATGTTTGCCCATGTTTTTTTCTAAGAGTTTTATGGTTTCATGACTTACATTCAGGTCTTTGATCCATTTTGAGTTTACTTTTGTGTATGGGATTAGACAATGATCCAGTTTCATTCTCTTACATGTAGCTGTCCAGTTTTACCAACACCAGCTATTGAAGAGGCTGTCATTTCCCCATTGTATGTCCATAGCTCTTTTATCATGTATTAATTGACCATATATGCTTGGGTTTATATCTTGGCTCTCTAGTCTGTTCCACTGGTCTATGGGTCTCTTCTTATGCCAGTACCAAATTGTCTTGATTACTGTGGCTTTGTACTGGAGCTTGAAGTCAGGGAGCATAATTCCCCCTACTTTATTCTCCCTTGTCAGGATTGCTTTGGCTATTCGGGGTCTTTTGTGGTTCCATATGTATTTTAGAACTATTTGCTCTAGTTCCCTGAAGAATGCTGTTGGTATTTTAATAGGGATTGCATTGGATCTGTAGATTGCTTTAGGAAGAATGGCCATTTTGACAATATGAATTCTTCCTATCCATGAGCACAGGATGTGTTTCCATTATTGGTATATTTAATTTCTCTCCTGAGTGTCTTGTAGTTTTCAGAGTATAAGTCTTTCACTTCCTTGGTTAGGTTTATTCCTAGGTATTTTATTCTTTTGGATGCAATTGTGAATGGAATTGTTCCTGATTTATCCTTCGGCTAGCTCATTGTTAGTATACAGGGATGCAACAGATTTCTGTGTATTAATTTTGTATCCCACAACTTTACTGAATTCAGATATTAGATCTAGTAGTTTTGGAGTGGATCCTTTGGGGTTTTTTATGTACAATATCATGTCATCTGCAAACAGGGACAGTTTGACTTCTTCCCTACCAATCTGGATGCCTTTTATTTCTTTGTGTTGTCTGATTGCCGTGGCTAGGACCTCTAGAACTATGTTGAATAAAAGTGGGGAGAGTGGGCATCCTTGTCTTGTTCCCGATCTTAAAGCAAAAGCTTTCAGCTTCTCACTGTTAAGTGTAATGTTAACTGTGGGTTTGTTATATATGGCCTTTATTATGTTGAGGTACTTGCCCTCTATACCCATTTTGTTGAGAGTTTTTATCATGAATGGATGTTGAATTTGGTCGAATGCTTTTTTAGCGTCTATGGAGATGATCATGTGGTTTTTGTTGATGTAGTGGATGATGTTGATGGATTTTCGAATGTTGTACCATCCTTGTATCACTGGGATGAATCCCACTTTATCATGATGGATGATCTTTTTTATGTATTTTTGAATTCGGTTTGCTAACATTTTGTTGAGTAGTTTTGCATCTATGTTCATCAGGGATTTTGGTCTGTAATTTTCTTTTTTTGTGGTGTCCTTGCCTGGTTTTGGTATTAGAGTGATGTTGGCCTTGTAGAATGAGTTCAGGAATACCCCATCATCCTCTACTTTTTGGAAAACTTTAAGGAGGATGGGTATTAGGTCTTCCCTAAATGTTTGACAAAATTCAGCAGTGAAACCATCTGGTACAGGTGATTTGTTCTTAGGTAGTTTTTAAATTACCAGTTCAATTTCTTTGCTGGTAATTGGTCTATTAAGATTTTCTGTTTCTTCCTGGGTCAGCCTTGGTAGTTTGCACTTTTCTAGAAAGTTATCCATTTTTTGTAGGTTATCCACTTTGTTAGCATATAATTTTTCATAGTATTCTCTCATAATTCTTTGTATTTCTGTGGTATCCATAGTGATTTTTCCTTTCTCATATCTGATTCTGTTTATGTATGCAGACACTGTTTTTTCTTTATAAGTCTGGCTAGGGGTTTATCTATTTTGTTTATTTTCTTGAAGAACCAGTTTCTGCTTTCATTTATTTTTTCTGTTGTTTTATTCTTCTCAATTTTATTTATTTCTGCTTTAATCTTTATTATGTCCCTCATTCTACTGACTTTGGGCCTCATTTGTTCTTCCTTTTCTAGTTTCATTAATTGTAAACTTAGACTGTTCATTGGTGATGTTCTTCTGTCCTCAGGTAGGCGTTTATTGCAATATATTTCCTTCTTAGCACGGCCTTCACTGCATCCCATAGATTTTGCAGTGTTGAGTTATTGTTGTCATTTGTCTCCATATATTGCTTGATCTCTGTTTTTATTTGGTCATTGATCCATTGGTTATTTAGGAACATGTTATTGAGCCTCCATGTGTTTGTGGGCTTTTTCATTTTCTTTCTTGAGTAATTTATTTCTAGTTTCATACCTTTGTGATCTGAGAAGCTGGTTGGTACAACTTCAATATTTTTTAATTTAATGAGGCTCTTTTTGTGGCCTAGTGTATGATCTATTCTTGAAAATGTTCCATGTGCACTTGAGAAGAATGTGTATCCTGTTGCTTTTGGTTGGAGAGTTCTGTAGATGTCTGTTAGGTCCATCTGTTCTAATACATTTTTCAGTGCCTCTGTCTATTTATTTATTTTCTGTGTGGTTGATCTGTCCTTCAGAGTGGATGGAGTGTTGAAGTCTCCTAGAATGAATAAATTGCACTCTATTTCTCCTTTTAATTCTGTTAGTATTTGTTTCACATATGTAGGTGCTCCTGTGTTGGGCACATAGATATTTATAATGGTGATATCTTCTTGTTGGATTGACCCTTTTATCATTATGTAATGTCCTTCTTTGTCTCTTGTGACTTTCTTTGTTTTGAAGTCTATTTTGTCTGATACAAGTACTGGAACTCCTGCTTTTTTCTCCCTATTAGTTGCATGAAATATCTTTTTCCATCCCTTTACTTTTGGTCTGTGTATGTCTTTGGATTTGAAGTGAGTCTCTTGTAGGCAGCATATAGATGGGTCTTGTTTTCTTATCCATTTCGTGACTTTATGTCTTTTGATTGGTGCATTCAGACCATTTACATTTAGGGTGATTATTGATAGGTATGCACTTATTGGCATTGCAGGCTTTAGATTCATGGTTACCAAAGGTTCAAGGGTAATTCCCTTACTATCTAACAGTCTAATTTAACTCACTTCGTATGTTATTACAAACACAACCTAAAGATTCTTTTTTTCCCTCCGTTTTCTTCCTCCTCCATTCTTTGTATGTTATGAATCATATTCTGTACTCTTTGTCTATCCCTTGGGTGACATCTATTTAGTCTCAGGAATACTTCCATCTATAGGAATCCCTCCAAAATGCACTGTAGAGGTGATTTGTGGGAGGTAAATTCTCTCAGCTTTTGCTTATCTGAAAATTGTTTAATCCCTCCTTCAAATTTAAATGATAACCTGCCGGGTAGAGTATTCTTTGTTCGAGGCCCTTCTGCTTCATTGCATTAAATATATCATGCCACTCCCTTCTGACCTATAAGGCTTCTGTTGAGAAATCTTATGATAGCCTGATTTGTTTTCCTTTGTTTGTGATCTTTTTTCTCTCTCTACCTGCTTTTAAAAGTTTGTCTTTATCATTGATCTTTGCCATTTTAACTATTATATGTCTTGATATTGTCTTTCTTGGGTTCCTTGTGTTGGGAGATCTGTGCATCTCACTGTCTTGAGAGACTATCTCTTTACCTAGATTGAGGAAGTTTTCAGCAATTACCTCCTCAATGACACTTTCTGTCCCTTTTTCTCTCTCTTCTTCTTCTGGTACTCCTATAATGCGAATATTGTTCCGTTTGGATTGGTCACACAGTTCTCTCAATATTCTTTCATTCTTAGAGGTCCTTTTTTCTTTCTATGCCTCAGCTTCTTTGTATTCCTCTTCTCTAATATCTATTCCATTTACCATCTCTTCTACTACATCTAATCTGCTTTTAAATCCCTCCATTGTATGTTTCTTTTCAGATATGGAATTTCTTAATGATTGAATCTCCATCTTAAATTCGTCCCTGAGTTCATGAATATTTTTCTGTACCTCCACAAGCATGTTTATGATTTTTATTTACTCTCTTTCAGGAAGATTGGTGAGTTCAGTTTCATTTGGCCCTTTTTCTGGGGTTTGTGAGATTTTGGTCTGAACCATGTTCTTTTGATGTTTCATATTTCTGTGTGGTGCCCTCTATTGCCCAGAAGCTCCAGTGTCCAGAGCTGCCTAGCCCCTAGAGTGAGGTTGGGGGTCATAGGGGAATGGAGCTGGTGCCTTGGGAAAGAAAGATCTGTTTCCTGACTTCGCTCTGCCCTGCCTGTCTCCCGTTTCAGAGCCAGTGTGCCGAGCACACAGGTGTAAGCCTCTCTGCTTTGCATCTCTAGCTGTTGTAGGTGGGGCCTCCCTCTGGCTAGCCTGCATCAAGAGTAGTGACTGCCAGTTTGTGAGCTGGTGCTGTCAGGCCAGGAGAGAGGCTCGGCAGGCTGTGTATCACAGTGATGGGCCTGGGAGCTGAGTATCCAGACAGGTGGCTGGAGCGCCCGAAACTCCCCAAAGTTCCCAATCTGCTGGGCAGAGCGTGCCCAGGCAACCTTATCTCCCTATCCTTTCTCCCGCGCAGCAAGCTCCATGTAAACCCCATCCCTTCAGCAACCCTCTCACTGTTAGGAAACCTGTCAGACCATCTACCTTTCCTTTGTCCCATAGAGGCCAGCCGGGTGTGGATCCCCCCTCAACAAACGGCCCAAATCTGCCTCTCAAGCACTCTGCCTGTCCCAGCTCTCCGTCCTCCAGAGCACCACACAATGTAGGTTTCTGCTCACATATCAGATGTCCAGGGCTAGGTGTTCAGCAGTCCCAGGCTTTCACCCCCTCTCCCGCTCCATTTCTCTTCCTCCTGCCAGTGAGCTGGGGTGGGGAAAGGGCTTGGGTCCTGCCGGATCAAGGCTTTCATACATTACCCTGTTTTGTGAGGTCTGCTCTGTTCGTGAGGTCTGTATGCAGTCTGGTGCAGCCTTCTTTCCTGTTGCTGTTTTAGGGTTAGTTGTATTAACTATATTTTCACACTATCTGTGGTTTGGGGAGGAGTTCTCTGTCTTACCTCTCCCACCGCCATCTTGAATCTCAGTAGTGTTTTATTTTCATAATGAGTCTCATTCTTCATCTAGTTCCAGTATATAATTAGTGCCTAATTAATTCCAAGCAAATCATTCATCTGTCATGCTTTGTTTTCAAGATTAATTTACAACTTGTTGTCATTTTTGGATACCCAGCTTGTTTGCTGAGGGAAAGAAAAAGGCTTGAGGTAGTTTAATTATCCTTAATTATTTTATTACACAAAATGAATATCCGAAGAGCAAAGCATGGCTAAAATCATTAACTAATTAAAGAATAATTTAATAAGCAAACATGTTTAGCAATTATATGGAAAATATGGCTCCTTTTGTGAAGCTGAAAAGGCCTAGGAAGAAGAAAAAGGTCTGCATTGGAGGGGCTCTTTCTTCCCTTCATGGTCCATTGTTCTCTTTCCTGGTGTGACCTGCACCATCCTTCTCACAAATGTACATTTTCAAGTTGCATGCCGCTTTTTCAATCAAAATGAGAGAGGGAAACATTTGTACAAATGCCTCTTCCACTCAAAAGTGTTTTCTCAAGCATCTTCCTCCCTATTGCTTAGATTCGATTGAAATTGTCTGAGTTATAAAACAATCAGGACACGGCCTGGCTCCCTATTTGTCCTCAACTGAAACTCAGAAGAGTCAAGTTGTGGAGATGACTTAGTGCCGCCCCTTCATTTTACCTAAAGCTCCGGGATGGTCAATGACCTGGCGGGTTATACAGGCCCCTGTGGTGAGCTGGAATTCAACCCAAGATTTCCATTCAGTGGAGGGATGTAAATATCACTAAGTGCCTAGAGTGTGGGGATCAATATACAAAATTAAATATATTAATTTATTCAACATATTTATTTAACTATATATTAACTAATATTAATATATTAAAATTAAATACAGGGTCTTCTGATTTTGGTGGAAGATTTAGGTATTAATTAACTTGTTAAGTCACTACATTTACTTCATTAAAAATAAAAAATGAATGTCAAGTGACATTCAATACACTTCAGGATTTAATTTGCTAATACTTCATAGGCTATCTGCATCTAAATTCATAAGTGAGACTGACCTGTAGTTTTCTCTTTAATGCTTTAGTAGCCCAAGTTTTGGAATCAAGGCTATGCCAGTCTTACAAACACTTACAAAGTGTTTTTAGAAGCTTTCTGTATTTTTCTGGGGTCTAAAATACTTTGTGTAATCCAGAAGTTGGACATAAATCACCCATAAAACCAAATGGGTCAACCTTTGGACAGAAGGGGAATATGTAGATATATAGTGGGAACTCAGATTTAAAACTTGTCAAGTATTTTCATATTTGCTTCAGAACTTGGTATTATTTTCAGTTTCATGTCTACATGTGTTTAAACATTTTAGTCATTCCTTAATCACTGCTCAAGATCCTCAGAGACCTAAGGAATTCTCTAATCTGGGCATCAGTGAAACTTTCATTGTAAAGGACCAAATAGTAAATATTTTAGGCTTTGCAGGCTATACAGTCTCTGTCCTGACAACTCAGTTCTCCCCTGGAGCAAGAAAGCAGCCAGAGACAATGCGTCGATGAATGGGCAGGGCTGTGTTCCAGTAAGACGTTACAAAAATAGGTGAGGAGCCACGGGTTGCCGAGCCCTGCTTTTATGTATGGAATTTGTGACCAATTATTACCATTTCATCAAGTCCAGACCTCATAATGTCATGTAAAGTCCCTGAAAGCACAAAAGTCAAAGATTCAATACAAAACACACAGTGTATTTTAGGACTGTGCCCAATCCTGTTATAAGTTTTAACTTCAAACTGCTGGCTGTTTTGGGTGTTAAGAGTAAGGATCAGTTGACCAAGAGAAGGGCCTTTGCATGTAGCAATGCAAATCCTTAAGGTTGAATGTTCACGGCAGAGAATTTAGAAATCCCGAAGCAAGCAAGAAGCTCTCCTTCAGGTACCTTCTGTCTCAGGCTCTTCATTGTCAGATGGTAGAAGACTTTCAGTGCTATTCTAGTGACTTGACTAGTTCTCAAAAATGACATTACTTTGGTGCACACTTAGAGGGGAAAGGCTTTTGCAAGATTTAAGAATGTCTCCCAACTGCCGCTGCATAAAACCCCTCTGAGTGCCTGCTTTTGTCCACCGAACAGCCAGGATAAGAAGTATGTAGAAATTAGTTTCTTGCCTCAAATGTAGGCTATCTTCCCCAGGTCCAGTGTTAATGACCCTCCCAGGGTGCCTCCCAGCTCGGTGCTCCAACCCCCAGATGCTGGGCACAGGCTCTGGAAAGCATCTGAGAAACTCAACCTGGCCAAGTTAATTCAACTCTGTGTGGTAGCTCTTTTCAAAAAACTTTTCGTGTAAGAACAGTTAGAAAGAAAAATTTTACCCTCCTGCTTAAGGAAGCTCACTCCCTTTGTAGCTTTTCCATCATTAGATCCATATTCAGGCTTGAATTTAATTAGTCCCATTTCAGATAATATCTTCCTTGCATGGGTTGCTGTGAGGCTTCAATGAGATAAATAAGATATTACATGTCCAACCCAGGACAGTGTCTCATATATAGTAAGAGTTTGATACGACAGGCTGCTGTCAGCATTACGCTTACTACTGTTCCACATGGTGGAGCTGTGCCATGTTCTGAAGGCTCCCTGGAATGTCATCTCAGCTCCTGCCATCCGGGTGATTGCACAGCTTAGGACACAGGCCCTACACAAAAGATGGGCATCTGTGCACACTGGGGCCAGGCCTGTTGTAGAGAAGCACTGTGGCCTTAATGGCAGCCCTGGAGACTGTGAAGTTTGGAGATGGCTTCCCCAGTAAAAGAGGATTTGAACTCAGCTTTAGAGAAGGGCAGGTTAAGCAAACAGAAAGAGGTCAGGGGAGTTTGAATTGTGTCCAAAAGACAGTGGCCCAAGTACTTGGGCTGGGCCAATCCTTGAAGGCAGCAGTGGGAGACAAAGGTGGCAGAGCAAGGAGCGTCGTCAGGCTGCAGCCAAGTTCAAGTTTACCTGGTGGCTTTGTCAGGACTGGAAAACCAGAGAAGGGTAATAGCCAGTGCACAACACAGCACTTTGGGAAGGTGACCCTTCCGTCTGTAGCACCCATCCAGTAGGGAGAACACGATCCAGTAATAATGGGTTAGAAAAGACTACGATAGTTGGAGGTGGGGGGGCTGCACATGCAAGCGAGGGCTGCCCAGCTGCTTGAAGTTTATCTCCAGTCAGTTACAGGTTGATGGCACTTGAAGCTAGAAACTAGAACTCAAGTATGTCATGGAAAAACAAGGAGCAGGGCTGTGTTCCAGAATCCGTTTCCATGCCTCCGCCTCTTACCCTTGCAGCCACTTCATGTCACCTTAATCACACCAGGAGGAGTGTGGACATGGTTTGTGATACTTAGCTTTTGCTTCCTTCCTGCTAATTTTCCCCTTTCCCGATAATTCAGGGTGGGATTGGTAGGAGGGAACCGAGGACGGGGTCCTTCTCAAAAAAGTCTGCGAAAAAATCTGTATCTCATTGGCTGTGATTGGGTCACTTGCCCACGCAGGACTCACACCCTGAAACCTGGGAAATGCCAGGCATCACTTGGCTGAAGTACAGGGACTTGAGGGGAGAAGCTTGCAGGGGTGTGGAGGAATTGTTCTTGAAGGGCAGGTGGATGCTGAATGCAAAAGCAATGGATGGCCCCCGGGAGAAGGCCAGGCCTCCCAACTTCCACCCAGTGGAGGCACGCAGACACCTCCCCAAGACACGACGACTGTCCCCCAGCTGCTGCTGTATCACGGCTTCCTCTGCCTGCAAAGGAGAAATCTCTGTTCTGTGATGGAATTAGTTGCTTTGGAAGGCAGTTATTGTCTGGGCTCGGAGTTAGATGGGTCTGTAGATGTAAATTATCCTTACCGATTAGAACTGCTCCAGTATCGTGGAGAATAGCTGGCGTCAGTGCTCAAAGGCGGCTTTCAACTGCAGACAAAACTGGAGGGTTGGGGGTGGAGGGTGAGTCAGAACCCAGCAACCTAATACATTATAACGCTTAGGGCATTAATTGAAACTAATTGAAATTCATCCATTATTACTTCTGTACTTTCCATGAAAATGAAAAGTAGGATGAAAGTAAGGTAAAAAAAAAAATAAAATTGTTTTAATGGCACAAAATGGATCAGTTTTCTTCTTTAGCTAAATAAAGTTTCCTGCCTTATTGAAAGCATGTTTATAGGAACAGTATAACATTAGGGTGCCAGTGCATGAATCACTGAACAAAGCTTTTGTTATGTTATATCTAATGCATTCTTCCCTTTTTGTCAAAGCAAAAGGAGACAAGTCAGGCTTGGGTCATAGAAATCTTCTGCTTTGACTTATAAAATAAAAAGACCATTCTCGGGTCTATGCCTGGACTTGATGAATTTTTAAAGTGAGTGTTTATTTCTTATTTTATTAATATTCTATGATATGTATTTTAAATTCCTTCATTATCTTGTTATTTGCTCAACTATGCAGATAAAATGCCATTTTGAGTATTTTTTTAGGAATGTGTTACATGTGTATCTGCAGATCCGGTGTAGGGATGTGAACGCTGGTAATGAAATCAGACTTGGCAGGTCTGAGTCCTGCTGAACCGTCTACTTGCTGTGTGGCCTTGAGCTTACTACTTAGCCTCTCTATCCTAACTTTTCTGGAGAACATATTAAGACTTACGTCTGGGGCCTCTTCTGAAGATAAATGAAGTCATACATAACTGCCCTATGTCTCTTTTGAAGTGGAGAAAGGAAATATAGTTCTTCATTAAAATACAGTGAATATGTATATGGAATATAGTCATTTAAAACACATAAATTATAAAATGCAGTGTGTAATTCTTGTTTTCTCTGGCCTTAAAAATATAACTATGAAGAAAAATTCTATCAGTATCTGCACATAAATCCTGAATTTATTTCATATAATCGAAAGATGTGATTTCATGGCCAGACTACCAGATCAGGAAATCCTTCCTTTTTCTTCTTTTCAAGTGATGGTTTTCTTCCTGGGGAATCCTTTGTCTTCAGAGTACTGAGCATGATGATGAAATGGTAGCAACGTGTACTTTCTAGGTGTTTAAAGTGCTCAGTTCCAAGGAATAAAATGTCTTTTAACACACACTGAAAATAACTTGTTAAAAGTTTGTTCCATTATTCTTTGAGCAAATCTATGTCTAAAGAATTTTTTTAATCTAAAAAATTAAAAAATAACATTTTATTTTTTGAACTGAATAAGGAGATCAACTTAGCATTTCATTTCTATAGAGTGATGCTACCTTTAAATATTATTTACCTCCTCCAGGAACCAGGATAATGAAACCTACATCTTTTTTCTCCCTGGTTAAGATGAATTGAAGAATCTCTTAGATCTGGGAGCATTATGATGGTTAACATTTTGACGTGTGATTACATTATTTGGGTGGTCACAAAGTTGCTAGTGTATTCACTTACACCTTTAAAGAGTGTGTATCAAAAAACAAAAAGATCGCCTTTGCATTTATGCCAGCATTTTACATGACACGTCTTAGTGCCTTTGCAATCTGCAGTGGAGAACTGGTAGCCCTTCAGGTCGTGATTTGCGTCATCACTTTCCTTCTCTGTCTTCCTGTCTGGGCTCTGACACTGCAGCCCCTTGCCTCTTGGAAACACCCTTTTTTCTGCAGCCAGGTCATGAGAGATACAGGCAAGCAGAAGTGGATGACTGCTTGTAAGCAATAAATGGGTTTCTCCCACTTTCTTTCTTTGACTGATTTCAGTTCAAAGGTATTTTGCCCCAGGCTGGGAAAATATTTTGCCCTGGAGTTAACATCTGTTGGTAGTCGGCAAGACCTCTGAACCTGAAATCTGTATTCATGGGTGCGACTCTTGGGTGGGCTGCCTCTTGAGATGGTGGGGAGATACCTGTAATATCCCTTGTGGATAGTGGGGAGGCCCCAGTGGCTGCAGTGGTAAAGGGTGCAGCTTCACCCAGGAGGCCCCTATCTGTGAGGCTTCCAATTGGGGAGCCCCTAGTGGGGAATTGATCTAGGGTAAAGCACCTCTGGTGGGGCCTTCCCCAGAATTGGGAAGGGTGGAGACACTGGAAGCTGTGGAATTAGCCCTCCGTAAGATAGAAGACTGCTTAGAAGCCCTGAGTGGCCGTGTGGCAGCTGGGATTGTGAGATATCTTTTCCTCAAGATAGTGGAAAACGTTATCAAGGAGAGAGACACAGTTTGGTGTTGCTTAGAGGAGATGGGTGATGACCTATGAGATGCCCTTAAGGAAGAGAGACAGTTATTGAGAAGACAGGTCACACTCCTGGAAGACACATTAGCAGCAAGGGAGGAGGCAGCTGGAGAATCCACATTACAGGAGGCAGTGGGGGCGGGTGGGGGGAAAGAGCAGTGCCTCCAGCCCCGGAGGTGGTAGAGGACGTCAGGGGAGGATGAGGGGGTGTGGCTGAGGGCCAATCTGTTGCCAAGGCCACTGCCCAAGGCACCAGCCTCTCCTGTATTAAAGGCCTACCTGGTTGTAATTAAGAAAATATAAACACAAAACGGCGGGATCCTCAGGGGGAGGAGCAGCCTCCTTTGCAGGTTGTAGAACACTCCCTACTCTACCCCTATACCCAGGATGAGCTGGTGGACATGAGCGTCTGGTTTCAGCAGAAGCCATCTGAACCTCTGCCTATGTGACTTTTGTGTCTCTGAGATATGGGGGTGGAAAACATTGTTATGTCGGGGTCTGAAATGGGTAGACTGGCTTCCCTGACAACTCACCCTTCTCTCCAGAAGTGGTTGCAAAGTGCCTGCCACACCTCAGGGAATCAGGCGTTTCTGGATTGGCTGACAGCAGCCATCAGGGAAGTTTGGCATAATAGGGTGATTTACCATACTTCCCAACTAGCTGGAAAACGTGTGCAGAGGTCCAGCAGGTGTTACAGGAGCTGGGCATGAAAAATATCATCAACACTGTGGACCCCCAGGGCCCTGATGAGGTGTTGTTCACCGTAGGAATGAGAAATCTGGTTCTTCATACAGCTCCCCCATCTCTCTTTGGGTCCCTAGTGACTGTTCTTGCCCCCCACATAGGGCAACCCATAAATGATGCTATTTGTACTTTAGCAGATCTGGGGAGGTTGAAACAATAAGAGCATGGAAGGAATTACGGGCTATGACTGAAAGGAGAGGTGCAAAAGACCCCGTGAAGGTCTCGAGGACCCAGATGTGGGTTGATCTGATAAAGGCCAGGGTAGTGAAAGAAAAACTTGAAGGGCAGCCCAATAGGATCTTATTAGAACTGTGACACCAATTCAAGCCAGGGCAGCAGTTCCAGCTGCTGAGGTTCAGGACATGGAAGCTGGAGGCAAAATACCATGTCTGGCCTGTGTTCCTGCAAGACTTCCTGGGGGACAGTACTCAGGCTGTGCCTGGGCCCTCACCCCCTCAGGAAGATGATTCAGTGTCACAGCTGGGGGGAGAATCAAGGCCCCCAACTTGGGGTACGTGGTGGGGACCAGGGGCCACATGTAGAATTAGCAATTTATTGGTCCCCTGTGAATGTACATGTTCTGGCACTGGTGGACACAGAAGCTGAATGTTCTCTGATTTATGACAACCCTGAGTATTTTCCTGGGACCCCTGCTGTGATATTTAGCCATGGGGGTAACACAATTAGAGTGATGAAAGCCCAAATCCCATTGGGGATAGGGCATCTACCCCCAAAGGAGTATACTGTGTATAGTTCTCCCATCCCTGAATATATTTGGGGGTAGATATCCTGTAGGGCCTCTGGTTGCATACCACTGCAAGTGAGTTCAGACTGAGGGTATGTGTGGAAAAGGCAGTTCTGAGGGGACATGCTAAGCACCCACCTGCAGCTCTTCCTGTACCTCGGCAGGTGACAAATATTAAGCAGTACAAATTGCCTAGGGGCACAAGGAAATTGGAGAAACTCTACAGGAGTTGGAGAAGGTGGGCATCATAAAGCCCACTCATAGTCCTTTTAGTTCCCCAGGATGGCTGGTAAAAAAGCCAAATGGCTCCTGGCATATGACCGTGGACTACAGGGAACTGAATAAAGTCACACCCTTTGCATGAAGGATGTCACCTCTATAGCAGCCCTATGGACACCCTCAGTCATGAACTAGGGACGTATCGTTTATGTTGTGGACCTTGCTGATGCTTTCTTCTCTATTGACATAGCACAGCAGGAAAGTCAGAAACAGTTTGTCTTCACCTGGGAAGGCTGGCAGTGGACATTCACTGTCCTTCCACAGGGATACCTCCACAGTCTCACCATCTGTTATGGACTTGTAGCCCAGGACTTGGCCACATGGAAGAAACCACAAATGGTGCACCTGTATCACTACGTTAATGATATCGTGCTCACGTCTGATTGTTTTGCAGATTTAGAAGGGGCAGTTCCTAGACTGCTGCATCATCTACAGGAGAAAGGATGGGCTGTGAATAGCACCAAGGTTCAGGCACCTGGTTTGTCTGTAAAATTCTTGGTGGTTGTCTGGTCGGATAAAACTAAAATTATTCCTGAAGAAGTCATAGACAAGGTCCAGGCTTGCCCTACCACTACCACTGTGGCAGTATTACAGGAGTTTTGGGGTCTTTTGGGATACTGAAGAGTGTTTACCCACACTTGGCACAAATTCTCAAGCCCTTATACTGGTTGGTATGAAAGGATATCAGGTGGGACTGGGATAAAACATATGCAGCTGCTTTTACTGCTGCTAAGCAAGCAGCCAAGGCCATACCGGCCCTGAGTATAATGGACTCATCAAGGCCCTGTGAGCTAGATGTTCATGTAACCAAAGATGGTTATGGATGGGGCCTTCGGTAGCAATTTGAACGGACATGCCAACCTATTGGATTCTGGTCACAACTAAGGAAAAGAGCAGAGGTCCAGTACACCTTGATAGAGAAGCAACTGTCTTACTGGTTATGGAGCCCATCACTGGAACAGCTCCGACCAAGGTAATAACCACCTATCCCATTGCAGGGTGAGTGTGAGATTGGACCCAAAGGCCAGGCCATGGAGTGGCATGGCACAGACGCCTACACTGGCCAAATGGGGTACATATTTACAGCAGCATAGCACCCTCTCTACTAGCCCCTTAAGTGGAGAACTCCAATGCTTACTAGGGCAAGTGACATATACCAGTGGAAAGCAGAAAGAACTTGCTTTTGAGCCATTGGTAGCTGAGAGTCCTTATCAGAAGGGAAAAGCCTCTATACCGGAAGATGCTTGGTTTACAGACGGCTCCAGTTGTGGGTAGCCCCCAAAATGGAGGGCTGTGGCTTTCCATCCTAAGATTGAGACAATATGGATGGAGGATGGAGAGGGGAAGAGCAGCCAGTGGGCTGAGTTGTGGGCAGTAAAGCTGGTGAACACCCAGGAGCCCTCCCCTATAGTTGTCTGCACTGACAGCCGGGCCATCTATCAGGGCTTGATCTTGTGGCTACCGATATGGTACCATGCCAACTGGATGGTTGGTCACTGGCCCCTTTGAGGGCAAGAGTTGTGGCAAGACCTATGGGCCTCTGGTCAGACTAAGGCAGTTACCGTATATCATGTGACTGGCCATTTGCCTTTGGCATCCCCAGGGAATGATGAAGCAAACACAGTGGACCAGGTGCTTTGGCTAGAAGGAAAGCCTGCCTCTGATATAGACCAATGATTACGTCAGCATTTGTTGTACGTGGGGCAAAAGACAATGTGGGCTGTAGCCTGCAGTGGAGCTTGCTGTTGACCTTTGAAGAAGTCAGCAGAGCCTGGAAGGAGTGCCTTGTGTGCTCTAAGAGGGACTTACACCAAGTCCTGCATCAACATGGGAAAATAGTAAAGGGAGTAAAGGGGCCAATGCCCCTTGTCAGGTGGCAGGTAGACTATATTGAGCCTCTGGCCATATCAGAAGATATCAGTATGCCATGAGTTATGTGGACACAGCTACTGGCCTGTTGATTGCTTTCCCTGCACATTGTGCAGATCAGTAAACCACCAAAAGGGGCCTAGAGTGTCTCTTTGCAGCCTATGGCCAGCTGCAGGTGACTTAGAGAGCTGAAGACACCCACTTTACTGGACATGCATTACAAGAAAGGGTGCAGCCGTTAGGAATAAAGTGGAAGTTTCATGTGCCATATAACCCTACCAGGGCAGGCATGATAGAGAAGTACAATTGTTTTGTTGAAATCTGGCCTGAAGTTGGACACCAGTAGTCTATGGAGCTGGTCTGTCTGATTATGGATAGTGCTGTGGTGTTTGAATGAGAAGCCCCAAAAAGGAGCCTTGAGCCCTGTGGCCATGCTAACATGCATTGCTGCCTCTCTTATACAACCATATGTGCAAACCAAAGAGGACTTATCGAAGCCAGGATAGGGCCAGCAGAGCAACATCCTGCTGCCAGTCCCCACTGCATTAAACCCTGGAGACTCTGTTGAGTGCATATGGTCCTCTACATTTCGACACATGGACCAGCGATGGCTAGCCCTTCTGGAACCTTGGGGAAAAGGCCTGGAAGCTGCCTCATGTGTATTCCTGGAATAACAGCAGAGTGGCCTCCAAATATCATGGTAGTGTACCCAAAACATCCAGGAAGTAAGAGCATCTCAAGTGGAAGTTTTGTTTTATCTTTATGGCCAGTGCATGTACCTCCCATAGCCCTATATATTGACCCATCTGTAACTCCCATAGGGAGGGGGTGAAAGTCTGGTATACTAGACCAGGATGAGATCCCATTCCTGCCACTGTCCTATCACAGGACCACTCTCTTACATGCATCCTACCCGATGGACAAGATTTGCCTATGCTGGTGTCATTAAAACATGTATCTTTTTGCCCGTAAGGTTATTTTCTTCTACAGTCACTATGGCCTGGACACACCCCCTGGCTGCAGCTGCTGTGTGATGATTGCTCTGAACTGCCTACCTGTTCAGCTACTGATCGCCTGTGGAATGGGCGAGCTGTGGGAAAAATCCACATAGAAGCATAGGATTTTGAATGTAGTTGAATCATCTGGCTTGAGGATTATCATGATTTTATTGCTGTTGCTATTGTATGTTATTAGTCTGGTTACAATGCTCCAGTTTAATTGCACAGGGGCCATTGCAGAAGATAGGGAATGAGTCGTTTGTGAGGCAAGATTTCTGGAGGTGTGGGCTGTGGGTAAAATTGCAGTATTTCCAGAATCTCTTGCCTGGCCTCAATGCATCTTCATATCAATAGGTGTTTCCAAGGAATAGAGAGAAGTAGTCCATCTCCACATCAGTAGGTAATTACACAGGGGAAAGAGGGTATATCTGGACCTGAGAGGTTGGAAGAGGCCCTTCTTTTTTCTGTAGCCAGATCCCAAGAGACATGGGAGAGCAGAAGTGGACAATTGCTTGTAAGCAATAAATGGATTTCTCCCACTTTATTTCTCCCTTTGACTGATTTCGGATCAAAGATATTTTGCCCCAGGCTGGCGAAAATACTTTCCCCCTGGAGTTACAAGTTGTCTCAAATTGCATAAATTACCAAAATCTTTTTCTACAGTGTATTTTCCTAGGGGGACCTCAAAAACATAAGACTTTGCTTAGCCTTTGAAGTATTTCTGTACTTATATTTTTGCTGTTAGTTTATGAAAATGTTATTTATTTGAGTGTGAAGTTAGTGTTATTGGTAACAGCTCTTGATGTCACTGTTATTGATGATCATGAGGATAATGACAATAGTAATAGATTGTATATAAGAGCACCTAGCTTTGTGTCTTGTATATAGGAACCAAAGATAAACATGAATCTGAAAATTCTTTATGAAGCAAAAGTGATAAAAGATGTAGAAATAACTCACATTTGCACAAAGATAATACAAAGACGAATTAAACTGCCCACTGAGTGGAAACATTTAAAAAGCAAGGGATGGAACTGGCAAAGAGTGATAGACGACTCACTTTGTTATATCAGATCTTGTTGTGTTTGTGGAGGGCTGTGATTTGACCTATGACATGCTCTTATTTATGTAGTAAACAATTATAATGAGATTCTCCTTTATTTTGTAGACAATAGGAGAAATATAGGCAGTCATATAACACATGTTTAGATGAAAAACTTTAGACGACATCACATAGCATTTATTTACTATATGCCCAATATGAGTGGGCTGCTGTTTGTCCTGTACCCCCCATGTGGGAGGAGTGTGCTTCCCCCACCCTGACCATGGGCATGGCCATGAGACTTGCTTTGAGTGGAATGTTACTGGATATAGTGCAAGAGAGGCTTGAAAAGTGAGCGGTTGTGCTAGCCCTCCTGTGTCCTGCATTTCTCCCTAGAAGAACATGCCTCAGGTGTCTTGTGCCAGAGAGAAGGAAGGACACATGGTGTAGGCCTGACGCCAGCCACAGCTTGGAGCCGAGTCAGCTGACCTCAGCCAGCCCACTGCTGACCTATGACAGGCTTACTGTTGTTTGGCATTGAGTTTTGGAGTGGTTTGTTACCATAGCATTATTGTGACAATAACTGACTATTACAATAACCAAAGCCTCATATTTGACGGGAGGTGGATTTTGTTTCAAATGAAACTTAAAGATAGGCAAAACTATTTTAAAGTTAGAATATCTATAAATAAATATCTAATTTAAATACTAGAGATTTTCATAATATATCATCTTTTGAATGGAAAGGATCGTCCTCTTTAGCTGCCTATTATCTGTGGGCGACCCTTGCTATACGGTACAGCTTTCCAAACTCCAACCACATGGCATTGCCCGGGCTTTCACAAACCTATAATGAAAAGGCTGGTCTCACAGAAAAGTTACTAAAAACTAACATGAGGAAGACTGGAAAAATATTAAACTCTGAGTTCTGTGGGGCCTAAACATTTAAATTGGTTTCACTGAGAATCAATATTGTTTTGACATGCATATTTAAAAAAGGCAGAAGACCTTAAACCTTTGACAGTTTTAGGTTCAAGTTTTGGCCTTCCTGGCAGGCTGACTCCTTGTTGTGCCAGACAGCTAGGATTCATGTTTTGCAGCAGGTGGAAACCTCAATAATTTAAGCAAAATGCTTGTTCTTTCAGCCAAGAAAGTAACAGCTCACCGAGGGATGTTGCGTTAGAGCATCTGAGTAGAAAGGGAACCATAGCCACAAACTTGGAGCATCCTAGTGAGGTCAGGAAGCCAAGGCCCCACCCCCTGACTCAGCGACCGCTGGCATTCCGTCTCTAGGCAACAGGAAGTATGGGAGGACTTTCTAGATGCTATTAGTCTCAGAGAACCAATCGGAAAGTTATTCTAATTCCTTTTCTAAGCAAATAAGCCATTACACCTCCTTTCAATTTTGGATCAGAATAGATTTTTGCATAATTTATTCAACCCAATTGAATAAACACAGTTTCCATTTATTTTTCCTCCTAAAATTCCTTTTCATTTTGTGGTAAAATTGTTACATGTTTTCTGATGAGTGAGCCTATAGGAGTTCCTTTCTTTGAGAAAAGGTAAAAATGCCAAATGAAGTAAAAAGTAGCATATAAATAGTATTAATACGTTTCTCTCATTTAACAGTATCATTGCTCTTAAAACTTATGAAATTAGTAGACTAGTATATGATTTCTGTAGCAGAATAATAATGACTTCTGTAGTATTTTTAAGAAATGTAAATAAATAGTATAGACTGTTAGCATCAAAATGCTCTTACAGAAGGAAAATTTTTCAAGACTTTTTTGTGATTTTATTTTTACTGAGCAGAAGAACACCCTGCAATCAATTTTGCTTGATCCTGACACATTAAGTCTAAAAGTGAGAATTTGAATCCTAATAAACTTATCCACGGAATAGCAGAATGTTGTAGTTTTTAGTGCTCAAAAAAGGAAATCCCTTGAAATCAACCCAGTTCAACATTTAAATATTAAAGTAGTCATAACATCACGTACACTAATTTTCTTTTACCATTTTCCTTTTCATCACTTAGGCAGAACTTGAGTGATTTTTTTCCTTAATAAGTGTAGCAAATAAAGAAACAACAAAATAAAAGCTTTTTTCTGGATGGTTTCATTTAAACTAATTTCAATGTAAGATTTATAGGAACACAAATGAATGTCCTATTTCTGCATTAAAAGTACTTGACTACTTTGTGGGACGTTTTGTGCCAATTCTTTACTAAATTGTCTTGGTTGCCACTGCTAGGTAACACCGCTGGCTTCCCGCAGCTGAAAAAAGGAGGTCGTAGGGAGCAATTCGGTATTATTAGCATGTGACTAATAAGGTTGTTAGTTTTTCTAAAAACCATGTATCTTAGCATTTTCCCCCTTTTCTAGGGAATGTCATTGTCTATGGGAATACAATTGACACTTACACCACAGTGGAGACGCTCTTGAACATCGGTGTGAAGGGCCCCTACATCCACCTGGTGCAACCCCCGCCCACCTCCACCGTCACCTGCATCAACAACTACTCGGTGGAGAGCGCCTTGGAGGACGCGCTCAGAGCAGCCGGGGTGACCGTCCACCGGGACGCGCTGCTGGCGCAGTGGAACGATGGCCTGTACCCAGACCCCATTCACAGCGCCTGCTTCACCACGCCCACCAAGCCTTTCAAACTTGCCTGCTCAGTAAGTAGGTCCCCGTGAACTTCGCCTCCCTAGAGCTGTGACCTTCCAGGGACTTGGGGTCTGAGAAATGGTGGGCGGTGAATTTACAGGCACAGGTTTTGGGTTTTGTTTTCTAATTGTTAGATTGGCTACTGCTAAGTGCAGTGT
This sequence comes from Phataginus tricuspis, assembly GCA_029783875.1. Classification (NCBI taxonomy): domain Eukaryota; kingdom Metazoa; phylum Chordata; class Mammalia; order Pholidota; family Manidae; genus Phataginus; species Phataginus tricuspis. Next base: position 3,062,114 of record JAQQAC010020895.1, on the reverse strand, counting down.
GCTCCAAACCTAGTGGCATTTAAAAAACAGCAATCGTTTATTGTTCTGTGTCTCCTGGTCCAGAGGTTTGAGTGGGCTCAGCTGGGCAGTTCTCACCAGAGGAATCTCATGTGGTTGAAGTCAGACTGTGGATGGGCCTGGAATCATCTAGAAGGCATGTCCTCCCACATGGCTGGCTGATGGTGCTAGATCAACTCATTTGACATAAATGGCCCCTTCGTGGTCTTGAGCTCCCCCTTGGCTTGGTGACTTGGTTCTAAGGGCAAGTGGGAGAGAGAGAGTGGGGGTGGGGGTGGGGAGAGACCCTGTGCCACCTTCCTGACCCAGTGAGGGTCCAGCAGCACCACTTCCACCACTTCCTACAACAGGAGACAAGTCATCAAGGCGGCCCATGTTCAAGGGGAGGGGAATTAGACCCCAGCCCTTCAGGGAGGAAGTGTGGAAGATTGGAAGAGTGCTTACAGGTCCCAGGCACCATGCTGCATGCTTGCAGGACATTCAGTCACCCCTTCACAGCAGGTCTCCAAAGGAAAGCACCCCCACCTCCAGTGAGAACACTGGGTCCCCAAGCCAGCAGCGTGCTGGGGTCCCAAGTCAGGTCAGCAGGGCCCCAAAGCCTGTGCTGCTCTTAACCTTTTAAGATTCTAGCAACAGCAATAGTGGGTCTTTCCCCATAGAATAGAGAGTTAGGAAAGAGAGAAGGAGACAGGGAGGACTTTTCTTTTGGGGTGGTAACAAGTTGATTCACAGCCTATATCCTTAGAGTTGCCAAGTCAGGAAATCATCAGAAACCACCAGGGAGTGAGAGGGAAGGGGCCAGACAGTCTAGTGGAGAAGCAGGAGACCCGTCCCACAGGGAGGGTGTGGTCAGCGTGAGCTCTGGAGCTGTGTAGATCAACGGTGTGCTAGTCGCTGTGATAAAGAAGGCCTACAACATCTAGTGGGCAAACTGATTGGGGAAGTTCAGGGGAGGTTCACAGCAGTCACTCACCTAGTCGGAGGTGGTCAGCATACATCAGGGCTTCTCAACCAAGTGCCTCTAAGGGTAGATGATGGAGACCCTCAGCCCCCAGAGTCTAGAGACAGGTATAGATTTCTCTAGAAACTCTTATTTTATCCTGATAAGCCGTGGAAATTTTGCTTTCTCCTCTTTAATACATTCATATATTCATTCCACAAATATTTACTGAACACCTACTAGGTCTTAGGCTCTGTTACAAGTGTGAGAGATATAGTAATGAAAAAGACAGAAAATTCATTTTCCTTTAATATGAAAGTGACATCATCTACATACTCATGTCACAATACCAATTTAAGACAGGAAAAATAAAAATGTTTTCACCCAAATTTTCCTCTAAAAATGATCCTGGATGATACGCCAAGTTTATCCTGGGGAACCTCTGAGTGAACACATACCCTGTTTAGGAAGGAGAGTTATAAGAAAACCTTTCCAAATATCCAACTGAATACAGGTTCTCTCTCTAGCAGCCTCCTCTGGTTCTTACTTCCCTATTTAGATCACAGCTGGAACCATGGCAAAAACATCTTGCAAATATTCTCAGCTGCCATGACCCAATGCCCTTCCTGCTAAACTTCATCCTGACGCAGTCTGCATCAGACACTGGCCTGTCTGCTGTCAGGCCAGTCTTCTGCTTCCCCTGCTCTGCTCTGTACCACCTGGAATGCTCTACAGAATGACATTTCCCAGGGCCAGTTGCTCTCTGACTTTTATCTGTGTTCAGCCACCAGTAGGTACTGGCAGGAGGTTAGAAATAGGAAGAAGAGAGAAGTCAAAGTATTTATCCCTCCTACTGTCAGCTTTGGGTAGCTTCTCTGTCAGGGCATTAGGAAAGTTTGGTGGGGATGGGGATGAGTATATTCATTATTTTGACTGGGGTCACAGTGTTGGAGGTCGAATTATGTTCCCCCCCAGAAAGATATGGTCCTAATCTCCAGTATCTATGAATGTGACCTCATTTGGAAATAGGATCTTACATATGTAACTAAGTAAATGGGCCATACTGAATTGGGATGGGCCCTAAATCTAACGACTGGTGCCCAAATGTGGAGAGAAAGATCTGATGACACAGAGGAGATACATGAGGAAGAAGGCCGTATGATGACGGAGGCAGAAGTTGGAGTGGGGGCAGTTGTAAGTAACAGCAAGGATTGCTGATAACGACCAGAAGCTAAGAAGAGACAAGGAAGGAGTCTTCCCTGGAACCTTAGGAAGGGCATGGTCATTACAAAACCTGATTTCAGATATACAGTCTCCAGAACTGTGAGAGAATAAATTTATGTTGTTTTAAGGCACTTAGTTTGTGGTACTTTTTTACAGCGGAACTTAGAAACAAACAGATGGAGTTAAAAGTATATGTACCTGCTAAAACTAGAATTTTATAACTAAAATCATATATTATGTGCTATTTTATGTTTAGCTTCTTTTACTCAGCATAGTGATATTGATCCATATTCATCCATATTATTCTGTATATCAATAGTCCATTCATTTTTATTGCTGAGCAGTGTTCCATTGTATGGTTATACCATTTTGTTTATTCATTCCCTTGCCACACATATTCTTGTACATATCTTGGTATAGACATGTTTTCATTTCTCTTAACTACATATCTAAAGAATGGCTAGATCTGATAGATATGATGGATGAATGTTTGCCTTTCTGAGAAGCTGCCACACTGCTTTCCAAAGTAGCTATATCATTTCACATTACTGCCAGCATTGTATGAGAGTTTCAGTTGCTCCATGTTCTCGTCAGCACTTGGTATCATCAGCCTTTCTAATTTTAGCCATTCTAGTGGGTATAACATGATGTACTGTTGTGATTTGAATTTGTGATTTCCTGACCATTAATGATGTCGGGCATCTTTTCATGTGCTTATTGACTATTGGTATATCTCCCTTTGTGCAGTAGCCGAACTATTATAAATGGGTTTTTTAGATTTGTTGTCCAACTGATCACTGCTAGTATATAAAATGCAACTGATTTTATATATAAAATTTGTATTGTAACCTGCAACATTGCTAAATTCAATTATTAGTTCTAGTAGTGGCTTTCTAGATACATAAACATACCATCTGCATATATGGACAGTTTTAAATTTCTTCTTTCCAATATTCGGGAATAAATATTATTTCATTTGCTTTTTTATTCCATTTATTTGCTTTATTCTGTTGTCTGGGATCTCCAATGCAATGTTGAATAGAAGTGGGGGAAGTAGACATTCTTGCCTTTTCTGTATCTCAAAAGAAAACATTCAGTTCACAATTAAATATGAGGTTAGCTGTGGGGTTTTCTTTGGTGCCTTTTATCTGACTGAGGAAGTAACGTTTCCTGATTTGTTCAGAAGATTTACCATAAATAGATGTTGAATTTTGTCAGATGAGTTTTCCATATCTATTAGAAAGATCGTATTATTTTCTCCTTAATTCTATTGATAGGATGAATTACATTGATTTTCAAAATGTTCGGCCAACCTTACATTTCTGGAATAAACCCCAGTTAGTCATGATGTATTATTTTTCTGTATATTGTTGAATTTGATTTGCTAATATGTTTTAAGAATTTTTGATACTATTTTCCAACTATATTCATGAGGGATATTCATCTATAATTTTCTGTTTTTGTAATGTCCTTGTACGTTTTTGGTATTTAGGCTATGCTGGCCTCATAAAATAATTTAGGCAATGCTCTCTCATCCTCTATTTTCTGCGAAAGTTTGTGTAAGATTGGTATTATTTCTTCCCCAAATGACTGATAGAATTAACCAGTGAAACTATCTGTACCTGGAGTTTATATTGTGGGAAGGTTTTTGACAAATTCAGATAAAAGAGTTTTAAGACTTTCTGCTGCTTCTTTTCTTTAAACATTTTTTATTAAAGTATAGTTGATGTAATATTATGTTAGTTTCAGGTGTACAACATAGTGATTTGACATTTACAAACATTATGAAATGCTCAGCACAGTAACTATAGTTACCATCTGTCACCATAAAATTATTACAATATTATTGACTATATTCTTTATGCTGTATTTTTGCTGCTCCTTATGTCAACTTGGTATGCTTTATTTTTCAAGAAATTTGTTCATGTCATGTAAACTGTTCAAATCTGTTGGCATTAAGTTTATCATATATTCTTATATTATCTATTTAAAGTCTAATACCTGTAGTTACAACCCTTCTTTCATTTCTGATTTTGGTGAATTGTGTTCAGTCTCTTTCTCTTGAGACAGACATAGAAGGGAGACAGAGAGAGAGAAAAATGGCTAAAGTTCTCTGTCTAGCTAGATATTTGTCAATTTTGATTTTCTTTCGAAGAACCAGCTTTTGTTAGTTTTCTCTGTCAGTTTTATCCTTTATTGATTTCTGCTCTTAATAATTCATTTTCTTCTTTCTGCTTGCTTTAGATTTACTTTGTCCCATTATTTTCTAGTTCCTTAAGGTAGAAAGAACCAAAGGTCATTATTTATGTAAGCATTTCAAGCTATAAGTTTTCTTCTATGTTTGAGCTGCATCCCACAAATTTTAATGTGTTGAATTTTCATTATCATTTAGTTCAAAATATTTTCTAATCTCCCTTGTGATTTCTTCTGTGACCCTTGGATTATCTAGAAGTGTGCTGTGCTTTTGAAATATACACATCATATCTAGAAGTATAGATATATTTTTATTGATTTTAAATGTAATACCATTATGGTAAGAGACATATTCTTTATAATTTAAATCCTTTAAGATTTATTTAGATTTGTTTGATGTTCAGGCATATGGAGTATTTTGTGAACATAAACAAAATTTGTAGTGTGTGGTTGTTGGGTGTAGTTTACTGTAAATTACAATTAGTTCAACCTGGTTGATAGTGATGTTTGAAGCTTTACTATTTGATGTTAGATGTTTGATGTCTTTACTGATACTTTTTTGGCTAGTTCTATCAGTTATCAAGAGAGGAATATTAAAGTCTCTTACTGTTATCATAGACTTTTCTATTTCTTTTTTTAATTTTGTTAATTTTTACTTCATCTTTTTTGAGGCTCTGTTATCAGGAGCCTCAATTAAGTTATAATTAATAAAAATTAATTTATAATTGTCATAATTTATTGATTATAAATATTTATACATCACAATATTAAATTACAATCAAATTATAAATAAAATTAAATAAACAAATTTAAATAATACTAATATAATTTATTAATACAAATATTAACAATTATTTTATAATTATTATATCTCCACATGAATTGTGCTTTTTATCATTTTGAAATGTACCTCTTTATCTCTGCTAATATTTCTTATATTAAAGTCCACTTTATCTGATATCCTTTGGATGTGTACAGTTTGCATGGTATATTTTTTATATCCATTTGCTTTCTACTTATCTGTGTCTTTCTATCTAAAATGCTCAGGGACTCGCAAGATTAAAATGAAGGTGTCAGCCCGGCTGTTTCCTTGCTGGCTCATATAGAATCCACTCTCAGTTCCTAGAGGCATCCACTTCTTGCTCATGGCCCCTTCCATCTTCAAGCCAGCAACAGAGAATCCTGTTCATGTCAAATCCCCCTCACACTTCATATCTCCTTCTTTAGGAAAAGCCTGCTGTCTTCTTAAGGGCTTACCTGAGTAGGTCAGACCCACAAAGCATATCTTAAAGTCAGCTGTGCCATATAACATCACCTAATCATGGAAGTGATCTTCTCGTCATAATCACAATTCTCAAAAGTAATGTGGCAGGAATCTTGGGGACCAGCTTAGAAATCTACCTACCATATACCTTTTTTTAATCTTTTTGAACCATCTCTGCATTTTAATTGAACTGTTGGGACCATTAATATTTAATGTAATTATTCATATAGTTAGACTTAGGGCCATCATTTTATTATTTGTTTGTCTCCTCTGCTTTTTGTTATTCTATTCTCCCTTGCCTGCTTTTTAAAAATTAAATTATTTTTCAGTATTGTATTTTAGTTGACTTTTTTTATTAATATACAATCTTATTAATATACAGTAATCCATATACAATATTATGATGTATTCAAATACACAACATAGTGGTTCAGCTTTCACCCATATTAACAAGCCCCACCCCCAACATTGCAGTCACTGTCTATCAACGTAGTAAGATGTTATAGGCTCATTAATTGTATTCTCCATGCTGTACTACCATCCCCGTGATCTACCTATATTGTGATTGTGAATTACAGTGCCCCTTAATCCCCTTCTCCCTCCCCACCTATGCTTCCCAACCCCTCCCTTTGCTAACCAGTAGTCCCTTCTCAGTGTCTATGAGTCCACTGCTATTCTGTACCTTCTGTTTTGCTTTGTTTTTATATTCCACAAATGAGTGAAATCATTTGGTATTTGTCTCTCTCTGCCTGACTTATTTCTCTCTGCCTTAGCTCTTTAACTATATCATCTTTTAGTGGTTGCTCTATGAATTAAAATATACATCAGTAATTTTAAAAATTCTAGTTAGAGTTACTATTGTACCATTTCACATATAATGTAAAAATCTTGTGTTTCTATAGGTCCCTTCTCCCCATTCCTTGTACATCATTTCCTATTATAGTTGCAGTGTGTATTATATCTACACACATTGAAAAACCAACAAAACAATATTATAATTTTTGTCTTAAACAGTTGTATATATTTTAAAGACCTTAAGAAAAATAAATTTCCACAGATTTATTTCTATTTTTTTGTTCTGTCTTCATCTCTCAAGATCCAAGTTTCTCTCTGATATAATTTTCTTTTACCCTGATAACTTCCTACAGCAAATACAATTGCAGATCTTTTTGTAACAGATTCTCTAACTTTCCTCTGTCTGGAAGTATCTTTATTATGCCTCCATTCTTGAAGGATATTTCCACTAGATACAGACTCATGCCCTGACAATTTTTTTTCCTTCCATCACTTTGAAGATGTTTATCCACCATCTTCCTACATTTATGAGTCTTGATTTTGAAAATCTCCATTCATTCAAACCATTATTCCCCCATATGTAATGTGTTATTTTCCCCTGGATACTTTCAAGAGTTTCTTTCTCTTTGGTTTTCAGTAGTTTGATGCTATGGGGTTCTGTGTTTATGTCTCAGAGCATGTCTTTTCTTGGATTTATCTTGTTTGGGGTTCACTGAGCTCCTTAAATCTATAAATCTGTGACTTTCACAAAATTTTAGCATGTTTTTGTCTGTTACTGCTTGCCACCTTCTCTGCTCTCCTCCTGGGACTCCATCTGTTAACCCTTTGCTGTTGTTCCATGGGTCTTTAAGGGTTTGTTCATTTGGTTCCATATTTTTTTCCCCTATCTCTCTGTTCCTTCAAATTGGGTAATTTTTATTGATATAACTTCAAGTTCACTGACTCTTTGCTCTATTGTCTCTATTCTTCTATTAGCAATAAAGTGACTAAAGTCCACCCTCTTTAAAAAGGCAGCAAAATAAGAAAATTACACTTATGCTGCTCATTGCTCCAAGTTTTTACTGCCCTACACAATCTACCTGCTTTTAAATACTCATCAGAATCCTCAGGCAGTAGTTTTAGTATTTTGACTGGAATTTCTAGTTATATCAGGAGAGGATCTGTCTGAGGAAGTCATACCACCTTACCAGAAGCAGAACACGTATGTCAGCATTCTGGTTCCACCTTAACCCTGGTCACATCTTGCCTGGTAGTGGTGCCTCCTGGGCTCCCTGCAGATGGTCCAGCCTCTAGCCAGGCTGAGCCCCAGTTACACTGGATCTTAAGGCAGTTTCTCCCTCTCCTACACAGCATTCATCACAGTCCAAAATCTTCTGTTATCTGTGTGATGGTTCCATTGGCATCCATCTCTCCCCTTAGATTTTAAACCCCATATTTACCTTTCTTACCAAGATAATTTTACGTTGCACAAGAAGTGTTTGTCTGAATGAAGTTTACCAGATTTCTGACTCTTGATCTGCTGACCAGGGAGTTTTGCTCTCCCTAATCAGAATTGCAAATATAAGTAGTCTTAAATATTTATTCCAAACAACATCAACGTGGCCAGATATTTCTACTTCCCATTTATACTTAATAGGTAATATTCGATCAGTGTTATAGGAATACATGAATTATATAAAGAGGTCTGTAACTTAGAATACATGTTCCCATGAAAGTGTTAGATTCGCTTATTCAGTTTTCAACCTAGTTTACAAACACATATGAAATTCCAAATGTAACCGAATTGTGAATACCTATACCAAATCAGTATAAAATAATACTACTGATCTTTAAAACCTAGGAAATCAAGAACTAGTATATTTAATGTGCAGCTTAATAAAATATAGGTTGATGGTTTTGTTTATGATAATTTCAATCCAAGTCTTATGGTTTTCCATATTTTTATAAAAGTGGGAAATCTATATTGATGAGAAAAGAGTACAGAAGAGAAAAAGAGAAGAGAGACAGAAAGTTTCAGAGTCAGGGAGAGACTCAGAGACATATAGTTTCCTGTAGTCACTAAGAGTTATAAAAAACAGAAAGAATTTTAAAGAGATTTGAAAGAAAAAAGCTGCCTGGGATAGCAGTAACTGAGATGGGATTCCATAGCTAAGTGAATAGAGACAGAGAAAAGGGCAAAGGCCCTGTGGGCTCCCTGCGGGAAAACGAAGGGCGTCACGGAGATGATGAGTCTGAGTCCACACTGTCCAATAGGACTTCTTGCAATGATGGAAATGGTCCATGTCTACACTGTCCACTTATAGCAGTCACTAGCCACCTGTAGCTTTTGAGCATTTGAAATAGGCTACTACAAATGAAGATCTGGATTTTTAATTTTGTTTCATTTTAATTAATTTATATTTAAATTTTTATACAGTTGTGCATGACTGGTGCCTAACACAAGATCATTCATGGTGTGGGAACAGGATATGGGGGATGGGTATCGTTTTCTGGCCCCGAAGCTGATTTCCATACATAATGGAGCAAGTGAGGTGGGTAAAAAGGAGGCATGTAAAGGGAGCGTGATGTCCATCGATATGATGACACATGTCATATATGTCCATTTTTTAGCATGCTTTTAATTGGGTGGCAAACTATAGGTAAAGATAAACATGATTAAACTTAACTACTTTAATGACAACTTCAGACCTAAAAACAACCAACATGGGCTGCCTTGTTGACTTTCAACATCAGCAATGGACAAAGGTCTCCAGATGAGCATGAGAAGACATTGAAATTTGGGCACTGAAGGGAGGAGGTACACAGATCACTTCTGAGGAGCATGCAGAGGGTTCTGTGGCCCCTCTGTGACACGGCGCCTATGGATATCCCATGAATATTCATTAAATAGCCATCTGCCAGACCAGGGCAGGAAGCAGCAAGGCAGGGGCCCAGACCTGTGGATACTGAGCCTCGTCCTCTCTGGGGCATCCTGAAGAATGAGGCTTTCTCGGTTTAAAAGGCCAAGAATGAGACAATCTGAAGGCTTAAGACTGGATGAGGTGACGACAAGAAGTGACCTAGAGTGACCTAAGTGTCAGACACAGGAAAAGGAAAACAGGAGGAGGCCAGGATAGAAATATTTAAAATGTAGGAGAATAAGGGGAAAGTGGAATCTCTACAAATGTAAACCTCCCTAAAGGGAAAAAAATTTACTTTTGTAGCAGATATTCCATCACTTGTCAACCTTCTCTCCACTGTATGTCTAGACTGAGTGATTCTTTAAAAAATGTGACAGTGAGTGATCTTAACTTGTTCTTCATACCAAAGACCAACAGTCAGTCAATCTTTCTGTCTATCTCTTTGTCTGTCTGCTCTCTCCCATACAAACACACACCCCATTATGAAATCTTTTAGTAGATTTAGGGTTTTTTTGTGCCCTAAATAATAACATTCTCTGGAGACTATTCACCGTCCTTGGAAGGTAAAACAAAGAGTGATAACTGAGTAATAATATGATTGTTCACCTTGTAGGTGTTCTTCAGCTTTTGTGAGAAGAATGTGGATTATGAAACATTTAAAGCTTTCAATGATGCATGTCTTGTTTTTGATGGCCAACTTGTGATTGATACCAACTTCCACACCAATGACATAGCCATCAGAGCTGCCGGCTCTCTCACCAAATTCTCCAACAGATATTGCTCAAATGAGTGGACCCACAGCAACTTCAGTTCTAAAGAAATTGGCTTCCAACTGGCAGCAGCAATGCTCAGCCTCTTTGATCCAACCCTGGAGCCTGTGACTGAGCTGCCCGCTGGTCTTGACCGACTCATCCCCATGTACAAGGGAGGCAAGATCCAAGGTGTGTTCTGGGGCCACCTTCTTCCCTCTTCCCTCTGATGAAGCCACTGTTTAGATCTGGATCAGAGCTCAGGGAAGCCCTCCATGTTTCTCTTAGGCTTGGTGAGGACTCGCCTCTGTCCTTCAGTGGATTTGCACAGAGACTGAGGAGGGCTTTTATTTTTAAACAGTTATTATGGACCTGGCATTATTATTATGGTCCTTTACATTTTGAGCATTTATTATGGACCACATCATAAATGCGGTCCCTATTTTGCAGACAGGGAAACTGAGACTTAGGGGATGACCAGTGACTTGCCCAAAGGTCACTTACAACTGATAAGTAATGTAGTGCCCTGACATCTTACCAAACTTCTACTCTCACTACAAGTTCAGAGATAAGGAGACCATGCCAAGGATGCTGGGCCTTGGCTGGCTATCTGGATAGATAAACTAAACCATTTGCAGCTATTAAACAGTCCACTTTCATCACCCGGGCCTTATTGGCCCCTAAGGAGACCATCATATGAGTTACACAAGATTCTTTATGTTTGGGAGGTAGAGATACCTTTGAAAATAGTGTCTTTGAATGTATATATTTATAAAATTGTTCACTTCCAGGAGGTTGATGGATCAACCCCCAAAGCCATCCACAGACCCCAAGATTATCCATGGGCCCTAATCCAGTAAACAGAGCATCAGACTAAAGAGACAAAAGCCTGTATCCCAGTCCTTGTCCTTTTATACCCAACTGAAGGGCCTCTAAGAGTACGGCTCTGTATCTCACTCTGGATGAGACCTTAGAAAAGTGGTGGCTGTGGAAAAGGAAGAGAGGAATGGGTTTCAGAGACCAGAGCTGAATCAAGCTCATACTTCTAGGATAAGCAAGAAATATTAAAAATGTCATAATAACCTTATAACACTCACTTTTGAAATATTTTGGCTTCATATTAGAGGGGTGATGAGGAACGGGAACACCACTGCAACACGCAAGGCCTCCATGGGTCTGGGTCTGGCTTTGGCAGGGCTAAGCTAGAGTGCAAGGAGCTATAGGAAATCACAGAAACATGGGATCAGCTCAGCACATCGTGGAGCATTGGTGGCTATATTATGGGGTATAATGGCACATTCACATTAATTTTACTAAATAAAATCAATCCCACGAGTTCCTTGCCAATAACAGCACTTTAATGGGAAAGTTTGCATAGCATATGTTTTGGGAGGCATCTCTGTGTGTCCTGTGGTACAAATGTAGCCTGCTACCCACTTAATTAACCAGGAAATTTAAATGTGGAAAATGTGCCATTTTCTCTAGGAGGCATTCTTCCTGGGTCTTATCATTACCTGCATGTTGCCAAACCTGGCATTCCAGCTCCACTGGAGGTACAAATGGCCCAGCCTGATTTTGTAAGTATTATTCCTGAATTTCATTTTACTTTCAAAAATAACATTTTTGCAGGGGGATGAGGTTCTTTATTCAGGGTCTTTAGTGTAATGTATTGCTTTATGCGTCAGAAAGCCACTGTGGTAGCCAGCCCCCAAATGGCCCCCAATGACTCTTGCTCATTGGTATTCATGCCCTTGTGTGGTCCCTTCCCACGCTAAGTAGGGCTGGCCTATGTGGCCAAGTGATATCTTCCAAGGTCCTGGAAGATACTACAGCTTCCAACTTGCACCCACCTGGCTCATTTGCTGCCATGTCATAGGTTGCTTAGGCAGCCCTTTGGGGAAGCCCATGGAGTCAGAAATTGAAGATTCCTGTATGAGCCATTAGCAATTTGCCACTCATGTGAGGAGGCTGCCTTGGAAGTAGATCCCCCAGCCCCAGTCAAGTCTTTAGATGATGCAGCCCCAGATGGTATCTTGACTACAAACTTATGAGAGACCTTAAGCCAGAATTACCTGATTTTCAACTATCAAAGACTGAAGTAATAAAAGTCTGTTTTTGTTTTAAGCCACTAAGTGTTCTTTTAATAGGCTTTATTTTTTTTAGAGCAGTTTTAGGTTCATAGCAAAATTGAGAGGAAGGTACAGAGATTTCCCATATACCCCCGGCCCCCATTCATGCATAGCCTCCCCCATTACCAACATTCCCCCACCAGAGGGATACATTTCTTACAGTTGATAAACCTACACTGACATGTTATTATCACCCAGATCCCACAGTTTACTATAGGGTTCACTTTTGGTGGTGTACAGTACGTGAGTTTGGGAAAATATATAATGACATGCATCCACCTTTATAGTGTCACACAGAATTTCACAGCCCTAAAAATCATCTGTGCCCTGCCTGTTCACCCTCCCTCCCTGCTAACTCCCGGTGACCACTAATCTTTTGCACTGTCTCTGTAGTTTTGCCTTTTCCAAAATATCTTAAATTTGGAATCATACAGTATGTAGCCTTTTCAGATTGGTATCAGTCACTTGGTTATATGCATTCGTTTACTCCTCCATGTCTTTATGGCTTGATAGCTCATTTGTTTTTACTGCTGAATAATATTCCACTGTCTGGATGCACCACAGTTTATCCACTCACCCACTGGGGGGCATAAAGCCACTGTTCTGAGGTAACCCGTGATTCATCAGTAGATAACCAAAGCAACACTTTGTGGCAGTGTAGCAAGTAAATTGCTTAGGTCCAGGACACCCATCCAGACCCCACTGTTCTCCTGCCCTCCCTGAATTATGCCAGAAGGGCCATGAGGAGAAGCAGAAGCTGCGGGGTGGGGCATCCCCTGTATTCAAGGGTAACTGGAAAGGACGCAGTGTGGTTGGCCTTGGTGAGCTCAGATAGGATTCTCCCACAGCTGGTCCCAAACTGGTGTTTGTCATCAGGTGAGGGTTTCCTTTCTAACATGTCATGTCTGTTTTTTTGTTCATGAGACTGACCCTGGGAGCTGCCTACTTCTAGTCCCATTTTCTTAACCTGAATATTTCTGATGATTAATGATCTGACTGAAAATAAACACATACCCCAGTCTTCTTTGAGAATAGGGTTAGCCACCTGGCAGGTTCTGTCTGGCCAATGAGATGTAGAAGCTGTTAGAAAATTCTTACAAGGAGGTTGACTCAAAATGGCACAGGCTTTTGGTCCCTTATCCTTCCTCCTTCTGGAAATCCGAGCCCCAGCTCCTCCCTTTAGTTCCCATGCACTCTGAACAAGTTATCAACTTCTCTGCATTAGGGGATTATTTGGGATCACATACAAAGTAACACTGCCTGTAGGGAACAAAGCAGGTGACCAGTCAGTGGACGTTGTTGTGAAGCGTAGTTCCAGGTAAATAATGGAGCTTGGCTCTTCCAAAAAAGGACAGATGCTATGTATTTAACATTTATTTCCCTTGGGCCTCTCCCAGACTCTTGTAGATGTGTCCTGTGTACACGGTCTGATGCAAAACTTTCTTGCAAATAAAGAAAGCATTGTAGCGAATGGGGTTACAGTTTCTATTGCTATGTAACAAAGCTTAGCAACATGAAGCAGCCATTGGATTCTGCCCACAGATTCCGTGGGTCAGGAATTTCGACAGGGTACTGTGGGAATGGTCTGTCTCTGCTCCACAATGTCTGAACCTCAAGAGAGAAGACTAGAAGACTCGGTGTGATTCAGTGGCTGGGTCCTCTAAAGGCTTCTTTCCTCAGTGCTGAAGGCTTGTTCCTCACCTGGCTGGGACGACTCGGCCACAGGGGGCGATCACCACACCACCACACCTGGCTGTGCGCGTCACCTAGGACTCCTCACAGCACGCCTCGGTGTAGTCAGACGTAGGGGACGGCTCCAGACTCTGAGTACAAGGGTCCTCACTAGCAAGCTAGAAGCTGCATTGCCTTTTATGACTGAGCCTCAAAAGTCACAGAGTGTCACCTCCCCACACCCTCTATTGGAGCAGTCACAGCTCACTGGGATTCAAAGAGAGAGGACACAGCATTCATCTCTCAGGGGAAGAGCGTTCAGGTCTTGCTGTAGAAGAACATGTGTGATGGAGGGCATTCTTGTGGCCACCTTTGGACAATACAATCTGCCACTGATGAGGTGGGGCATTAGTGAAGAGGATGAGGCCAAACTGATGTGTTCAGAGGCTGAGCCTTTATTTGCTCATTGTAGATAAGTAACTGGAGCTGAATATGTTCAAAAGCTAGAAAATACTAGACTTGATTTTAGACAGAATCGGATTCTTCAACAACGCTGTGTGATTTCCTACATGCATTGTCATTCCCTTATGAACCACTGGCTCTCTCTCTGAATAAAGTCAGAGGTGGGGCCAAAAGAGGTGTTTAGATCATGAGAGTTTAAATAAGAATGTGACTTAATAGATTCTCTGGCTGTGCTATGACAGTATTTGAACAGGACCCCTGACTTTAATTAACCATTTTGCCAGGTGGGCCTCCTTTTTTAATTGGTACAGAATATCTAAACAGATTTTTTCCATTTTATTCTCCAAGAAAAAAAAAATGTAGGATGGTTCCATGGCAATCTTCGGGGGTTGGAATTAATTTGATTAAGTAAAATTGTTGCCAAAATGGCCAGGCAGTCACCTAAATACAGACAATTGATCAAGAATGGAGCCTATTGGACAGTATTTCCCTAGAGAAACCATACTACTCTTACAATAAATGTAGTACAGATGAATCTTATCAGACTTTTATAGCACTCACTAATTGGAATATTTAAGTAGAAGATAGAGTTGATGAGCTCTCAGAGGGGTAACCTGACAAGAGAAGAAAGGGGACCCCAAGTCGTCTACATAATAAACTAAGTTACATATTCCAGGCCACATGCTTTGTTGGCTTATGCACCATGGAATAAAGAAATTTGTCACAACAAATTCTGCCTCGGATACCATTAAATTTAAAATTGCATGTTCATCATGAGAGCTGGGAACTTGATTTCTTGTACACCAAGTCTGATTACTCCTGTGTCTTCCATTTGGCATGAATTCCAGAACCATTTTCCAACCTTTGTCAAAATCATAAGGGAACTCAGAAGAAAAATTGTGATAAGAAAAAAGAAAGGAAAAAAGAAAAGACCAAGCCAGAACCAGTTACTCCATCAGAATCTTATTTGAACATCCAAATTTCCTAGCAATTTACTTAGATTCTTAAAGTACCGGAAGAAGCCTGACACATCCCACAGAACTGGGAAGTGTGTGAAATCATCATCATTACTCCAGAATCCCTCAGTGGATGGCAGGGCAGGAAGCGGCCTTAAGTCATTGTTCAGTGGAACGATTCCCTGTGAGGACAGGCAGAAAGAGTTTGGGACTTCACCGGGTTCTCCGGACCTGACTCGGAATGACCTAAGGAGTTCAGACAAGCCGGCCTGGCCCTGCGAGGGTGATTTGTGTCTGAGAAACCCATCTGGAGGTGACCTGTTTTTAATGTCAGTGCACAATGGTTCGATGCATTCCACATTCCCAGCATGGCCCCCTGGTTATGCTGACGCACTGCCAAGTCTCATTAAGTGGACAAAATGACTTCCTCCATTAGGATCAGCTCACTCAGCATGACTTGGTCATTCCTTTCTCCACACTGTGGCCGCTGTCTGCACTCTGCACCCACGGAGCTCTGATGTGCTGATACCTACAGAGGCAGTCCCAGCACTGCAGGCCAGTCTTCAAAAAGTAAAACCGACAAACCCCCAAATGAACAAATCGATGAGAACGAATCACCACCTATACTTCCCTCCTGGGACAGGCTGACATCAGAGGGCACATAAGGCTTAGCCTCTCAGCCAGCAACCCGCCTGGGCGCCATGAAATGTGTCAGCACACCGCCAAGTCACGAGGGCCCTTGGGTGGAGGTGTTCGGCCTCCGCCAACTCGTGTCCCCCGAAAAACACAGAGCCCTTGTGAGCAGAAGATGGGCTATTTAATGAAACTCTTTGTAGAGTCAAAAATTCTGTCAGCCACATGGGTGGATCTCAGGGCCTACCCCTTTGATACCTGGGTTCCCCTCCTTAATCACTCAGTGTTAAGAAATTTTACAGGAGGAGGAGGGGGCCAAGGCCTTGGGGGGGTTTCTTGATGACTGCGGATGCCAGAACTCTTGCCGGCGCCCCTGCTCCTGGACCCCCAGCCCCCCTGCCGCCAGTGAGCGAGCGGCCCCTCCTCAGACCCTCAGCCTTCCCACCAAGGCAGCCCTGGGATGGGGTGGGGGCAAAGCCCAAAGCAGCTGGGGCCAAACTTAAGCGGTCTTTAAGATCTTGTATTTAATCTTAGAAATGCCTGGGACGGGCACACGCTTCCCCCCCATTGTCGCATGTGTATTTAATTCAGAAACAACATTTGCAGTGACAGGCCACCGAGGAAAGCTACCCCAGGGATTATTCTGCGGTGCCGCATGCCCCACCCTGGGAAGTGTCCACTGCCCAGTCTGAGAGTCCAGACTTAAGGAAACACACCTAAGTGAAAAAATCTGTAGGGTGTTCCAGGACTGGAGAAGCACCAGTGGCAGGGGCAGAGGGGGGGAGCAGGTCAGGAGACCAGACAGTCCGTGGCCAGAGGCCGAGGCCTGGCCCTCCCCAAGCTCTCCCAGACCCTGCCTGTCCTCCTCCCCCCTCCTTCCTTCGCCCCTGCTCTTTCTGCTTGGTTTCACTTCTCCCTCACAATTTGTTCATTTTGTTCTTTGCTACAGCTCAGGCACTTAAAAATAATTTTGACATAACTTAAACATAAAAATAACAAAACAAATGAACAAACAAAACAAACCAGAAACAGACTTACAGGTACAGGAAACACACTGTTGGTACCAGAGTGGGAAGGGGTCCAGGCAGGTGAAATAAGGAAGGGGGATTAAGAGGTACATGCAAACGGAAGTACGGCATAGGGAATATAGTCACTGATATCGCACGAACTCTGTGTGGTGACAGGTGCTGACTACACCACGGGGATCATTCCACAAGGTGTGAAAATACTGACTCACTGTGAAGTACACCTGAAACGAACAGGATATTGTATGTTAACTATACTTCATAAAAACAATAAAATAAAAAAATAAAATACCTTTTTATCATCTTAGAAGTGATAATCAATTTTTTAAAAATAGAAACTACGGATAGCCAAATGAACAGAGAGAGAAACAATAAAAACCCAGTCTCTCAACCACAGAAAATGACCATTGACACTTGTTAAAATGTTGTTACAAAAACAAACAGAATGATACTGTATATTTTTATAAAAATAGGATGATACTGTGTGCATCATAAAATATTATAAACTGCATACCATACTTCTAGGGTAGAAAACGTATTATGAACATATTTCCCTGAAGTACAGTTTACCAGTAATTTCTGTTGGGTGTGCTGTGTCCTTCGTGTGGGTGTTCCACGGCCTAGATCATGCCTTACACTCTGCTGTGAATCAGGTGGGTTTCCTCTCCATCCACTCCTGTCTGTGAATGATGGACCACCTGAATCTCAGTTGAGGTGCCACCCCTCAACCCTCTCCTAAACTGTATTTATTCTGTCCCTCAAATACCCAGTTTTGTACCCATATTTGGGGATGGCCCAGAATTTACCTAACATCCCTCCTGTTTGTCTCACCATGTACCTTTACAATTGGCTAATTCCTCCTCAGGGCTTTGCCATGTGATACCCAAACACCCACCAGAAGCTTCAATTTATTAAAAAATCCAGTTGAGTTGCATGTCCTTGTTTAGACAAAAGCCCCAGGGGACGTCCCGGACTAAGTCAATGTTTGCAAGCAGCCCAACATGCCTTGGATTTCTAAATGCCACATTCAAGTTCAGAGCAAAAACCTAAATCTATATGCACTCCGGTAAGATTTATTGAGCATTACTGTGTGCTAAGTTCAGGTTCAGCCCCAGCACCAAAGCCCCTGTTTGTTCCTGAGGCTCTCATCTGGTCGCCTGTGCCAGTGGGGAGCGTGTCTCTGGGTGGGAGGTGGGTAGCCATTAAACAGACAGGGTGGCCTTGACGTGGGATAGAGCAGCAGCTCCCTGGTCATCGGGTTCATGTGGCAGTTTCAGCCAGCGTCCAGAGGGCACAAAGCCACGAATCCCCACTGCTGACAGTTTTCAAACAAGTAGCCCCACTGCTGACAGTTTTCAAACAAGGATGCGTATGTGTATTTCCCACAGACTTGAACCTTCTTCCTGGAACCAGGTGAAGTGCCCCAAACCCAGCTGCCAGGGATTCACCTTTTGCTTCCTTTGTAAACCTTAAAAAACTGAACTGCTTCTGATCACTTTTGACTTTTTCTCAAAATGATGCTGTGAAAAAATTACAAAAAGTAACAGTTTTAAAACACCTCACAGAAGAGAGTAAACCCAGTTCCACAGACTGTGCAAACTATTGAACAGCAGAGAACTGGTCATAACCTAGCAACTAATTTAGCAACACAGAACAATGCAATCACAGTTTAAAATATCCTGAGGAACACTTAGTCATTAAGCCCAAGTATGTGGTTTCTGACATGGTTATCTTCTGATGAGTTTACTCAGTATCTATTATATTTCAAAAATAAATTGCTATAATAAAGTTTCCAAAGTCCAGAAGTGATCCTAATGTTGTTTTTCTGATTCACCCCCCACCCCTGGCCAGGGTTCAGAAATAGTAACAGGCAACGCGAAAAGTGGGACTTACTTCCGAATACACATTAACAAGTATAGAATGGTGGAAACCATCACATGCCTTTCCAAAGAACCTTTCCCTGCCTCCAACTACATCTGCTTGTTTGGCCAGCACGAGCAAGTCCTAAACAACCTCTGTGCTCGGTACGAAGACAATCTGGTCCCAGACCTCTACAGGTGAGTTGGACATTGCACTTTACTCAGGGGAATTGCAAACATACGTTATGTCTTGTGAATGAGGGACATGTTTTGCAATACACCAGACTGCAAAACAGGAATCCAGGGGGAAAGCTAGAGTGGCAGAGATTTTGTTCTAATGTAATAAAGAATATCTGACCACTAGTATTGGCAGGAGAGTGGAGAGTGACATGGAGTAGTGCATGGACTTTCAAAGTGTCTTCACATGGCCCCCATGGGTCCCAGTGCATCCACGTATGGCCTCCGCACCACACACAGGCCCAGATGAGATGATGTTCAAGTCCCTTTTGACACGGGGCTGCTAAGAGCAGTGGTCAGGAATTTAAGAGGTCCTGGTGGGAATTCCATGGGCAGGCTGTTCGTGACCTCGGCCTCCTCTTCACGGCCCAGCTCAAGCAGAGGGAGCGGCCGTGTGACCAGGACGCTGTTAAGGGAATTCTGCACTGGCAGGTTGGTTAGACTGGGTGATCTCAATCTCAGTCCTTTCACATTCTAGTGAACTATTTTATCCTGTACCCCTAGGAAGGCTGGAATTTCAGTGCAGAAAGCTACTTCAGGAAGCAATCTGCTGCTTAGAAAGCTTAGGAGAATTTCCCTCTTTCCACAAAACAAGGTGACGGCAGTGCCACTACCAGATAGAGATGTAGGATGCAAATCATGGGGTTCCAGGGTCCTCAACATCCATGGGGGTGACTGCCAGGGTCAGAAGCGATCTCTCCTGCCTCCTCAACATTTTTTTAAATTGTAGAATATATCATACAAACAAAAAGTATACAGAATGTGTGTATACTTTAAGGGATAATAGCTTACTGGGAATCTGTGGGCCTACCACCTACGTTAAGAATTGATTCTCTTCTTGAGGACATTAGAAACCCCCCTCTGGTCACAACCCCCTCCATGTCCCTGGAAATAACCACTATCCTGGCATTTGGGTCAATCATTCCCCTTCCTTCCTGGAAAGCAGAGATCAGCAAATTTTCTCTCTAAAGAGCCAGGGAGTAAATACTTTCAGCTTCGTGGGCCATATGACTTTTGTCACAAGTACTCAACTCTGCCACTGTGGGGTAAAGGCAGCCACGGACAGTACATACCCAGAGGGCACGGCTGTGTCCCAGTGACACTGTACCCAAACAGGTGCTGGGCTAACCTTGTTTTAAAGATGTGCTACATATATACGATTTCCTAAATAATGTATTAATTTGTTTTGCCCAGTTTTGGATCAATTCTGCAGCCAACAAGAGAAAGCTGATAGTGTTTGGCTGTGTTGGTGAGGCCCACCCGGGTGCTGTGTGTAGCTCTAATCTGTTGGCTTTCCTGGCTGTATAATACTCCCATATCGTGTCCCAGTATATCCATCTGCTTCCTGTGCATTGACGTTTAAGCGGTTCCCAGTTTGGTGCCATTATAACAATGTTGTAGGCATTGTTGGTACACCTCGTTCAAGAGTTTCTCTCGGGTGTCCTAGGTGATGCCAAAACATTCCCCAAAGTGGTTGCCAGCTTAGTCTCCCCCAGCAGGACGTCCTTGTGCCCACACACCCTGCTCTCAGTTTGTCCATTCTGGTGGCATGAAAAGGTATCCTGCTGCAGTTTCAGTTTTCCCTTCCTGATATGCCTTTCATTTGTTCGTGGGCCATGTGTGACGTTTCTGGGAAATGCCCACTTATGAACATGTGTCCATTTTTCTTTTGTCATGTTGCCAGTCTTCTTATTAATTCACAGGAGTTATTTATGTACTCTGGGTGCGAGCTCACATTGGTTATGTACTTTTAATGTCTTCTCCCATTGTGAGGCTTGCCTTTCACTTTCCTTATGGTAGCAGTTAACAGGTATTAACCTCTTCTTTGGGGTATCTTGGATATTTTTGTCCCTTTGCATCCAATGGTTTTGAGGTAAACTTGTGAAGCTCTGGGAAACCCCCACTGGATTTGATAGGAAATGCATTAAACCTTAGGTCAGTGAGGTGAGAACTGATTTCTTTGGTAGTAAGTGTCATAACATAGTATAGGTCTTGATTTATTTAATGTCTTCCAATACAGGTTTATAATTTTCTTCATAAGTGGCTTGCACAACTTTAGTTTGCTATGATCCAAAGTGCTTTACATTTTTATTGCACTTGTTAAACATAATGTTCTTATTGAATGCTGCTACATGGTATGTAGAAATGCACTGATTTTTGTATGGTTTTGTATCTGCAGATTTGCTAAACTCTCTCATTTCTTTCAAATAATTTACCTGTAGATTCTTTTAGATTTTCCACACAGAAAAATATCATCTGAAAATAATGAGACTTTTGTTTATTCTTTCCCAATCTTTGTAACTTTTATTTCTTTTCTTACTATGCTGGCGAAGATTTGCTGTAAAAGGTAGACTAGTAAATAGTGAGGGATGCCATTCCTGCCTCATTATTAATCTTAAAGAGCGTGTGTTCAACATTAACTGTGTGACATTCACCACACATATTTTTGTAGACATCTTTATCAGGATAAGAAAGTTTCTTTTTATTACTGGCTTGTTAAGCGTTTTTATCATGCATGGATTTTTTTTTTCCAGAAAAGGTACTTAATTTCTGAAACTTTTTATGAATGGGAATATCTTCCTATATGCTTCCAATCATAAACTATATTTTGGTAAAGTATCAAATTATTTAATCATAGGCTTTCCCTCCTCATATCTTTGTAGACTTGACTCTAATATTTATTTAAAAGAAAAAATAGAAGCATTTAGGAAATGAGTTCACTTGTTCCTTAGCTTGTGCATAGGATTTTACCATTGCTCTCAATCTTACCCAAAAAGGGTTGCGTGAGAGGAGACTTGGTTGTTTTTTAAAGAAAAATCTTACTTGGTGGTTAGTGATATGCTGAGAATCTTCTCTGAAAAGAAAATGTTTTCATGTTTAACCAAATTCAGAAGCCCTAGATGGATTGTTTTTCCCTGAGAAGAAGGTGATGTTGAAACAGGCAGACTGTGAACTGGGGACCACTAGTCAGGGCGCAGCTGGTAACAGATGATAGCAATAATTTCAAAAGTTGATTTGATTTGCTGAGAGTGAATATTTGGGATGGCAAAATGGGACAACACAGGATATGTGGACGTGCCAACTGACATCTGTAAGAAAGAGGCATTGGGGGCAGGCAGGTGGAGGCTGCTGGTGGAAGGGGTCACCGGTCATTTTTAAGCGAGGCCCCAAGGGCACGCCATGCCTTGTCGGTCACTCTGTACGTATGTCAGCATGTACATGCAGCTGCCGCCACGTTCTTTTCAAGTGCCACGAAATGTTGCCAGGTCCCAGGGCTAATTCTTGGCCCCGCACTGCCCGCCCTGTCTGCTGTCAGATGGACCGGTGAGGCTCTTTCCAAGCAGGCAGGGCGAATGGGTTAGCTTATTTTGGACACAATAGGCCTGAAGGTTGTTTCCCTGACCAGCAACATCTCTTGTTCACACCTGGGCGACTTTCCACCCACTGCATCTGGGGGCGCCTCCCTCCATGCTGGGAGGGAGGGCTGGCTGTTACCAGCAGCTCAGTCTTCTGCAAGACAGACATGCCTCAAGGTCAGGTTCCTCTCTGGGTTCAAAGAAACCTTCTGGATCCTTTCTCCCAACTTCCCCCAATCTGTTCTCACCCTATCAAGGGCCTGGACCGAGCAGCCCTTAGCAGGGCCAGGGGAACGGTGGCCACCACGGGGGCAGATGCTGCAGCAGTTGAGGCCTCAGGAGCGGTGGCTCCAGCTGCCCTGCGTGGAGCCATCTGGGGACATGTGGCGGCGGCAGAGCAGTCAGCCGCCACGGCACACAGGCAGACAGCTGCCACGGGACGGCAGTGCGGCTGAGGGGCTGGGACCCAGGCTGGCTTGGATTCCACCTGCATTTTGTTCTGTTTTTGCCTTGGAGTGCCTGCACAAACTATGGGCCATAAGGAAAACAAATTCGCCACTGGCGGCCCGGTGCTTGTGTGTGTGTGTGTGTGTGTGTAAAGGAGAAATCAACCAACCGATTGATTGCTTTACTACTTTGGAAAATGAGTGAAGTCCATTCTTCTTCATTTGTTTCTGAACCAACCAGCATTTAAAGTCACGTCACCAGTGTGACTAAAATGTACTTTTTCCCAATCTTGCCCTTAAGAGCCCTTGTGTCCTACGGTGCCCCATGGGCACACATGCACACACCTGTCACGCACCAGGCAACCCCCTCGCCTGCTAAGTCCTTTGACTATTGAGAATGAGCAGCGCCTCCCCTGCCCCCCAACACCACCCTTCCCTCAGGCTGGAGGGGCGCAGAAGGAGCCTCACCTCAGCGAGGGCGCAGGAAACCGGTGGCACAGGGACCAGACGGAGAGGAGAGGGGAGGAGAGGCCGAGGCGGTTTCCTGAGAAGCCCCGGGCACACGGCGCTAACCAAGCATGTCCCCTGCGTTCCCCTTTTTTAACTCTGCCTCTTCTTCATTTACCCCACTTATCGATGGCCGTGCAAGAAAAAGGTCTTAGCCCTCCCACCTTAGCCTTAATTAACAGTCCGTAGCCTCCTTTATCCTTAGGGCGTGAATAGGTCCTGCCCTGGCTTCTTTGTGTGAGCCCATCAGATACTCATAAACCTTGATTAAATCACCTCTTCTCCCATCTTAACGTGCTCTGCTCTCAAGGACTGCCCTCACGTCACCCTCTCCCCCTGCGCGCTTCCAGCCTCCTCCACACTTCCCCAAACACTCGAGTGGCCTAATTTCCGTGGGTAAGTGCCGCTGCGCACCATCTTCTAAATGGGATTTGAGCAGGCCCTTTCAAAGGCTGCCATTACCTTTTTGAACTGTGAAGCTCCAGAAGTTACTCCCGTAGGAAAGCTGCCTTGTGCGGTCCCTGTCTTCGGAGCTGCAAATCAGGATGCCGCCGGCCCACATGGTCTCCTAGTTCACTGACTCGACTCCAGTTGGAGTTGTTTACCATGACTTAAATGTTTTTCTGTTCCTCTGTGGTCAGTGGCCGTATGCTGAGTCCAGTAGAAAATTGCACACTGAATTCTGGGTGCCCATTTTTCCAGACCTATCAAAATCTTCTTGAAATAAGACTGCCTGCTCCAATTTGTCAGTTTGTTTACATGTACATAAAAGTCGCTGAATAATAGTTCTTCCAAGATGCAGACTTCCCTGTTGGCCACACTTACCAAGTCCCCATCTTGGGCTTTCTGGAAACTCTGAAAAGTGTTCCTGCTCATCTGTTTCCTTTCAGAGATGCCAGGTCCTTTTGATAGCCTTATGAAGACTCCTTTTTCAAAGGAGTTGCGAAATTCAGAGTCGTTCCCTTCATTTTGCTCTCCAGCTGGTTAGTTACAGTCTGTTTCCCTGCCCTCGCCCGCGGCAACGGTGGCTGAGCTGGGAGGCCTCGCCGATCGCTCCCCGGCACCTTTGCTCCATCAGGCGGCTTCTTGCGCAGTGGCATTTCTCATATGATGAGCACTTAGCTTTTGAGACCGAACCCATATTTTTGGACATCCCTTGTTGACCTACGATCTGGAGGTATAGACCAATGTCGGAGCCAAATTCCATTTGATACAACAAATGTCCACTATTGTAATAGTTCTCTGATCCAAAGATTAGGACTTTTTTTCCTAGTATATGTCACCTGTCTCCTTTTTCCCACTGTGACATTTATGTAAAATTAAACTTGCCTGGGATGAGAGGCAAGACTGTTTAGAATCACCCTGAAATTATAAGCAGCATGTGTCCCTTCAGATATTCATGCAAAGATAATAATGTGAAGGAAAAGAAGCACTCCCGTTCGCGTAGTCAGGAATGAATGCTCGAAGCAATGAACGCGTATCCCTGAATAAAGTTTGGAGCTTTTTAAAATTGAAATATAATTGACTTACAATATCTTACTCATTTCAGGTATGCATCATAGTGATTTATATTTTTATACATTATAGAATGATCCCCACAGTAAGTCTAGTTATCATGTGTAACCACACAAAGTCATTACAATATTATTAACTATATTCCTTATACTGTACTTTCACCCCGTGACTTATTTTTTTAACCAGAAGTTTGTACCTCTTTATCTCCTTCATCTATTTCACCTGTCCTCCCAACCTCTTCCTCTTCTAGTAACCAATACTTTGTTTACTGTATCTGTGAGTGTGTTTCTGTTTTGTTTGTTTTGATTTTTAGACTTCACATATAAGGGAAATCATACAATATTTCTCTTTCTCTGTCTGGCTTATTTCACTTAGAATGATACCCTCTATGTCCATCCATGTTATTATCACAAGTGGAGGGATTTCTTCCTTTTTATGGCTGAGTAATTTTCCATTGTCTGTATGTACCACATCCTCTTTATCCATTCATGTATCAGCGGACACCTAGATGGCTTCCATATTTTGGCAAGCTTTTAAAAAATCCTTTATTATCCAGTGTGTGCCAATAATTTGCCTCAGTTGCCATGAAAACATAGTTTGGCGTATCATTTTAGCAGTTATCAGAAAGGCCTGGATTGATATTTCTTTAGGGTTTTGAGGGGTCGGGAGGGTGTAAATCTCACTTCAAGTGCCTCAGCCTTATTCCTACCAGGAAGACTCTGTGCCTGAGAATAGTGCCCGTGAACGACAGAAAGAAAAATGAGCGTCCCATCTCACAGCCAAGAGTTTTTAATGTTAAAGTCTTTTATTGATGAGACTGTAAAGACCGAGCAAGCAAATTCGGTACCCAATTCCTGCATCATTGCTTATTAGTTTTGTGACCTTAGCCAGGACACCTAACCTCACTGAGCATCAGTTTCCTCACCTGTACAGTGGCGATGAACCTGATAAATCTGCCCACATCGCAGGATGAAAGTAGATCATGATGTGAAAATACTTCAAAAGATGTAAAGTAATACACAAGTGCAAAGTTTTATAATTACTTTACCTCAAGTGTTCCTATTCACTGCAAGTCCATAATAGCCTTCACGGAGAGGCAAATATTCCCAGCGTTTTATTCAGTAACTATTCTCCCTCCCAGATTAATGCAAATTTAGGGAAAATACAATGCTTCCTTTAAATATTCAAGTGAGCAAATACTTCCAAATGGCACTCATGTATGTGCTTGCCATACCTTATTTTAAAAACCATCTCCTTGGGGGTGCCCATGAAATTTCATGTGTGCTTTTTATTTTTATTTCTTAGAGTCATGCTCTGAGAAAAAACATTACTTGGGGAGAGGTCATTATCAAGAATTAAATTAAGTGTGAAATCAAGTGTTTTATTCAGAGTTAGTGATGTGGGAAGACTAGAGGTGATAGTGTACCTCCCAGGGCACTTTATAGCAAAGGAATTTCTATATAAGCAACACTTGAAGACAATTTCCTTTCAAAGCACTGGCACCCAAAGCAGCCAAGTAGGTTCTAAATATCATTTAAAATTTGAAATTATGAGCTGTTTGAATTATGTCTAGAATCTAATATACAATTTTTAAAATTGCTTTGGAAAATTGCTTCACACATTGTCAAGAGTTACAAATGCCTTAGACCTGCACAGCCCAATATAATAGCCAATTGCCAGGAGGCATTATTTAAATTTTAATTAAGATTAACTAGAATTAAAAGTTCAGTCCTCAGTCACACTTGCCACATTTCTCATGCTCATTAGCTTCATGTGGCTAGTGGCTACCACCCTGGACAGCACAGAACAGAGGATTTCCAACACTGCAGAGAGTGCTATGGACACAATACTGCTGTAGACGGGGCATATCCATGGGGCTGCAGCAAGTGGTGCTGGGCATGGCATCTATGGACAATCATTCTCGAAAATGCTTGTCACCAGCCCTTTCTGGTTCCAAGTCTCTGACATGCAGATGTGGTACCTGACAGGTAAGTGCTTGGTGAAGGCCCAGTGCATTGAAGGAGGAAGTGTTTCTCTCTATATCTGCTGTTGTGGGGGCAAGTGGACAGAAAGTCCTCCCCAGATCATATGCCAAGGGTGGGCAGATGGGAAGGAAGAGCAGTGTGGGAGAAGGGGCGGAGCAGGCAGGCTCTCTGGGGCATTTGGTCACACGATATGTGAGGCAAGTGGCACCACATACCTCCTACTTACCCATTTATGCGTGCACAGTTCAGCTGGCCAAACCCCAGCCAGCCTTCCACTTCCTCACCAGTTATCCATGGCATTTCTTGATTACTAACATCCTATCCTGCTGTCAGAACCCAGGTCCTGGTTTGGAGTTCAGGAGCTCAGACTGCTATGTTTAGAACTGACTTCTGGCCCTCTGAATATCTGTGTAATATCACTTTTCTCTCCATAGTTTTGCTGCAAGAGTTAAAGTCCTTTATAGATTTTCTTCCTCCTTCTCATCTGACAGCATGTAGGTTGAAGGCTATTGTTTTTTAATCTAAAATAGTAGCTGATGAGCCAATGGTTATCTACAAGACTACTGAATTGCTTTAATTTAAATACCTCTTTACCAAGCTCCTAGAAACAACTGAGTTGTTCTATTGTTATTGGAATTGTTAAAATAAATATATTTCAGAATTATGTTTTCAGTCTACTGAACCATGAAGAGAAACTGGCCTGCCTGCCTAAATTTTTTATGGCAAACTAACAATTGCAAAAAGAAGCTTTGAAGCCAACTGGGCTGCATGGAATTATCATGCATGAGGGATTCTCATGCCTTTCCTCCTAGGCCTGCATCTTTTTATGTTTCTTTTTGAGGATTTTTTTGTACATATTTGTTTACTTCTTAGTATTTCCCATTACAAAAGCAATACATGTTTATTATAGAAAATTTAGAAAAAGACTTTTTGAAAGCTAGGTAGAATGTAAAACCCATACCTAATCCCAATACTCAAAACACATTTCAGATGACTGAGCTACATGAGATGAGAGGAGTTGAAAGGTAGCTGCTATTTGCTCCTGCAACAAGCTCACTGGCGGTACAACTTCACCTCTCTTGGGAGTTACCTCTCTCTTACCTAGGTGCTAGGAGGGACCTTAACTGTAGGCCAGCACACTCACCTCATAGACAAGAAAACCAAAATGGCAGGGTTTGCCATGGGTCACCACCAAATAGTGGCATCAATGACACCAGAACCAGAGCCTCCTGATTCGCAGTACAGCGCCCCTTTTCTAGGACTAGGGGAGTGTGTTTTCCATTGTGCAGTGACATCCTTTAAAGAAAGCACTTGCCTGGGACATGAGAATAACTTTGCTTCCCTGAAAAAATATCTTGGCATGAGAATGTCAAGGGTAATTTCTGTTTGGAGGAAGAAGATATTAGAAATTCTATTTGTATTTTTATTTTTTCAAAAACAGAGAAGAAGCAGGCTTTATTATTATTTGAAGCACAGATAGTGGCTCCCTTGTAGGCCAGATGAAAGCCTAATATATGTCCTATGTGGACTCAACAGACCCAAGGTTACAAGGGAATGTCGTGGCTTGTACGGGTCAACCTTACCAGTGAACTTTGGAACACACTGCAAGAACTGTGCACAGGCGCACTTCAGAGAGATTGCAGGTTCAGTTCCAGACCACCACAGTAGAGTGAATATTGCAATACAGTGAGTCAACTGAAGTTTTTGGTTTCCCAGTGAAAATTAAAGTTATTTTTACATGGAGAGGCAAAGTGTGCAAATTACATTATATCTAAAAAAAAAAGGTACATACATTAATTTTGAAATTTTATTGTTAAAAAGAATGCTGACCATCATCTGAGCTTTCAGTGACTTGTGATCTTTTTGCTGGTGGAGGGCCTTGCCCCGATATTACTTTTGTGAACTTGGGCCGGACATTTAACCTCATTGAGCATCAATTTCCTCACCTATACAGTGGAGATGTAACCTGATAAATCTGCTCACATGGCAGGATGAAAGTAGATCATGATGTGAAAATACTTAAAAAGATGTAAAATACTATGCAAGTGCAAAGTTTTATAATTACTTTACCTGTGACTAACGGCTGCTGACTAATCGGGGTGGTTGTTGCTGAGGGTTGGGATGACTGTGGCAATTTCCTAAAATAAGACAATAACAACAGCTTGCTGAATTGGTTGACTCTTCCTTTCATGAACAATTTCTCTGTAGCCTGCAATGCTGTTTGATAGCATTTTTACTCACAATAGAACTTCTTTCAAAACTGGAGTCAGTCCTCTCACACCCTGCCACTGCATACCAACTAAGTGTATGTAGTATTCTAAACCCTTTGCTATCATTGCAGCAGTCTTCACTGTATCTTCACCAGAAGTAGTTTTCATCTCAAGAAACCACTTTCTTTGCTCATCCATAAGAATCAACTCCTCATCCATTAAAGTTGTATCAAGAGAATGTAGCAATTCAGTACATCTTCGGGCTTCACTTCTAATTCTAGTTCTCTTGTTATTTCTACCACATATGCAGTTACTTCCTCCACTAAAGTTTTAATCCCCTCAAAGTCATCCATAAGGGTGGGATCAACTTCTTCCACTTCTGCTAATGCTGATATTTTTACCTCTTTCCATGAATCATGAATGTTCTTAATAGCATCTAGAATGTTGAATACTTTCCAGAAGGGTTCCAATTTACTTTGCCCAGATTTATCAGAGGAATCAATCTATGGTGGCTATAGCCTTTCTTAAATAATAAGACTTAAAAGTCTAAATAACTCCTTGATCCATGAGCTGCAGAATGGATGTTGTGTTATCAGGCATGAAAGCAACATTAATCTTGTTGGGCATCTCCATCCGAGCTCTTGGGTGACCGGTGCACTGTCAGTGAGCAGTAATATTTTGAGAGGAATCTTTCTTTCTAAGCAGGAGGTCTTAATAGTGGCTTAAAATATTCAGTAAATCATGTTGTAAACAAATATGCTGTCATCAAGGCTTAGTTGTTCGGTTCATAGAGCACAGGAAGAGTAGATATAGCATAATTCTTAAGGACCTTAGGATTTCCATAGTGGTAAATGAGCATTGGCTTCCACTTAGAGTCACCTTAACTTTGACCCCTAATGAAGGAGTCAGCCTAACCTTTGAAGCTTTGAAGCTCCCCAAGACCAGGAAAGAACCCCTCAAAAGGATTAGAGGTTACAGTGCCCAGTGCTCACACCAGGATGGGAACAGTGTGTGTTCCAACCAGCCAGCCTGGAGAACCTCAAAATTTATGAGGTAGTGAGTGAAATACATATTTCAGTCTCCCCTCAGTAGCAAGGAAAACGAATGGGCATCTAAAGAAGCAAGAAAATATAATTCATAATGAGCAGCACAATCCACCAATTAAAACCAATCCCAACCTGACACAGATGTTGGAATTAGCAGAGAAGCATGTTAAAACAATTATTGTAACTGTATTCCACATGGTAAAAAAGTTAAGTAAAGACGTAGAAGGTATATAAAAGACCCAAATCGAACTTCTAGGGATAAAAAATACAATGTCTGAGATGAAAATACACACTAGATGGGATTAAAAGAAAATTAGACCTTGCAGAAGAAAAGATTAGTGAACTTGAAAACATAACAATGGAAACTACCCAAAATGAAACAAACAGAAAAAAGAATTTAAAAACAATGAACAGAATATCCATGAGCTATGGGACAACTTCAAATCACCGAAAGAAAGAGCAACCAAATTTTTCCAAATTTGATGTAAATTATAAATCCACAAATCCAAGAAGCGAATGAATCTCAAGTGTGAAAAGCGTGAAGAGAATCCCACCAAGGCATATCATAATCAAACAATTCAAAACCTGTGATAAAGAGAAAATGTAAAAAGCAATAAGAGAAAACATTCTTTACAGAGGAATAAAGATGACAACAGATCGCTTATCAGGAAAGATGCAAGTGAGAAGTTAGTGGAGTAACATTTTTAAGATACTGACTTTTTTTCATATTTTAGAACAATAATAATAAAATAATAAATTAATTAAAACTTTATATTTATTACATATCTGTAACATATCTCCAGCCTAATGTATGGCTTAACACCCCTCTCACATTACACAGACCACCATAACCCCCTCCCCAGCCAACATCTGTACGTCATTCTCCATCCCATTATCCTGTTTGACTTCTCTGTTGGTTTGCTCTCCCAACTGGTAACCCACTATGACTCCAGTGCCTTGGACTGGAGGAGGTCCCCACAGAATTTATATGTTGAAACCCTAGTCCCCAGTGTGACCATCTGGAGATAGGGTCTTTAGGAGTTTTTAAGGTTAAATGAGGTCATAGGGTATGTCCCTAATCTGGTAGAATGGTGGTCTTAGAAGAAAAGGAAGAGAGAAAAATCTATCTTTTCTCCATGTGAGTACATAGTGGGAAGCCTGCTGAAAGCCACAAAGAGAGGCAGACCCTGCCGGCCCCCTAATCTTGGGTGTCCAGCCTCCAGAACTGTGAGAAATAAATTTTGTTGTTTAAGCCACCCAGTCTGTGTTATTTAGTTATGACAGCCCAAGCAGACCAAATCAGATTTGCACCCCAAGTTTGGTGCTGTTTGTCTCTTCACAGTCCTCTAGGCTGCGGGGCAGCCAGGCTCTGCTGTCCAAGGCATGTGGTACTGCCTGGGCACTCCCATTCGGCCACCAGGAGAATGGCCTCCAAGTCAGCTGGTCCTTGGAAATTATACAGCTTCAAGTTCCATAGTGGAGTATAAAGCGACTCTCCTGGTTCTCACTTGGTGGCGATCATGTGTGGAAGGGAGAGTGCACTGCTCAGAAAACACATCCAGGGGGGCCTTCAGACCTTTCCTACCAGTGTTGTCTTAGGCAGATGACTCCATTTCCCTATGCTCTGCTTCCCCCTATAAATGGGGCTTATAACTGCTTCCTGATGTGGCTGTTAAGAGTAAACAAATTGACATACAGGAAATACCCGGCTCAGAACCTACTCTGGAGGAGCTGTTCCCAAATGGCTGCTGGGGTACACTCCACTCTGGAGAGGCCAGAGGCCCCAGCCCCAGGTCACACTGCCGCAGGCCCTGTGCATCCCCAAACCTGGGTCTGGTGTGCTGCTCCGTGGCTTTTCCGGCACTTGTCCAGGATAACTTTGCAGAGTGACAGATGGCATAGTCCCAGCATGGCCTCAGCCACTTTTCTTCTCTCCAAAGACACTTTTTGTCACCCACCCAGCAAACTCTGAGCTGTGTTTTGTGACATTATTCACTCTATCTGGTAATTCGGGAAGAAGAGAGTGCCAAATGCCACCAACAATGCCCCCACAGCTGCTAATAGGAACCACTATTTGGAGCCCACGATCCCCTCTAGGCCCCAGCGGCTCTGACAGCTGCCGGAACACTGTCTGCCAGGCCAGGATACGTGCTGAAGGCTTGGCGGGTAGAATAGAGCCCAGCACAGTCACGCTGGGATCCCAGAGGCTCACAGCATTAATAATCTATAGTTCAATCATTAGGAGAAAATCCAAGTGAAATAGGAAAATATACACCACACTGGAGGCCGCAAAGCTGCTGGGAGGTGGCTTCTCTGCCCCACGGCATGCTTAATGATTAGTTCCCAGCCACTATCAGCCCCAGCTGACAAGCAGCGCCTGCAAGCTGTAGGTTTTCCACACGTGATAATTGAACAAAGCTAGATCTCATTCACGATATTAACATGGGCTTGCTACCGGGATCTGCTGGGCTTGTCAGGCTCCTGAATCGAGCCCTCTCCGGTGCACCTCAAAAGGTGTCCATCAAGTCGGGTATTGCCCTCTGATCAGCAAGTGGGTCTTTCCAGATGAGGTTCCAAAGCTGCTAGAGTCCTAACAAAGATTTAATATAGGAACTAATATAACCCCACCCTGATTCTGCCAGTGATGTACTGGACTGAAATGCAAACCTAGTCCTTTATGCAATAGGTCAGCTTGTAGCTCACTAAGTAGGAAGATATCTGATGTGAAGAAGCATTTTTAATTTCAGTGTTTTTTTTTAATCATTAATTTAAAGTTGTCACTGGATAAAAGTTGTTGAAAAGGCTTTGTTAATATTCTTCCTGCGCTCATGCACGTCATAGCATGGTGCTTAGAGAGCTGAGGGGCCTCTCTTTGTTAGTGCCACTTCGAAAAATTCCTGGAGAAAACTCAGAAAGGCCTGGCTCCTGTGATGAGCCCATCCATTCTCTCCATCAGCATGTCCATGCCCAGCACACATCCTCAGGACCTCTCAGCCTCACTTGTTTCCTGAGAGTTTCAACTCCTCCTCCCACTTGTGGATTCAGATAAGCCCTGTGCCACAGAGCATAGGATCTGGCTCCTGAGCAACTGCCAGGGACGCTGCATGATTCAAGCTGATGTGCAAAGGCCTGACTGATTCTCTGTGGATAGGAGGGAGCCAGAAAAGATAAGGGCCTTTCTCTGCCTTTGTCAGACTG
>JAQQAC010020895.1:3008631-3028786 GCA_029783875.1 Phataginus tricuspis | reverse complement strand
CCTTGCCTCAGGCTCTGTTTATTTGGGAGGAGAGTGAACACAGCAGAATAACAAGAAATAAAAATCATGAACACAGCTTTCTTTATTATACCAAACATCCTCAAATCCATGAAGACAAAGAACTCAGGCTGATCTAGAGGCAGTTTCCAATAAATTTCTGTCCCAGAATTAAGATTCCATGAGACTAAAATAATGAGATCAAACATTGGTAAAAAGATTTGCTATTTAGGATTGTAGTGAAAAATAACTTAGGGGCTTCTGGTTAAATATAGCAGATTGAACATACAAGTTTACCTCCTCTCCCTACTGAAACCCCCATAGAATGACCATAAAACAAACAAAAAAATATGTAAATCTACCCATAAGGGGAAATAAAACTAGAGAAGAGACAAGGGTAGGTGAGAGGTAATGGCATATTTTGGTAAGTTTGCCATAACAGAGCAGAGGAAGCTGCAATGGCTACTGAAGGCTGAGATGAGGCATGATAGTGAGAACAGGGAACTAATGAAAAGATTCTCCCCTCCCCAGTCCTTTCCTTCCTGCAATGGCCAAGCAACTGCTCCTCCCTGTGTCTTCCCGATAGGAAACTGGAAGTTTGTTTTCTGGAACTGGACAAACTCCAGATGTAGAGACATAGGATCTACCTGGGGAAAAGTGTGATGAATCGAGCTAACAGAAGGAATTAGGGGAAAGTCCCTAGGCCCTTCCTCTGCCCTGTCCCTAGAATGGCAGCAGCCAGGAGTAGAGGTATTGGAAGATAAGTGTGGGTAAAATTGTAATATTTCCAGAATATCTCGCCTAGCTTTAGTACATCTGCATATCAATAGGCATTCAGAGGTGAAAAGAAGTAGGGTTTTAGTGCATTTACATCATTCATCAGGGGTGGAGAGAAGTTCATCTCCATATCAGTGGGTAATTACCTGGGCAACAGAGAGCTTATCTGTAGGTGAGGGGAGGGCCGGTTTTGCTGCTGCTGGAGCAGGAAAGAGAGAAGGGCCTGGACTGCAATTTGTAAGCAATAAATGGATTTTAAACCTTATTTGTCCCTTTGACTGTTTTAGAGGTATTTTGCCCCGGGATTTCCTTTCTCTGGACTTACATCTGGCATAGTCGGCAGGGTTCCTCTGAACTCGAAATCTGTCATAATGGGTGCGAATTTTGGGAGGGCCACCTGAAGAAATGATGGATAGAAGGGGTGCTAGAGCTGAGGAAAGTGTGTCTACACTTGTGTAGTCATGGAGGTGCCACCACCACGGCTGGCCTTGCCAACCCCAGCCCATGGCCCAAGCCTAAGGCTACTGCTTTCTGCCACTGCTGCTGCTCCTGCTGCCGGCCAGAGCCTGGTCACAACTATGGAAAGGAACAGACATTCGGGTCACCCTGATACAGAAGAAACTGGCAGCTGGGTACCACACTTTGCTGGCTAAGGAGCCCATTGCCAGAACAGCTCTAACCGAGGTAATAACCACCTATACCATTGTGGGGTGGGTACAAGACTGGACCCAAAAGCCACATAGTGACATGGAACAGACACCTACTGTATGTCATGTGATAGGCCATTTGCCTTTGGCATCCCCAGGGAATAATGAAGCAGACGCATTGGCCCAAGTGCACTGGCTAGAAGGAAAGCCTGCCTCTGTTGTGGCCCAATGGCTACATCAGTGTTTGTTGCACGTGGGGCAAAAGACAATGTGGGCTGTAGCCCGTTGGTGGGGCTTGTCATTGACCTTTGAAGAAGTCTGCTGATCCCATAAGGAGTGCCCTGCATGTTGTGCAGATCAGCAAACCACCAAGAGGGACCTAGAGCGTCTCTTTGCAGCCTATGGCCGGTTGCCAGTGATTGAGAGCAATCAAGGCATCCACTTTATTGGACATGCATTGCAAGGATGTGTGCAGCAATTAGGAATAAAATGGACTTGGCCCTGGACATTTTGACACATGGGCCAGCGGTGGCTGGATCTTCTAGCACCTTGGGGACAAGGCCTGGAAGCTGGCCTCCTGTGTCTTCCTGGAATAACAGCAAAGTGACCCCCCAAAATCATGGTTATTTGCTTCTACAGTCCTTGTGTCCTGGATGTGCCCCCTGGCTGCAGCTGCCGCGTGATGGCTGGAATGGATGAGCTTCGGACTTAATATTCAGGGGACTTTGAACCTAGCTGAGTCCTCTGGCTTGAGAATTATCATGATTGTGTTGCTGTTGTCAAGAAAAAAATGCTTAAAGAGAGGCTTGACTTTGTCTAATGTTTGGTAAAAGTTTTGAGAGTAGCATGGTTGTTAGAAATGAGTAAACAAGTGTAGAAACATATTTTGTGCTTAGTGACAGACTGTGCTGTAAAGTACATTTACTTAGTCTGCATAGGCTGAATCCTCTGGCTTGAGGATTATCATGATTTTATTGCTGTTGCTATTGTAGGTCATTAGTTTGGTCGGAAAGAGGGGAAACAAGTAAATTGTAAGGTGAGATTTCTGGAGGGGTGCCCTGTGGATAAAACTGTAATATTTCCAGAATGTCTCGCCTGGCTTTAGTACATTTGCATATCAATAGGTGTTCAGAGGTGGAAAGAAATACGGCTTTAGTGCATTTGCATCATTCCTCAGGGGTGGAGAGAAGTTCATCTCCATATCAGTGGGTAATTAACTGGGCAACAGAGGGCTTATCTGTACCTGAGAGGTGAGGGGGAGGGCTGGTTTTGCTTCTGCTGGAGCAGGAAAGAGAGAAGGCCCCAGACTTCAGTTTGTAAGCAATAAACGGATTTTAAACTTTATTTGTCCCTTTGACTGATTTTGGTTTTAGAAGTATTTTGCCCTGAGATTTCCTTTCCCTGGACTTACAATAAGTCAAGGAAATTTCGTGGAAAAGAGAACAAGAAAGTGTTCTGACTATTATAGGAATTCCTATATCTTACTAATAGGAAGTCCATAAAAAGAGAGCAAACAGAATGGAAAGGTCTTTTAAAGGCATGATAGGAAAAATTCCCAGAAATGAAAGACATCAACCTCAGGATTGAAAAGTCTACAATAGACTTCTGGAAGATGCCGGGGTGAGCAGGGCAGCGGAAATCTCCTCCCAAAACCATATATATTTATGAAAATACAACAAATACAACTATTTCTAAAAGAGAGACCAGAAGATACAGACAGCACCCAGCCTGCATCTACATGAGAGGACTCGGCACCCCGCGAGGTGGGTAAGGTACGGAGCTGCGACCCAGCGGGACCCGAGCACTCCTCCATCCCAGAGCACCAGCGGGAGGAGAGGATTCAGAGCCAGGAGGGAGTGGAAGTACAGGCCTGTGAAATAACCAGCCCTGGTGATCTGCACCGGGAGCACTGACACACATCGCATGGTGTATCAGAGATTGGAGAGACAGAGGGTGCAGGATCTGAGCTGGGGAACACACCTGGGTCCTCACAGCCAGCTCCCTGGGACACAAGAAAAGCGCGCTCTTTTTTTAGCAGTCTTAAAGAGACAGGGGCCCAATGGAGGACCAGGATCGTCCCAGTGCACTCAGACCAGCAGGCTGGGAGTCCTGGGGAATTTTGGACCCCTTGGCTGGTGGCTGGGAAAAAGTAGCTGCACTGAGACTTCCCACAGGGATCAACAGCCTCCTGTTCATTCCCGCCCGGGCCAGAGCTACAAAGGGCCCTGAGGAGCAGTGCAGCCAAGGCTGTGGAATACTGGAGCAACAGTGCCACCTACAGCATCCCTACAGAATCTACTCCCAGCAGGCGTTTTTTTTTTCTCTTTTCTTTATTTTCTTTCTTTCTTTTTTTTCTTTCCGTTTCTTTTTAAAAGTCTTAAAGAGCCCAGATGACATATGTGGCACCTACCAGCGATCACTACTATTGCCATGAAAAGACAAAGGAATGTGGTACAAACAAAACTTACCCAGACCCAACAACACAAGAGAGGGAACCTGAAGGGATGGAAATGCACAACCTTCCTGAAAAATAATTCAGAACAAAAGTCATAACCATACTGATGGATCTACAGAGAAATATGCAAGAGCTGAGGGAGGAAGTGAGAGAAGTGAGGAAAGACAATGCAGAAATCAGACAAGCAATTGATGGGCTTAGCAGCAGACTGGATGATATGCAAGAGACTGTTAATGGAATAGAAATCAGAGAACAGGAATACAGAGAAGATGAGGCAGAGAGAGATAAAAGGATCTCTAGGAAGGAAAGAACATTAAGAGAACTGTGTGTCCAGTACAAACGGAACAATATTCGCATTATAGGGGTACCAGAGGAAGAAGAGAGAAAAAAAGGGGTAGAAAGTGTCTTTGAAGAAATAATTGCTGAAAACTTCCCCATGCTGGGGAAGGAAATAGTCTTGCAGTCCACAGAAGCCCACAGATCTCCCAACACAAGGGACCCAAGGAAGACAACACCAAGACACATAATAATTACAATGGCAAAGATCAAAGATAAAGACAGAGTATTAAAGGCAGCCAGAGAGAGAAAAAAGATCACCTACAAAGGAAACAAAAGTTGAAAGAGTTTGCATCTCATAAACCACCTCTACAGGATATCTTAAATGGACTGCTCTAGAGGGAAGCACTCCTAAGGCTAAAAAGATGTCACCAGAGAAAATAAAATCATAGCAAAGAAAGCAGACCATCCAAATACTAACTAAAGGCAAAGAATAAAACACCTAGTATATAAAGAATGGAGGAGAAAGAATAAGAAGGGAGAGAAATAAAAAAAACATCAGACTGTGTTTACAATAACTTAACAAGAAAGCTAAGTTAGATTGTTAGATAGTAAAGAAGCAACCCTTGAACCTTTGGTAACCATGAATCTAAAGCCAGCAATGGCAATAAGTACATATCTATCAATAATCACCCTAAATGTAAATGGACTGAATGCACCAATCAAAAGACACCGAGTTACTGAGTGGATAAAAAAGCAAGACCCATCTATATGCTCCTTACGAGAGACTCACCTAAAACCCAAAGATATACACAGACTATAAGTGAAGGGATGGAAAAAAGATATTTCATGCAAACAGCAAGGAGAAAAAAGCAGGTGGTGCAGTACTTGTATCAGACAAAATAGACTTCAAAATGAAGAAAGTAGCAAGAGATAAAGAAGGACATTACATAATGATAAAGGGGTCAGTCCAACAAGAGGATATAACCATTATAAATATATATATGCACCCAACACAGGACCGCCGGCATATGTGAAACAAATACTACAGAATTAAAGGAGGAAATAGACAGCAATGCATTCATTTTAGGAGACTTCAACACACCACTCACTCCAAACAACAGATCAACCAGACAGAAAATAAGTAAAGACACAGAGGCACTGAACAACACACTAGAACAGATGGACCTAATAGACATCTACAGAACTCTACATCCAAAAGCAACAGGATACACATTCTTCTCAAGTGCACATGGAACATTTTCCAGAATAGACCACATACTAGGCCACAAAAAGAACCTCAGTAAATTTTAAAATATTGAAATTCTACCAACCAACTTCTCAGATCACAAAGGTATAAAACTAGAAATAAAATTTAGAAAGAAATCAAAAAGGCTCCCAAATACAAGGAGACTTAACAACATTCTCCTATTTAATCAATGGGTTAATGACCAAATCAAAACAGAAATCAAAGAATATATGGAGACTAATGACAACAACAATACAAAGCCACAACTTCTGTGGGACGCAGCGAAGGCAGTTCTAAGAGGAAAGTATACTGCAATCCAGGCCTATTTAAAGAAGGAAGAACATTCCCAAATGAATAGTCCAAAGACACAATTACTGAAATTGGAAAAAGAAGAACAAATGAGGCCCAAAGTCGCCAGAAGGAGAGACATAATAAAGATCAGAGAAGAAATAAATAAAATTGAGAAGAATAAAACAATAGAAAAAATCAATGAAACCAAGAGCTGGTTCTTTGAAAAAATAAACAAAGTAGATAAACCCCTAGCCAGACTCATTAAGAGAAAAAGAGAATCTACACACATAAACAGATTCAGAAATGGGAAAGGAAAAATAATGACGGACCCCACAGAAATACAAAGAATTATAAGAGAATATTATGAGCATCTATATGCTAACAAGCTGCAAAACATAGAAGAAATGGACAACTGCTTAGAAAAATACAACCTTCCAAGACTGACCAAGCAAGAAACAGAAAAACTAAACAGACCAATCACTAGCAATGAAATTGAAGGGGTAATCAAAAAACTACCCAAGAACAAAACCCCTGAACCAGATGGATTCACCGCTGAATTCTACCAGACATATAAAGAAGAAATAACACCCATTCTCCTTAAAGTTTTCCAAAAAATAGAAGAGGAGGGAATACTTCCAAACTCATTCTATGAAGCCAGCATCACTCTAATACCAAAACTGGGCAAAGACCTCACCAAAAAAGAAAATTACAGACCTATATCCCTGATGAACGTAGATGCAAAAATACTCAACAAAATATTAGCAAACCGAATTCAAAAATACATCAAGAGGATCATTCACCATGATCAAGTGGGATTCATCCCAGGGATGCAAGGATGGTACAACATTCAAAAATCCATCAACATCATCCACCACATCAACAAAAACCACATGATCATCTCCATAGATACTGAAAAAGCATTTGACAAATTTCAGCATCCATTCATGATTAAAACTCTCAACAAAATGGGTATAGATGGCAAGTACCTCAACATCATAAAGGCCATATATGACAAACCCACAGCTAACATCATACTTAACAGCGAGAAGCTGAAAGCTTTTCATCTAAGATCGGGAACAAGACAGGGATGCCCACTCTCTCCACTGTAATTCAACATAGTACTGGAGGTCCTAGCCATGGCAATCAGACAAAACAAAGACATACAAGGCATCCAGATTGGTAAAAAAGAAGTCAAATTGTCACTATTTGCAGATGACATGATACTGTACATAAAAAACCCTAAAGACTCCACTCCAAAACTACTAGAACTAATATCTGAATTCAGCAAAGTTGCAGGATACAAAATTAACACACAGAAATATGTTGCTTTCCTATACACTAACGATGAACTAACAGAAAGAGAAATCAGAAAAACAATTCCATTCACAACTGCATCCAAAAGAATAAAATACCTAGGAATAAACCTAACGAAGGAAGTGAAAGACCTATACTCTGAAAACTACAAGACACTCCTAAGAGAAATTAAAGAGGACACTAACAAATGGAAATTCATCCCATGCTCTTGGCTAGGAAGAATAAATATTGTCAAAATGTCTATACTACCTAAAGCAATCTATAGATTCAATGCAATCCCTATCCAAATACCAACAGCTTTCTTCAATGAACTGGAACAAATGATTCTAAAATTCATGTGGAACCACAAAAG
Source organism: Phataginus tricuspis (assembly GCA_029783875.1). Taxonomy (NCBI): domain Eukaryota; kingdom Metazoa; phylum Chordata; class Mammalia; order Pholidota; family Manidae; genus Phataginus; species Phataginus tricuspis. The sequence goes on along the minus strand of JAQQAC010020895.1, from coordinate 3,021,428 downwards.
ACCCCGAAAAGCCAAAGCAATCCTGAGAAGGAGGAATCAAACAGGGGAAATTATGCTCCCTGACTTCAAGCTCTACTACAAAGCCACAGTAATCAAGACAATTTGGTATTGGCACAAGAACAGACCCACAGACCAGTGGAACAGAATAGAAAATCCAGACATTAACACAAACATATTCAGTCAATTAATATTTGATAAAGGAGCCTTGGATATACAATGGGGAGATGATGGCCTCTTCAGCAGCTGGTGTTGGAAAAACTGGACAGCTACATGTAAGAGAATGAAACTGGACTACTGTCTAACCCCATACACAAAGGTAGACTCAAGGTGGATCAAAGACCTGAATATAAGTCATGAAACCATAAAACTCTTAGAAAAAAACATAGGCAAAAATCTCTTGGACATAAACATGAGCGACTTCTTCATGAACATATCTCCCCGGGCAAGGGAAGTAAAAGCAAAAATGAAAAAGTGGGACTATACCAAGCTGAAAAGGTTCTGTACAGCAAAGGACACCATCAGTAGAACAAAAAGACATCCTACAGTATGGGAAAATATATTCATAAATGATGCATCGGATAAGGGGTTGACATCCAAAATATATAAAGAACTAACACACCTTAACAAACAAAAAGCAAATAATCCAATTAAGAAATGGGCAGAGGACATGAATAGACACTTCTCTAAAGAAGAAATTCAGATGGCCAACAGGCACGTGAAAAGATGCTCCACATCCCTAATCATCAGAGAAATGCAGGTTAAAACCACAATGAGATATCACCTCACACCAGTGACGATCGCCAACATCCAAAACACATACAGCAACAAATGTTGGTGAGGATGTGGAGAAAAGGGAACCCTCCTACATTGCTGGTGGGAATGCAAATTAGTTCAACCATTGTGGAAAGCACTATGGAGGTTCCTCAAGAAACTCAAAATAGAAATATCATTTGACCCAGGAATTCCACTCCTAGGAATTTACTCAAAGAATGCAGCAACCTAATTTGAAAAAGACATATGCACCCCTATGTTTATTGCAGCACTATTTACAATAGCCAAGAAATGGAAGCAACCTAAGTGTCCATCAGTAGATGAATGGATAAAGAAGATGTGGTACATATACACAATGGAATATTATTCAGCCATAAGAAGAAAACAAATCCTACCGTTTGCAACAACATGGATGGAGCTAGAGGGTATTATGCTCAGTGAAATAAGCCAAGCTGAAAAAGACAAGTATCAAATGATTTCACTCATATGTGGAGTATAAGAACAAAGAAAAAAAAACTGAAGGAACAAAACAGCAGCAGACTTACAGAACCCAAGAATGGACTAATAGTTACCAAGGGGAAAGGGACTGGGGAGCATGGGTGGGAAGGGAGGGACAAGGGGGTAAAAGGGGCATTACGATTAGCAGATGTAATGTTGGGGGCACAGGGAGGACTGTACAACTCAGAGAAGACAAGTAGTGATTCTATAGCATCTCACTACGCTGATGGACAGTGACTGTAATGGGGTTGGTGCCGGGAACCTGATGAAGGGGGTAGTTTAATATCCATAATATTGCACATGTAATTGTAGATTAATAATACCAAAATATATTATTAAAAAAAAAAAGAAAAGTCTACAATAAATGACAGACAGGCCAAGGCTCCCTATCATGAAATTCCCGAACACCAGGGACATAATGAGAAGCTACAAAAGCTTTCAGTGAGTAAAGCATGTCACTTAAAAAGGAGCTAGAATCAGAATAGCATCAGGTTTTTCTATAGCAACCTCAGAACCTAAGAGATAATGGGCCAATATCTTCACACTTCTGGGAGGAAATTATTTCGAACAATAATTCTATGACCATACATCAAGTAATAACCAATGGAATAGTACTATTGGTATTCAGAAATGAAGGAGGAAAGGTATGGTTAGAATATCACCATTTTGCAACCACTACCGGTTTTGAGTGGAGGTTTTGAGCATGTGGCTGCTGATACAGAAAAGGAAATAACTGGATGCTATATGCTTCTTTGTGGGAAAACATACCAACTTGAAAATGAAAACTGCACTTGAATCTGACCAGGAGCTTAGATCCACCACCAATTTATAGGAAATAGATGAGGTGAAGCAGCATGTTCAATAATACATCAGAACTGTAGTCCACAAAATTCAGACTGTGGGAAACTCTACAAGACAATGAATGTGATTCCTCCTATAAATAAATTGCAAGAAATAAAACAGAGATAGAAGGGGAGCCTGTGGATTATGAAAGATTAAAAAAACATCAATTTATTTTGATTCAGACTCAAACTGTAAAAAATAAATTATGCTATTTATGACATTAAAAATTTCAGCACTGAATATTTGATCATATTAAGAAGTTATTAGTTTTTCTAGTGTGAAGACAGTATTGCAGTTATATACACTTTAAAAACAGAATCCTTATCTTTTAAAGATACCTACTGAAATATCTGGGATTTGCTTTAAAATAACCCAAGGGAAAGAAAAGGAGATGGGGAAGGAATAACACGAGATTGACCCTGAGTCAGTAAATGCTGGAATGGGCACAATGGGAGTTCATTATGTTATCCTTCCAATTTAACTATATTTTAATTTTAATTTTTTTAATAAACAATTTATTTAAACTGAAACTAAAACAAGAACACTTGACCCATTTCTCCCAGTCCCAACACCCCACCTCTGGCAACCAGCTGTCTGTTCTCTGTATCTCTGGGCATGGGGATTAGTTGAATGAGTGCGGTATCTATAAATTCCACATATGAGAAAGATCATCCAGTATTTGCTTTTCTCTGACTTATTTCACTTAACATAATACCCTCAAGCATATTTTAAAATTCCTTTAAAAAATTCTTTAAAAAATGTTGAAAACATATTTTTTAGTTCTACATAGTAAGAGTTATTTTTAAGAGGCAACCGAAGTTGTAAACAAAGGAGTAAAGGTGGGGGAGGGGGGTTAATTTCAGGACACAACCAGGCCAGCCAGCCAGAAACACAAGTGGCGGTGAGTGTGGGACGAATGCTGGGAAAAAGTTAATTATTCTGATTATTTGATATGTTTATGTGGGAAATAATATTAAGGGGTATTTTACAGAACTGGTAGAACATTTTGGAAAAAAATTGTGCTAGATATATTGAAAATTAAGGGGAAAAACCAGGGTGGTTATTGTTTCCAAGACAAGCAAGAAGTTATACAAAAGGAAATGTGGTTAATACTGTCATTATTAAAATAGTATATGCAGATACAAATTTAACCAAAAATTGCAATGCAAACTATTTGGGAAGTGCAGGATAGGGAGATGTGAGGGTTTGTGTTTTAAATGATATATCCTTATTTGCCATAACAAGAAGTCAATGGCTATGCCTGAAAATCAATAAGTGAGAGTTTGTGTCATGTATATAAGCAATCACATTTATATCAATAATCACTCGAAAAATCAGCTGATAATCTCTGAGTTACTTAGGACTCTGGTCATAAGGAGCAGAAACAGCTGAAGCTGATTTAAGCTAAAAAGGAAAGTTCATTTTAAAGATGCATGGTTGGATCTCATAGGAACAAAAGACAGAGATGTGGCTGAACCTTGAGAAGGCACCACAGTCAGGAAGCACAGAGCAGCTAGAAACCAAACAGTGGTTGTTTCTTTCTCTCTGCAGCTAGCTTTCTCGGCTTGCTGTTCATCTTTACCTGTTTACCTGTTACAAATCCCCAAACCCACAGAGATTAAGCAGATACATCTCCATCCCAACTCCAGATTTCCTGGAGAGTGGTTGACTTGCATGGCTGGAGTAGCCGTTCCAAACCATGACTGCAAACTATTTGTCACTCCTCCCACAGTTGAGAGTGGGGTCTGTGTCCCCTCCCTTTGGGTCTGGGAGAGCTTGGAATAGCTTTGACCAGTGGAGTATGGCAGACATGAGGCCACGTGACTTCTGAGGCTGAGTTATAGAAGGCTACATATTTCCAGCCTGTTTTCTGGAACATTCACTATCAGAGTCCTGATCTGTCACAAAAGGAGTGCAGTCATCCTGAGGCTTCCACGCTGTGAGGAAGCCCATGCTATGTGGAAAGACCATGTGGACTCTCTAGCAAGAGTTCCAGCCGAGCCAAGCCTTCAAAGCCTTCCAGCTCGGGTGCCAGGCGTGTGAGTGAAGAAAATCTAGCCCCAGCCATCTGAGTGGCCCCTAGGCATTCGTGTTCTCATCTGAAGTCCCAGTCACAGAGCAGAGCCAGGCCACCGTGAGTATAATAAAATGGCTTATGCTCTGTGCCCCTAAATTCGGGGGTGGTTGTTACACATAAATATGTAACTGGAATGCTTAGAGCAGATGATGGTTCCTGCTTCTTGGGGTCAGGCTGTCACAGCATGACTGCTGGACCTACCCCCACCGAGGAGACAGGGATGGCAAGAGGTGGAGCAGATCCCAACAAACTATGGCTTAGCAAACAACCCTCAAGGTGTCTGCTACATTTCCTGTCCTCATTTCCCAGCAGCCCATTGCCTACCTAAGCAGAGGGAAGGCTGTGGACTGAGAACCCTTGACCTCTCATATTTAACCCACTTGTCAGTCTTGCTCTCCCACACAGTAAAGCAACGGAAGGGAAGGAAGAGTGAAGTGTATTTGCCATAGTAAGCAGTATCATTCATTAATTCCCTCCCCTCCCGGCTCCACGGTGGTCTTCCAGCAGAAACAGTTGCCAAGAAATGGGAAATATCCTGAGAGCTCTGGCATCTTCCCTTGGTGGCCTCTCGAGTACAGAGGAGATCATTAGAGGGTCCTCGTGTTGCCTGGCAACATGTGAATGCTGTTTGCTATCATGTCATTAATATGATATGAAAGTGTTTCATAGGAGACATTCATCTTGCATTAATGAAAATCAAATTTGCTAATATGACACAAAATCTGTTCTTCCTTGTGACTTTCTAAACTTAAGTAGCTTATTTATTGAATTAGACTGTGAGTGGTTTTCAGACGAGACTGTTAAAGTATCATGATAATGACTTTGTTTTCAATAATATCAGATGGCCATTAATGATGTGATTACACAGCTGTAACCCTGTGACCACCATCCCAGACGAAACCCTCCCTGAGCTCCAGCCCCAATGCCAGTTAACTCTCTGCCACCCAACTCCTTGCCACAGAAACCTCAGCTAGGAGTGGGTTCTTGTTTGAGCTGGGGTACTTTACCGAGTATCCACATCTATCTTTGGAGTCAGAGACAGAAAGCTAAAGATACACCTGTAGCCCAAAGAAGGCTCCCGAGGAATAAATGGATCTCATATCATCACAAGCGTGAAAGACGCTCCCAGAAACAGGCGGCCTCCCTCTTCTAACAAAATATAACAGGCACTAAAAAGAGAATAAGATATATAGATATTCCCCTACTTCCAAATACAACTTATTCCTGAAAATAAGCATGGAATTAAAATGTATAAAAGCCAAATAATGCAACTACTGTCTTATAATTTCTTCCCCCCAGAATTAAAATGAGATGGCTTAAAATGTCGTTTAGTATCTTTAGCACATGAAGGTCTGAATTCAGCAAACAGACCACGATAGGAACAGATGGGTCGTATTGTAGTCCAGTGCACAGAACCAACACCCGTAAGTCAAGGGTGATTCTAAGCACCCGGAAAGAAATCTTTCCAAAATCAAAACTGCAGGTCTGTATTTCTCGAGATACTATTTTTTCACAAAACTTTTTCCATATACAAAAGTAATATATAATCACTGCAGAACCTAAAGGGAGAGGGTATAAAAAGCAAAATTATAAAGAAGAAACCAAAAATTTTCCATAAACTTCTGGTCCTTCCAACACTTTTCTCTGAATATATAAATATTTATATATTTTAACAATATTTAACATGGTTATTTATATCTTGCTAATTTGGCTTGCTACGATATTCTGAACACTTTACCATTTCTTGAGATATTATTTTAATGGAATGATTTTTAATGACTGAAGAGGATTCTACCATACCAATGGGCCTTACCTAATAAGGTTGCTTCTGACTTCTAATTTTAATTAACTGTAACACAGCCTTAATGATACATCTTTTTGGCAATCCTGATTATTTCCATTACAGCTTTTAAGTGCACTATTTCTTACTAATTCGGTGTATATTTACTGAACAACAACGCGTTGGGTCCTTGGGATATAACCACCAAGATGGCTTCCTTCATAGAGCTTAAAATTAAGTAGTAGTAAGACAGAAAAATTTAAATGGCAGTTAAAAAATTCTACCACCACCCAATTGAGAGTTTCCCCCTCCTCTCAGTCCCACTCCTCCCCTAGCACTGACCACATTTCAGATGTGTGAGTGTGTGTTTCTAAAATATACTGTACATATTGATCTTTGTTTTTCTTTTTTCACTTACATATTAAAGATCTTTCTGTGTCAGTACACATAGATTCATTCTTTTTAATGGCTTCTTTATATTTCATAGAATGGCTAAATCCCAGTTTACTTAAATATTTTCCTATTAATGAACATTTAGGGTATTTCTAATGCTTTCCTGTTATTGTAAGTAATGTTTTCTTTGCACATATTTCTTTGTGTGCATCAGTGGAATTTTTGAATCAATGGGTATTTAACTTTAACTTTTAACTTTATTTTAAGGTATCACTGATATACACTCTTATGAAGGTTTCACATGAAAAACATTATGGTTACTACATTCACCCATATTATCAAGTCCTGTCCACACCCCATTGCAATCACTGTCTATAAGCGTAGTAAGATGCCACAGAGTCACTACTTGTCTTTTCTGAGCTACACTGTCTTCCCCATGATGCCCCCACACCATGTGTGCCAATCATAATACCCCTCTTGTGGAAATCATATGGCACTTGTCTTTCTCTGCCTGGCTTATTTCACTGAGCATAATACCTTCTAGGTCCATCCATGTTGTTGCAAATGGTAGGATTTGTTTTCTTCTTATGGCTGAATAATATTCCATTGTGTATATGTACCACATCTTCTTTATCCATTCATCTACTGATGGACACTTAGGTTGCTTCCATTTCTTGGCTATTGTAAACAGGGCTATGATAAACATAGGGGTGCATGTCTTTTTGAAACTGGATTCCTGCATTCTTAGGGTAAATTCCTAGGAGTGGGATTCCTGGGTCAAATGGTATTTCTATTTTTAGCTTTTTGAGGAACCTCCATATTGCTTTCCACAATGGTTGAACTAATTTACATTCCCACCAGCAGAGTAGGAGGCTTCCCATTTCTCTGCATCTTCGCCAGCATTTTCTGTTCCTTGTCTTTTGGATGGTGGCCATCCTAACCGGTGTGAGATGATATCTCATTGTGGTTTTAGTTTGAATTTCCCTGATGATTAGAGACATGGAGCATCTTTTCATGTGCCAGTAGGCCATCTGAATTTCTTCTTTGGAGAAGTGTCTGTCCAGATCTTCCACCCTTTTTTTAACCAGTTATTTGCTTTTTGGGTGTTGAGGTGTGAGAGCTCTTTATATATTTTTGCTGTTAACCCCTTGTCAGATATATCATATATGAATATATTCTCCCAAACTGTAGGATGCCTTTTTGTTCTACTGATGATGTCCTTCACTGTACATGAGCTTTTTAGTTTGATATAGTCCCATATGTTCATTTTTGCTTTTGAGTCCCTTGCCCATGCAGATGTGTCAGGAAAAAGTTGCTCATGTTTATATTTAAGAGACTTTTGTCTATGTTTTCTTCTAAGAGTTTTATGATTTCATGGCTTACATTCAGGTCTTTGATCCATTTTGAGTTTACTTTTCTGTATGGAGTTAGACAGTAATCCGTTTCATTCTCTTACATGTAGCTGTCCAGTTTTGCCTACACCAGTTGTTGAAGAGGCTGTCATTTCCCCGTTGTATATCCACGGCTCCTTTATCATATATCAATTGACCATATACATGTGGGTTTATATCTGGGCTGTCTGTTCTGCTCCATTGATCTATGGGTCTGTTCTTGTGCCAGTACCAAATTATCTTTATTACTGTGGCTTTGTAGTAGAGCTTGAAGTCGGGGAGCATAATCCCCCCAGTTTATTCTTCCTTCTCAGGATCGCTTTAGCTATTCAGCATCTTTTGTGGTTACATACAAATTTTGGAACTATTTGTTATAGTTCACTGAAGAGTGCTACTGGTATTTTGATAGGGATTGCATTGAATCTGTAGATTGCTTTAGGCAGGACGACCATTTTGACAATATTAATTCTTCCTATACATGAGCACAGGACGTACTTTCATTTATTGGTGTCTTCTTTAATTTCCCTCATGAGTGTCTTGTAGTTTTCAGGGTATAAGTCCTTCACTTCCTTGGTTAGGTTTATTCCTAGGTATTTTATTCTTTTTGATGCAACTGTGAATGGAATTGTTTTCTGATTTCTCTTTCTGCTAGTTCATCATTAGTATATAGGAATGTAACAGATTTCTGTGTGTTGATTTTGTATCCTGAAATTTTGCTGAATTCAGTTATTAGGCCTAATGGTTTGGGAATAGATTCCTTAGGGATTTTTATGTACAATATCATGTCATCTGCAAACAGTGATTTTGGTACTAGAGTAATGCTGGCCTCATAAAATGGGTTTGGAAGTATTCCCTCCTCTTTTACTTCTTGGAAAACTTTAAGGAGGATGGGTATTAGGTCTTCACTAAATGTTTGGTAAAATTCAGCAGTGAAGTCATAGGTCCAGGGATTTTGTTCTTAGGTAGTTTTTGATTACCAATCAATTTTGTTGCTAGACGATCTGTTCAGATTTTCTGTTTCTTCCTGGGTCAGCCTTGGAAGGTTGTATTTTTCTAGAAAATTGTCCACTTCTTCTAGGTTATCCAGCTTGTTACCGTATAATTTTTCATAGTATCCTCTCATAATTCTTTGTATTTCTGTGGTGACTGTACTGATTTTTCCTTTGTCATTTCTGATTCTGTTTATGTGTGTATACTCTTTTTTTCTTGATAAGTCTGGCTAGGGGTTTATCAATTTTGTTTATTTTCCTGAAGAACCAGCTCCTCATTTCATGGTTCTTTCTATTGTTTTATTCTTCTCGATTTTATTTATTTATGCTTTGATCTTATTATGTCCCTCCTTCTACTGCCCTTGGGCCCCATTTGTTATTTTTCTAGTTTCATTAATTGTGAATTTAGACTGTTCATTTGGAATTGTTCTTATTTCCTGAGGTAGGGCTGTATTGCAATATATTTCCCTCTTGGCACGGCCTTTGCTGCATCCTACAGATTTTGCAGTGTTGAGTTATTGTTGTCATTTGTCTCCATATATTTCTTGGTATCTGTTTTTATTGGTCATTGATCCATTGATTATTTTGGAGCATGATGTTAAGCCTCCATGTGTTTGTGGGCTTTTTTGTTTTCTTTGCATAATTTATTTCTAATTTCATACCTTTGTGGTCTGAGAAGCTGGTTGGTAAAACTTCAGCCCTTCTGAATTTACTGAGGCTCTTTTTGTGGCTTAGTATGTGATCTGTTCTGAAAATGTTCCATTGGCACTTGAGAAGAATGTGTATCCTGCTGCTTTTAGATGAAGCATTCTGTAGATGTCTGTTAGGTCCATCTGTTCTAATGTGTCCAGTGCCTCTGTCTCTCTACTTATTTTTTGTCTGGTTGATCTGTCCTTTGGAGTGAATGGTGTACTGAAGTCTCCTAAAATGAATGCACTGCATTATATTTCCCCCTTTACTTCTGTTAGTATTTGTTTCACATATGTAGGTGCTCCTGTGTTGGGTGCCTAGATATTTATAATGGTCATATCCTTTTGTTGGACTGACCTTTTTATCATTATGTAATGTCCTTCTTTGTCTCTTGTTACTGTCTTTGTTTTCAAGTCTATATTTTGTCTGATCCAAGTACTGCAATTCCTGCTTTTTTTTCCCTATTAGTTGCATGAAATATCTTTTTCCATCCCTTCACTTTTAGTCTGTGTATATCTTTGGGTTTGAAGTGAGTCTTGTGTAGGCAGCATATAGATGGGTCTTGCTTTTTTATCCATTCAGTGACTCTATGTCTTTTGATTGGTGCATTCAGACCACTTACATTTAGGGTGATTATTGATAGATATGTACTTATTGCCATTGCAGGCTTTAGATTTGTGGTTACCAAAGGTTCAAGGGTAGCTTCTTTACTATGTAACAGTCTAACTTAACTCAGTCCACTATTACAAACACAATATAAAGGGTTTTTTTCCCTCCTTTTCTTCCTCCTCCATTCTTTATATGTTAGGTATCATATTCTGTTTTCTTTGCGTATCCCTTGACTGACTTTGTGGGTAGTTGATTTAATGTTGCATTTGCTTAGTAATTAATTGATCTACTTCATTTACTGTGGTTTTATTTTCCCTGGTGACAGCTCTTTAGCCTTAGGAGCCCTTCCATCTATAGCAGTTCCTCCAAAATACAGTGTAGAGATGGTTTGTGGGAAGTAAATTCTCTCAACTTTTGCTTATCTTGAAATTGTTTAATCCCTCCTTCAAATTAAAATGATAATCTTGTCGGGTAAAGTATTCTTGTTTTGAAGCCCTTCTGTTTCATTGCACTAAATATATCATGCCACTCCCTTCTGGCCTTTAAGGTTTCTGTTGAGAAGTCTGATGATAGTCTGATGGGTTTTCCTTTGTATGTGATCTTTTTTCTCTCTCTGGCTGCTTTTAATACTATGTCCTCATCTTTGATCTTTGCCATTTTAATTATTATATGTCTTGGTGTTGTCTTCCTTGGGTCCCTTGTGTTGGGAGATCTGTGCACCTCCACAGCCTAAGAGACTATCTCCTTCCCCAGATTGGGGAAGTTTTCAGCAATTACCTCCTCAAAGACACTTTCTATCCCCTTTTCTCTCTCTTCTTCTTCTGGTACCTCTGTAATGTGAATATTGATCCGTTTGGATTGTTCACACATTTCTCTTAAAATTCTTTCATTCCTAGAGATCGCTTTTTCTCTCTGTGCCTCAGCTTCTTTCTATTCCTCCTCTCTGAATCCTATTTCATTTACTGTCTCCTCTACTTCATCTAACCTGCTTTTAAATCCCTCCATTGTATGTTTCATTTCAGATACTATATTTTTCAAAGTTTGTATCTCTTCCTTGAATTCCTCCTGAGGTCTTGAGTATTTTTCTGTAGCTCCCAGAGCATATTTATGATTTTTATTTTGAGATCTTTTTCAGGAAGATTAGTGAGTTCAGTTTCACTTGGCCATCTTTCTGGTGTTTGTTGGATTTTGTTTTGTAGCAGGTTCTTTTGAGGTTGCGTATTTGTAGTAATAACTTTGTGTAGGCCACACCCTCTAGTGCCCAGAAGCTCTATTCTCCGGAGCTGCTCAGACCCTGAGTTATGGTTGGGGTCGCAGGTGAGCAGTGCTGGTGCCTGCTGGGAGGAAGGAGCTTTTTCCTGCTTCCCGGCTGCAATGCCTGCCTCCACATCCAGGGCCAGTACGCTAAGTGCAGGGAGAAGCCTCTATGCTTTGTGCTTGTAACTGCCCTAGGCGGGGCCACCCTCTGGCTGGCCTGGCACAATGGCATGGGCAGCAGATTTGCAAGCTTTTGCTGGCCAGGAGGAAGGAGCAGCAGGTTGTGTATCATGGTGGGGGCCTCGCAGCTGCGTTGCCAGCCAGTGGGACGGAGCACCTGAAGCTCCTGAAAGTTCTAAACCTGCTGGGCTGAGTGCACTGGGACAATTTTGTCTGCCCTTCCTTTCTCCTGAGCAGCAAGCTCTGTACAATCCTTGCCCCTTTAGCCGCCCTCTCTCTGTTGGGAAGTCTCTCAGAGTGCCCACCTTTCTTTTGTCCCAGAGTGGGTGGTTGTGGGTATCTGTTCTCCACAAGTGGCTGGAATCTCAGTCTCTCCAAGTATTCCACTTTTCTTAGCTTTCCAACCCAACTAATCTTCAGAGCACCATGTATGTAAGTTCATGCTCCCAGAGCAGACCTCCAGGGCTGGGTGTTCAGCAGTCTTAGGCCTCCGGCACCTCTATGCTCCATTTCTCTTCCTCCTGCCAGTGAGCTGGGGTGGGGGAAGGACTTAAGTCCTGCCAGATCTCAGCTTTGGTACTTTACCCTTTTCCATGAGGTCTGCTCTTTTCCCCAGATGTAGGGAGTCTGGTGCAGCCTTATTTCCTGTTGCTTCTTCAAGGTTAGTTGTATTTGCTATATTTTCATGTTATATGTAGTTTGGGGAGGAGGTTTCTTTCTCATCTGTCATGCTGCCATCTTTAAGCCAATCACACACATTTAACTTTTGATCAAGACTTTAGCTTAAATTATCCTCAAAAAGAGTTACTCCAGTTTATATTCCCATCAGCAGTTATGAGAGGGCTTGTTTCTCCCTGTCCTCATCAGCACGTCAGGTATATTCCACATTTCAATTTTTGTCAGTCTGCAAGAGGAAGAAAGTACAAAAACTATCTTGATTAGCACACATAATGTAAGTGCTTCATGGGGAAGGCAGGACAGCCTGGAGAAGACAAGTAGTGACTCTATAGCATCTTACTATGCTGATGAACAGTGACTGCAATGGTGGGGGGACTTAATAATACGGGTGAATGTTAAAACCACAATGCTACTCAGGTGAAACCTTTTTAAAATTGTGTGATACCCAGAAATACAAAGAATTATAAGAGAATATTACGAGCATCTATATGCCAACAAGCTGCAAAACCTAGAAGAAATGGACAACTTCTTAGAAAAATACAGCCTTCCAAGACTCACCAAGCAGGAAACAGAAAAACTAAACAGACCAATCACCAGCAACGAAATTGAATCGGTAATCAAAAAACTACCCAAGAACAAAA
>JAQQAC010020895.1:2866882-3003631 GCA_029783875.1 Phataginus tricuspis | reverse complement strand
CACGAATGGACTAACAGTTACCAAAGGGAAAGGGACTGGGGAGATGGGTGGGAAGGGAGGGATAAGAGGGTAAAAGGGGCATTACGATTGGCAGACATAGGGTGGGGGGGCACGGGGGGGACTGTACAGCGCAGAGAAGACAAGTAGTGATTCTCATCTCACTACACTGATGGACAGTGACTGTGGTGGGGTTGGTGGGGGGGACCTGGTGAAGGGGGGAGTTCAATCATCACGGTATTGCTCATGTAATTGTAGGTTAATGATACTAAAATAAAATAAATTATTAAAAAAAATTGTGTGATACCTTAATAAAAAAAAAAAACTATCTTGAACTTTCAACTTGCATTTCTTTAGTTCAGTTTGTTTCTATTCTTTGCCCATTTCCTATTGGTTGTCTTTTTCTTTTTGATTTATGAGTGTTTATGATCAAATATGACTACTGATAATCCTTATTATAGATATTGCAAATATTTTCCAGTATATCTTTTTTTCAGTTAATAGATTTTATTTTTTTAAAGCAGTTCTAGGTTTACAGAAAAATCAATAGAGAAGTAGGGAGAGATTCCACATACCCTCAACCACCACACACACACAGTTTTCTCTATTATTTACATCTTGAATTGGTTTGGCATGTTTGTTGCAGTTGAGAGATTAACTAAAGACCATAGTTTACATTACTGTTTGCTCTTTGTGTTGTACATTTTATTCATCTTGACAAAAGTATAAGGACGTTTCCACAATTACTGTGTAACTGCCTTAAAAATCTCCTGTACCCCACCTGCTCATCCCTCCCTCCCTCCCCAAACCACCAAGCCCCTGGCACCCAGCAATCTCTTTCCTGTCTCCATAGTTTTCCCTTTTCCAGAATGTCATATACATGGATTCATACAGTATCTAGCCTTTTCAGATTGGCTTCTTTCACTTAGCATATGTTTTTAAGGTTCCTCCTTGTCTTTTCATAGCTTGACAGCTCATTCCTTTTTATTGGTAAATAATATTCCATTGTCTGGATGTACCATTGTTTATCCATTTACCTATTGAAGGACATCTTGGCTGCTTCCAAGTTTTGACAATTGTGTATAAAGCTGTTGTAAACATTCGTGGGAGGTTTTTGTGTGGGTATAAGTCTTCAACTCAGTTGGATATAAATCTAGCACATTTTTTAATTGAAGTACAGTTGACATATTATATTAATTTCAGGTGTCAAGGGGTATCGTTTTAAATTATATGGTAAGAGAGTGTTTAGTTTTGTAAGAAATAAACTGTCATCTAAAGTGGCTGTATCATTACCAGCAATGAATGAGAGCCCCTGTTGTTCCACATTCTCACCTGCATTTGGTGTTGTCAATGTTTGGGATTTTAGCCATTCTGACAGATGTATAGTAGTATCTCATTGTTTTGATTTGCACTTCCCTTATGACAGCTGATGTGCAGCATCTTTTCAAGGGCTTATTCTGCTATCTATATATCTTCTTTGATGAGGTGTCTCTTGAGATTTTTGTCCATTTTTAAGTTGGGTTGCTATTTTCTTATTGAATTTTAGGTGTTCTGGGTATTTTGGTTACTAGTCCTTCACCAGATATGTGTTTTACAAAGATTTTCTCCTTGTCTGAGGCTAGGCTTTTCATCTCATATATCACTTCATTTTGGATAATTTTTTCATGTAAAGGTTTAAATTTTTACATAATCTTATCTTTATTACAGCCTCTGAATTTAGGAAAATTTCTTTAGAAAAATCTACTCCAGCTGAAAATCTCCTACTTAGGAAATCTTCTCCAACTGGAAATTATAAAATATTTTATTTTCTTATTTCACTTTTATACCATTTTTTTACATTGACATCTTTAATTCATCAAGAATATTTTCTGTGCATGTGTATAATGTAAGATAAGAACTAATTTTATTTTTTCTAAGTATACAGACAGCTTTCCCAAAAACTTTTACTAAATAGTCCAAGTTTTCTCTATTTAATTGAAATGCTACCCTTATCTTTCGTGTAGATGAATCCCTTTCTGGATTTGCTGTCCTTGGCCCTTTTTTTCATTTCTGTGCTCTTCCACATTGTTTTATTTCTTGTGGCACTGTAGTTTGCTTGACAGTCACGCCTGATGTCCCGGCCCAGGCTGAAGCCAGACTCCAGCTCAGACCCGCTCCCACTCAGCTCCCGCCTGCCCGTGTGCGCTCCTCTCCGACTGCCTCCTGAGAGCCCTGCTCAGTAAAGCCCTTGCCTAAGGGGAAGAATTCCATGCAGAGCCTTTTCTGCCGGGCCTCTTGTCCCTGCTGTCCTCTCCGCAGCACTCAGGAGAAGCTGTCCTCTGAGGAAAGGGCCAAAAGTATCCTAACGTTTCCAGGAGAAATTGTGGTTCAATGTGGAAGAATAAGATGTGTGGTCTTCAGGAAGTCAAGGGTGGAAAGTGCTGCCGGGTGCACCGCGCTCAGCTCTGTCTATCCCACTGAGGGCCATGGCGTTGACGACAGGAATTGGCCCCTGGGTTTGGCTGCTTCAGAGTCAGTGCTGAGCGAGGCTCAAGAGAGGATACAACCTGAAGAGCTGGAGATGTAGCCAAGGGAGCTAATTTTTTAGATGTTTTCCATGAAGTGGAATAGAAAGCTGGAAGTGCTTCAGGGGAACTTGAGTCAGGAGAGGGGTTGTTGAAGAGGAGAGATGGTGATTCTTGTTTGGAAGTAAATAAATGATGCAGAAGAAAGAGGGACAATGGCAGGGCTGGGACAACTTTCCTGTCATAACAGCCATAAGAGGCAGTCTCTAAAATAAGGCAGGTTGGAATATTTAGGGTTGAAAAGATGAGACAGCTCTCACTGTTTTCTCAGTGAAGCATGAGGCAGGGTCATCGGCTGAGAGCAGAGACAAGCAGAAAGAGGCATTGGGTGTTTGAGGAGAAAGAAAGTCCTCTCGGGAAACAAAAACCTCGCCAGGGAGATGCTGGGGCTCATGAGGCAGTGGCCAGCGCACGAGGGCTCTTCCCGGCTGAACGGGGTGAGACCAGGCAGCGCGCTGGTGCCAGCACACGGATGAGCTCACCGGAGGGCGGGAGGTGCCAAGTCAAGGGATCCCGAGCTCCACGCCTAAGGAGTGGGCCTGGTGTGGCCACTGTCTCAGCCTGCGTCTTCTTAGCCCCTTGGGTCCATTGTGAGAAATGGAAAGTGGCCCCAGAAGCTGGCATGTGGCAGCGAGGCCGTGATAAACGATGCCCACAGAGCCCAAGGATCGGGCTAGGCCCCTTGGGGACCCTGTCTGAGGCAGGACAGAGACAGGGACGCTGCAGCAAGAACTAAACACCCTCTCCTCTGGCTAACACGAGTGACTGCTGCTTTTGACCAGCGACGGCTTCTCCCTGCTTTTAATCCTCTTGCCTGCTGGCTAGAAATGATAGCAGCAGCAGCTCGGCCCCTTCCCTTTACCCCTTCTAGAGCTCCCGACCCAAACCCAAATCCTGTGTGAGCCCTCCAGCCCCTCTTCTCAGCACAGCCCAGCGCCTCAGTCTGCTGGGGCAGCTTCCACATAAACCTGACTTTGCTTTACTGCTGAAGGTTCTCATGGTTTTTGGCTGTTGGGAATCAACAGCTCACTCCCAGCTATCTCCCTGTTTTCCTGGTCACTTCTCATTATGCTTTTTTGGGGGTCCCACCAGCTTCCTGGAAATACCCGTGTTTCCCTGGCTTTCTCTTCAATCCTCTCTCCCCTCTTTCCTGAGCCCCACTGCTCTCTGACGCCCTCTTCGGTTCAGTCTGTGCTGCTGTCAGGCTGGCCAACTGGACGGGAGCACCTCGGTTTTCTGTAGGCTGCCTCTACCTTGTGTTAAAAAAGGAAGGGGCTCTATCCACCTTCACCCTGTCCCCTCCTCATCTTGAATTCTCCTTCCTTCCTGCTCCCTGGTCTCCTAAGCCGAGACCTGGGCCGACCTGCACGCCCCCTTCCTTCCCATGTCCCCTTTCCAGTGACTCGCTGCTTACGTTCCACTCCACCTCCTAAACCTCCCTCCATCATCCTCTCCCATCACTGCAGTTGTTTTTTGCAAGTCCCTTAGCTTTCCTAAAACATACATATGATAGTCAAATTACTCATTTGTTTAAAACCTTTCCATGACTCTATATCACTTAAAGACACAAGTCCAGGACTCACAGTCAAGCACTAGAGCCCAGCCCCAAGCTGCCGCCACCACATTGCATCCACCTGGACGCTACAGCCACAAGCCACTAGTCATGACCAGATCTCCCCCCACAGCTCTGTGCCTCCACCTTCCCCTGTGCTGCCTGTCCCCTTGACTCAGCTCCCCACCGGCGCCCAGACAGATCCTCCTCTGCGCTCGTAACCAGCTCTGGGGGGCTTATCAGTGGAGCTTATCCGTGCTCTTTGATGGCACTTGTCGTCCAGGATTATAGTCATTTCTTACATGTCCACTCTCTGTTCTTGTTGGAGAGCCTCTGGATGTAGGGCCAATGGCACGGCTGTCTTTGCATTTGGAATATTTTTCACAATAGGCATTTAGCAAATCTGGGCTATTTTTTCTTTTTATCTAGACGTGCTGTCCAGTAGAACTATAATGTGAGCCATATACATAATTTTAACTTTTCAGTAGTCACATTAAATCATAAAAGGAAAAAGATGAAATTAATTTTAATAATATATTTTATTTAACTTAATATATCCCAACCATTGTCTTTTCAACATTTAACCAATATAAAAACACTGAGATATTTTATATTCTCTGTTTTTTTTATACTAACTCTTCAAAGCCCAGTGTGTATTTTATGCTTGCAGCACATTTCAAGGCGAACCAGCCCCGACACAGGTGCTCAGCGGCCACGTGTGGCCGGTGGGGCACGGCTCACAGCGCCTGACGGGACGACTCGGATCTTGCAGTGTTGCCCTGGACCTGTTTTCTTACCTATAAAACAAGAGAGGGTCCAAGAACTGTAGTCTCATATCTAAAAATAGGGCTCTGCTATTTCATGATGAATGAAGAGAACGTCCTCTCTCTGAGCGCTAAGTGTCCTTCCACCAGCGGGCAGGTGGACCCAGCCCTTTCCTTGTATTTATTCGTCCCTTGTGCTCAGAAGCATGGTCCAGCCATGGATTCCTGTGGGCTCAGCTTCAAAACGTTAACTCCATGGCCATTTCTTTACTAACAGAATACAATAAGGAGACTCAACTATTAGTGATTTCTTTTAACACTTTATTTCAAAATAATTTCAAACTTCCAAAAAGGTTACACAGATAGAACAAACAACAGCTGCATACCCTTCACCTAGATTCCCTAAATGTTAACATTTTACTACTCCTGCTTTACCATTTTTTCTCTCTCCCTGTCTCTATCTTGACACTCTTTGTGGATGGAAAGAGGAAACTATTTTCCTGAACTTGACAGTAAATTGCACGCATGATACCCTCTAAATACTTCGGTAAGTAGTTCCTAAAAATAATGACCTTCTTGCATAACTATAGTACAATCGTCAAAATTTTCAAATGACATTAATACAATATAGATTTGAATCTTCAATCATTCCAGCTTCTCTCATTGCCCCAGTGATGTCCTGGTCCAAGATCCATCCATAATCCCACATTGCAGTAAGTTGTCATAGCGATTGAATCGTCTCCAGTCTGGGATGACTGCTCAGCCTTTTGCTTTCACAAGCCTTCACTTAGGAAAACACAGGCCAGGCACTGTGTGGAATGTCTACCAGTGTGGGTTTGTCTGATGCTTCCTCACGATTCATTGCACGTTATGCCTTCTTGGCAGGAACCAGAGGAGCAGTTGTGCGTCCCGCTCAGTGCATCGTATCAGGAGGCACGCGGCATACGTTTGTCCTTCACTAGTATCGCCACTTGGCTGAGTGGAGGCTGCTGGTTTCTCCTCCGGAAATGCACTATTTTTACCTTCGTAATCAAGTAGTGATGCTTTGAGGCTATTTTCATCACTATTTTTCCACTAATTTTAGCATCCATAAACAACTCTTGTCTGAAACAATTATTACTGTCTTACCGGCAAAGGGTGATTTTCTAACTCCATCATTTACTCTTACTTCGATTACTCTGCTTTCAGCTGCAAGGAAGTTACCCCTTCCTCCCCCATTTATTTATTTATTTATTCACATTGCTGGGGCATATGGATTCTTATACTGCTCCATTGGTTAATAATTCATTACCCTTGTTTTGGGGGCAAGAACTAGGAACAGGTTCGTTGAATTTTAATATTTGATTTTTGGAAACTACAAACCTGAAAATGTAAGAGTGACAAAGGAAAAGAAGGAGCAGTTTATAGTTTGTCATTATATCTGTAAAAGCATCAGCAAAAATAAGTGAACAAATTAATTAGGAAAGCTTGCTATGAAAGGGAGTTATTTTAAACAATTAATCACTTAGTTATTATAAACATATATTAAACATAGTGTATATATTCTGTACTAATGAATAATATTCCTACTAAGCCCGCTTTTAAAATTTAAAGAGCAATTAACTTAACCAAAGGAATAATTAGGCAGCATGTCTTGATTTCTGGGGTTTGCTAGTCTTGCTGCCCTGGTCTCCTAAAAGGTGATTCCGCCTGGTTCCTTCGTCGGACTTGCTGGGGCATCTGTGTGCATATATACACTTTTTTCCTTACCTACAGAAAATAGGTAGGAAATGGCCATGGCCCTGAGCATGGCTGAGTGGCTGAGTGGCCTAATGCTAGCCTGTGCTCTCTGCAGCCTAATTAAAGGAAAATGGTGTGCTTTCTATGAAGAGAAACGCAGAATGAGAGGCAGAGGGACACAGGAAGAGACGCTGAAGCACTAAGAGCTTTCCTCTCTCCACAGAACTAAATGCTAACCTTGCCTCATACTCTCAGTTCCAGATTTATATAACAAATCAATGTAAATAGCTGGACAACTTCCAGGGCACTAGATTTATCGTACAAATTCAATTAATGCAGCCCTAATAAACCAGCGATGCACAAGGAAATACTGCAGATGCAATAAAAGGGCAGGTATGTAGAGCTAGGCCCAGAACGGTCCCCCTCGCTCTGACATGGGGTACAGGTGTCACTGGGAGGGACCTTCAAATCCGGTCCCCACGGCAGTGGAAGGTCTGGGCATTAGGACATGCATTAACTGGGGAACTTCAATAGAAACAAAACTTTTCAGCATGTAAAATCTATGCTATTTCTATAAGAAGACCAGTTTGCTCTGGCAAGTCAGGCAAAAGACAAGTCAGAAGGAAATCCAGTCCAACTGGGCTTAGGGGTGCCTGCACCTTAACTCCACCGGCCTGTCTTCCTGACCCTATCTCAGCGCAGCCCACAGACACCTGGGTTAAGCATTTTAACTTAATCAGTACATTCTTCAAAATAACAGGCAAAAATAAGGAACTCCACTTGACACCTTTAACTTTCATCAACTCAGACCAAAAAATATATATATACACACATACACACACACACACCTCAAGGCTTCAGTTTAACTTTTGACATAAATATATATAATTTTCTATGTATATAAAATATATATATATATGTATCACATATATATTGAGGCTTCAGTTCAACTTTTCACGTAATTATTCTTGATTTCCACATAACTCCTTAGTACATGGCAAAACTTCCTAAGCTCTCCTTAGCAAGTCCCTCTTACCTCTGTTGCAGCCACAGTTAACTGCTGCTATAGAGCTGCAGCTAAATCCATGCATGCAGACACTCTTGAATGTAGGAAAAGCCGTCCCTCAGGAGAAAATTGCAGAGTTATGCCAAAGAAAGACTTTCTTTCAATTAGACAGCAAACAAAAAATGCTTATTTTAATAGTTTATTCTGTCTCTAATTTACACCAGAAGGATCTGAGGCAGCTTACACAAATATATACAATAGGATAATTAAAAATAATAATCTTATAACACAATGCATACAGACCTTTCCCCTGGGCCAGGCACAAAGCCAAACCATGTGTCCTGATAGTAACTCTTGGAGGTGACAATCATCATCACCCCCATTTTACAGCCGTGAAGACTGAGGCTCAGAGAGGTTAGTCCCAGCCAGCTCACTATGACATAAGCTAACAAGTGGCAGAGCTGGAATATCATCAGTAAATGGGAAGCTAAGGGCTGGAGAGCCATGTAAAGCTAAGCAGTGGTGGAGAGACTGTGGGTTCCAGCAGGAGGCTTCATTTAGGAAATTCACACATTGGGCTTCGAGTTCCTTCAAGGTCAAAGCAAGGAGGGAAATGTTATCAGTGGCTATATTTGTAAGGCTCATAAGATAAACGTATTCCATTTTCTAAGGTAAAGCCCAGTTTTTCCTGGTCTAAGTATCTGGGATCCAGAAAAACAAATGTACAGCAGGCAGATCTTTCAGATAATCCTCTACAAATAGCATTTCTGAAAACCAAGACGCCCATGGCAAGGGTGGCAGGCAGCCAGCGCTCCATCCTCAGCATGATCTGGTGCTGAGTCTGATTCAGGGCAAGACCTGTGCCTGAGAGACAGCACAGCCTCCCCGCTTTGGCGTGGGGTGCCTGGGTCTCTGGGCTCAGGATCGCCCTCCAGAGACTGTCCTAGGTGTTCCCAGCTCTCCAGCAAGTCAGTCCGCGGTTTGCTGTAACTCCAGTGGAAGCAGCCTCCATACTCTGAGCAGGGAAAGCTACCCAAGGCAGTGTGTCCCCGCACCTCTGCAGCCAGACGAGGGCTCCCTGTGCACAGCGAGCACCAGGCTTCAAGCACTGTTAGTTTCTGGGTTCCTGGGCCCACCAGGGTGATTAGCCCAACTCAGCCTCTCTACACTCACGAGCTGAGCAGCAGCAAGAGAGCAGCTGCTCACAAGCCGTTCAGAAGGTGGCTGACTCTGCCGGAGTTTAAGTGCCAGTGCACCTAAGCCATTTTTCCTTAGAGCAGAAACATCCGTGGTCTGTTGAGCCCAGCTCTGGACTGTGACAGCAAACCATAGCCAAGTTACATTCAGAAGGGACTTGTTTTCCTGTTATTTAGATCTTTACCAGGTGACAAGTACAAGTGGTTATCAAATAGCTAGTTGGTTTTGCTTTCAAAATCATGAATCTTACCTTCCTAACTGTGCCTCAAAGCAATAAATGGACTAGATAAATATTCTGGCAAACTCAACTGGACAGGAAATATTCACAATCAAATTTGCTTTTCGGTCCTCACAGTTTCTTTTGACACAGTGTGTCACAGGGCTGAGTCTGCTCGTGTAATATGTGGCATCCCTCAGTGGACTCCAGTACCCCAGAAACATGCAATCTAATTTCTGAGCAAATCTAGGGTTAACTGGAAATACTTATTTATTCCTAGTCTTATTTTTGAAAATTGTTTTGAAGTGCACAAACCCACTTTCTTTCATGGGCAGAATAAAATGGCCAGAATGCAGCCTTCTGGTGTGAACAAAGATTATTCCCTGTCCTCCTCTGCATTTAAGCCAACGCAAGCCAGATGGGGATGTGTAGGACACCAGGGCTTTCCCATGGGCTTGGAGGTGGCTGTCACATATGGAGAATATTTTCTGTGATCTTTTTTTTCCCTCCCCAAAATGTTTAATTTGGGAGCAGATTTGAATCTAGAGTAGTAGATATGTCCTAGTTCTGGGAACATCAACTAAACACATTCTCCCAATTTTCATAAACTGAACTTGAAGATTTTTGTTAAAAGTACATGCTATGGGACCTTAACAAACAAAAAGCAACTAATCCAATTAAGAAATGGGCAGAGGACATGAATAGACTTCTCCAAAGAAGAAATTCAGATGGCCAACAGGCACATGAAAAGATGGTCCACATCGCTGGTCATCAGAGAAATGCAGATTAAAACCACAACGAGATATCACCTCACACCAGTGAGGATGGCTGCCATCCAAAACACAAACAACAACAAATGTTGGTGAGGATGTGGAAAAAAGGGAACCCTCCTACACTGCTGGTGGGAATGCAAATTAGTTCAACCATTGTGGAAAGCAGTATGGAGGTTCCTCAAAAAACTCAAAATAGAAATACCATTTGACCCAGGAATTCCACTCCTAGGAATTTACCCTAAGAATGCAGCAGCCAAGTTTCAAAAAGACATATGCACCCCTATGTTTATCGCAGCACTACTTACAATAGCCAAGAAATGGAAGCAACCTAAGTGTCCATCAGTAGATGAATGGATAAAGAAGGTGTGGTATATATACACAATGGAATATTATTCAGCCATAAGAAGAAAACAAATCCTACCATTTGCAACAACATGGATGGAGCTAGAAGGTATTATGCTCAGTGAAATAAGCCAAGCCAAAAAAGACAAGTATCAAATGATTTCACTCATATGTGGAGTATAAGAACAAAGAAAAAAAAAACTGAAAGAACAAAACATCAGTAGACTCACAGAACCCAAGAATGGACTAATAGTTACCAAAGGGAAAGGGACTGGGGAAGATGGGTGGGAAGGGAGGGATAAGAGGGTAAAATGGGCATTACGATTAGCAGATGTAATGTTGGGGGGGCTTGGGGAGGGCTGTACAACTCAGAGAAGACAAGTAGTGATTCTATAGCATCTCACTACGCTGATGGACAGTGACTGTAATGGGGTTGGTGGGGGGCACCTGATGAAGGGGGTAGTTTAATCACCATAATATTGCACATGTAATTGTAGATTAATAATACCAAAATATATTATTAAAAAAAAAAAGAAAAGTACATGCTATGGGGTCTATTGTGTATTACAGCAGATGTAACATCCATTCTCTTTCCTCTTCAGAAGCAGAATCCTGGTTTATAGAACATTACATTGTAACTAAAATAAATGTCAATGATTCCTAGCCTCCCTTGCAGCTAAGGAAGCCATATGACCAACATTTGGCCAGTAATTTATAAACAGAAGTGTTGTGTAAGATGTCCAAGAATTGTTCCTAAAAGAGAGGAGAAGGGCCTTCTTTTTCTCTTTCTCCATTCAAGAGCATATATGTGATGAATGAAGTTCAGCAGCTGTTTTGCACCATGAGGCCAAGACCCTATGGATAGTCCTGTAATCTGATGTCTATGGAACCACCATACCAATCCTGGACACCCCACCTAGACTTTCTTTGTATGTAAGAAAGTATACCTATGTCTTTTTACAGCCAGAGTCAGTTTGAATTTTTATAACTGTTGCTGATGCAGAAGATAGCAAGGAAAGTGGGGTGATTCATAAAGTTGCTAGAAAGGCTCAAGAATGAACATGAAGAAATGAGATTTGGTTGTGAAGTTGGTCAGAACATAAACTTTCAGGTCAGGTAGAATTATAGTTAAGACCCAGTTAAGGTACTCATTAGTGGTGTGGCCTTGAACAAATCACCTCTCTGAATCTATTTCCTCATCAGTGAATGGATCAGCACGTGCCACGTCAGAGGACTGGAATGCGGGTGCGGGGAGACACCATTTAGCACAGTGTCTGTGGGCTTGTGTCCCCGGATGAATACAGCAGTGTCTCCACCACCAAGTTGATGACATGTCCCAAGGTGTAGCAAGCATCTGCTAGGCACTATGCAAGATACCTTAGAGAACAGAGTCACAAATTATGGAGTAATTTCAATAAGAATAATGGTGCTATTTCAATAAGTACAAACACATCAATTCTGTGATTTCACAGACATTATTGCTTGGAACAAGGTGGTAGTAGTTATTCTGTTTCTTTTTTAAAAGGCAAGCAACCTAAAGAAAAGCTTTGAAGTCATCAGTAACGTCCATGCAAAGATGGACCGGTCTCCTCCTGACTGAAGGCTGGCAAATACTAGTCAAGAGAATCAGACTTAGAAATGCAGCAACAGGAAAAACAAAGGCCAGAGGCGAACGAACCACAGCTCATGCCTGGCTGAGACACCCTTCCACATGGGCCCCTCTGTGGCCCTTTCGTGGCTGCAAAGTGTCAGGCGCTAGTTGATTAATGGCCGAGAATGGCCCTCTAGCACTTCCCCTTCCTTTCCATTTGCAACCGTGGAAGTTAGAAGCTCTGGAAGACACCTGGGACATAGAAAAGAAGGGGGAGAAGTCCTGATGGAATCACAACCGGAAAGGAGTGGTTATTGGTCAAGGGGTGGACTGAGCCAGCAGAGAACAGAGGACAGAAGGAAGTGGGCATTAGAAACAAAGAAACAGTGTTTTGAAAGGCAGTATTGGACCTGTTAGGATGGATGCACGGATGGATAGATGGACGGATGGGTGAAAGAAGAAAGGAAGATAGGACACAGAACGTGTGTCTGTGGCACACTTACCAGCACAAAGAGGGGGACTGGCAAAGCAGCTTCGGAAAACACATGTACAGACCTGCCTCCACCTCACCCACACCCCCTACCAGGCTTGGCGCACCTCATGCCTGCTGTGGCCCATGTAGGTGAGCATGCCGTCCAGGCTGTAGGTGACAACGATGACCCACAGGGGGCATCAGTTGAGCTGATTGCCGCCACATAACAAGGGCCTATCATTGCCAAATCTGATTTTTTAAGAAAGGTCAAAAGTCCCAATTTTCCAGTGCTGTTCGAGCCAGAGCAGACCTGTCTGCAGACCATACCTGGACCTGGGCTGTGTGTCTGCAGCCTGGGTTACACATCCCGACGTTTGTCACCTCCTACTTGGAATGCAAACTGGAAAGCCGGGCCCACAAGCCATACTCAAGCCCATGGTACTGCAAGGTGGAGCCTCAGCGTGGAGCAGAACCTACAGCCAGGCAGGGGGAGCGCCGTCTGTCCCCACCATGACCCTGAGCTGGGCTCAGTGCAGGGAGGGTCGTGCAGAGAGCAGCATTCTGGATGCAAAGCCTGCAGGCTGCAGAGGAGCTCCCCGCCGGGAGAAAAGGTGACTCGTAGGTGAGCTTCCAGCTCAAGCAAACCAACCTCTTTGCAGGTGTGAGTGGCAGCTGGGGATCCTCTTAATGGGTCTAAAGCCCAAAACTGACTCTTATCACACCAAGATAAAGTTAGAATGTTTTTCATTTAAAAAAAGAAAGAGGGTATTGGAGAAAGGGATGTGTCTCATCTCTGTCCACCTCCTGTTTCCTACCTGTTACCTGGTTAGCGTTGCCAGAAGAAGCTCTGTGTGCCTCGCCCCTCGGCAGCTCTCCTTTCCTGCCTGCTGCCCTAAGAGCCCTGGCCCTGGAGTTGAGATCCAGGACGGAAAGACCAGGAGATTGTCTCCTCCCTCAGACACAGCACACTTCCTGCGGGCCAGCGGGCGCGACTTCTTCCCGGGCGCCTCCTCGCTGTGCCCTTCTCGGCGTTCAGTGTGGCCACCGGCTAAGCCCACACCAGAGCCCCACCCAGTGTATATGGTTTTGTCGATAAAATAGGCTGAATGATCCAATGAGGATGCGAAGTCAGATCAATGACTTAATGATTGAACCACATCGACCAGAAATGGTTAATTCAGTTCCACAAGTAGACATTCCCTGGGGCTTCTGAGAAAAGTATTATTTGCAAAACTGATGGAGAATTTAAGTCCATCCAAATAAAGCAGGCCAGCCATTGGCAAAGAACAGCCATTGAATAGAGACAGTAATGTCATCTGTTTGGGCCTCAGAGAACTCGTGTGACCTTTTTCTCACAGCTCTGTAGAAACATGTTTCGTGATGTGAACAGCCGAGACCTCACAGTCCCTGAGGAGCCACGCTGTCACTGTGTTCCCGCCCGGTGTCCTTCCCTGCAGCTTTCCAGGCGACCAGCTCTGCAGGTGACGCAGTGCATCCTGTTAGTCTTCCCCTTCTGCATATAAACTGAAAATGAAGTTAATATTTTCCAGGTTTTAAAAAATTCACAATATTCATAAAAATACAAATTTTCAAAAGCTTATCGCTAATGCTGATTATCCATAGCACTTGGGGCCATTCACGCAGACCTGTCCCCCAGCCTCGGAAAGGATTCCGAATGATCCTCTCTTTTCTATGCAGATGGAAGAAACTAAAGCAGACAAGTCATTCGGTTTGGGGAGCAAAGAGTAATCTTCAAATCTTTCATACAGTAAAACTTTTTTCTGACATGCCTTATATCCAAAGGAGATGATCTTCCTTTGACTCAATGTTATCATCAGTTGCAAAATGAGTTTGGTTAAGTTCAAAGCTTTTCTAATTTAATAATGAAAAAGGCCATGTATCTAGCATGAGTTAGAGGAGGCCACTCTAAAGCCCCTCTTGCTCACCCATGCTGGGTGAGCAGCTGGTGCAAAAGCTGCCCATGGAGAGGAGAGAGCAGCCCTCACCTGCAGGTGTCCTCGGGCTTGGGCCCCACCTGCTTCCACAGTCTCCCGAGGACCAGCCTGTGCTGGACCCTGTGGGGGCTCCAAGGCCACCATGCATAGGAGAACAAGACAAGCCCTCAGTTCGCTTTCCTGCAAGGTCAGACATGCCACACACCATGGAAACGGTGCAGAGAAAGTGAGTGGAAGCACTAAGGCCAGGAGTCAGCTTCCAAGAGGAGATCTGTGTTGAACTTGAGCACTGAATGGTACTGGGGAAGACACAGATGCAGTACAGGGTCCTCTGGGCTGCAGGGGCTGCACAGAGCCCGTCAGAAGGAAGGCCGGGGTGGAAGGTGTTTGGAGGGGACAGGAGGATGTGACAATCTCAGACTCCCCACAGGGAGGAGGCTGCTTTGGGAGCAGTCTGGGTCAGTCTCCCCAGCCCAGTGCGGAGGAGGGGACCCTGGAAGCTCCACAGCCCATAGCTAGGAGCTGCAGAAAGGGAGTTGGCCGTGGCTTTCCAGAATTCCAGTTCCTGGGTAGCTGGTCAATGCATGAAATGCTCAGCTAGATTCCACCTGCCATGGCTGGTGCTGTCTTTCCCATGAAGGATCAAAAATGAATTATAACACAAGCCCATTTCATTTTTTCCATAATGGATTAAATTTGCCTGCTTTGAATAAAACACACTGGCACATGCTGGAAGGAAACAGGTCCAGACTGCCTGCTGCCTGAGATGCTTTTGCCCACCTGAGAGGGTCTTGTCTGTTTAAGGTTTGCAAACCAGAACTTTCAACATGCAGGTTATTCCTTGTCCACAACAAATCTGGTTCTGCAATTCTTACCCCAGCTTTATACATGTTTTGTTTGCTTTGATAACTGAAGCAAATGGATTTTTAGCAAGTAAATCATATTGCCTGCACTGAAAATTTTCCTCTAAAAATCATAGCCCCTGCACTTTATAGAAAATAGAAATCCACATAGCTTTCATCCTAAGCCAATCCCCAGCTCCAGCATCTTAGCAAACCAAAGCCTCAGGCCACACAGCCACTGATCTGCGGGGCTCCTGGCAGGTCCAGGAGGCACAGTGCTTTGTGTTGGGGGGATGCTACTCTATTTCTGGAAGAAATTTGACATATAGGGCTATTAAAATATTTTATACAATTGTTACACAGTCCTATTTTCTCTAATAAATGTCTTTTTCCTAAAACATCAGAGGTTCAGAGGGAGGAAGGGATGAATAGGTGAAGCACCAAGGACTTTTAGGACAGTGAAACTATTCCACACGATACTATAGTGGTGGACACATGATATGCTGCATTTGTCAAAATGTAGGGAGTACAACTCTACCTACCAGTGACCCCTAGGGTAAATAATGGACTTTAGTTAAGAGTAACATATCAACTGGTCCATCAGTTGTAACAAGTGTGCCTCACAAATGCAAGATATTTATAATAGGGAAAACTGAAGGAGGAGGGAAGAGGGAGTATCTGGGAACTCTGTACTTTCTGCCCCATTTTTTTCTGTATTCCAACATCTGCTCTAAAAATAAAATCTATTAATATTTTTTATTTTTTTATGTTTTTATATTTTGGTATCATTGATCTACAATTACATGTGCAACATTATGGTTACTAGACTCCCCACATCATCAGGTCCCCCCCACCAACCCCATTACAGTCACTGTCCATCAGCGTAGTGAGATGCTATAGAATCACTACTTGTCTTCTCTGAATTGTACAGCCCTCCCCGCACCCCCAACATTACATTTGCTAATCGTAATGCCCCTTTTTCCCCCTTGTCCCTCCTTTCCCACCCATCCCATCCTCCCCAGTCCCTTTCCCTTTGGTAACTGTTAGTCCATTCTTGGGTTCTGTGAGTCTGCTGCTGTTTTGTTCCTTCAGTTTTTTTCTTTGTTCTTATGCTCCACATATGAGTGAAATCATTTGATACTTGTCTTTTTCCACCTGGCTTATTTCACTGAGCATAATGCCCTCTAGCTCCATCCATGTTGTTGCAAATGGTAGGATTTATTTTCTTCTTATGGCTGAATAATATTCCATTGTGTATATGTACCACATCTTCTTTATCCATTCATCTACTGATGAACACTTAGGTTACTTCCATTTCTTGGCTATTGTAAATAGTGCTGCGATAAACATAGGGGTGCATCTGTCTTTTTCAAACTGGGCTGCTGCAGTCTTAGGGTAAATTCTTAGGAGTGGAATTCCTGGGTCAAATGGTATTTCTATTTTGAGTTTTTTGAGGAACCTCCATACTGCTTTCCACAATGGCTGAACTAATTTGCATTCCCACCAGCAGTGTAGGAGGGTTCCCTTTTCTCCACATCCTCACCAACATTTGTTGTTGTTTGTGTTTTGGATGGTGGCCATCCTCACTGGTGTGAGGTGATATCTTATTGTGGTTTTAATCTGCATTTCTCTGATGATTAGCGATGTGGAACATCTTTTCATGTGCCTGTTGGCCATCTCAATTTCTTCTTTAGAGAAGTGTCTATTCATGTCCTCTGCCCATTTCTTAATTGGATTAGTTGCTTTTTGTTTGTTAAGGTGTGTTAGTTCTTTATATATTTTGGATGTCAACCCCTTATCCGATGCATCATTTATGAATATATTCTCCCATACTGTAGGATGTCTTTTTGTTCTACTGATGGTGTCCTTTGCTGTGCAGAAGCTTTTCAGCTTGATATAGTCCCACTTGTTCATTTTTGCTTTTGTTTCCCTTGCCCGGGGAGATATGTTCATGAAGAAGTTGCTCATGTTTATGTCCAAGAGATTTTTGCCTATGTTTTTTTCTAAGAGT
Source organism: Phataginus tricuspis (assembly GCA_029783875.1). Lineage (NCBI taxonomy): Eukaryota > Metazoa > Chordata > Mammalia > Pholidota > Manidae > Phataginus > Phataginus tricuspis. The sequence continues at coordinate 2,986,629 of JAQQAC010020895.1, read as the reverse complement.
TTTATCATTTCATGACTTACATTCAGGTCTTTGATCCATTTCGAATTTACTTTTGTGTATGGGGTTAGACAATGATCCAGTTTCATTCTCTTGCATGTAGCTGTCCAGTTTTGCCAACACCAGCTGTTGAAGAGGCTGTCATTTCCCTATTGTACATGGATTCTTTATCATATATTAATTGACCGTATATGTTGGGTTAATATCTGGACTCTATTCTGTTCCACTGGTCTGTGGGTCTGTTCTTGCGCCAGTACCAAATTGTCTTGATTACTGTGGCTTTGTACTAGAGCTTGAAGTCAGGGAGCTTAATTCCCCATTTTATTCTTCCTTCTCAGGATTGCTTTGGCTATTCGGGGTCTTTTGTGGTTCCATATGAATTTTAGAACTATTTGTTCCAGTTCATTGAAGAATGCTGTTGGTATTTTGATAGGGATTGCATTGAATCTGTAGAAAATCTATTAATTTTTAACAAATTAATTTGTCAGAAACAAGCAAGGTCTCAGGAAGTGTGGAAGTGAATTATGGACAGAAGCCAAGATACCTGGGGCCTGTGAGCGGTAAATAACCAAGGACCCCAGCCTGGCGTTACACAAAGGAAACAGGTGTCCTAATCATAGGGGCCACCCTGAGGACATCTGGTGAGCCCCTTAAAAATCACTACCAAAATAAGCAGCTTCTCTAAGAACTGGGGAAGAACCTTGCAAGTAAGGTTTTTCACTGGGTAGATTTTGGGTACAATTTTTTTTTCTTCATCAGAGGCACTGATTCCTTTACATCACTATCTAAAACCCCTTCTATCTAATGCCTGCCCTACAAAATAAAAGCTACTTTATCTGATGATGGAGATGTTGAGTCGTAATTGGAGTAGCTGACCTTCCAGGGATTGACCAAGTCTCGGGTGTCACCTTACACGGTTTTAGCCCCATCTGTGTGGCAGGCTGCGCGTGATCTGATATTGAAGATAGAGGTACAGAAGCTGCTCTCCACATGGGGCTGGAGCCCCCACGCTCTTCTCGGTGACACACAAGCTTCCCCAGTGTGGGAGCGTCATCCTCTCATGACCCCTGTGGGACTTGCCCCTAGGGACCATCACTGAAGCTGCAATCAACTTGAGAAGGAGCCTTTAAAAGTCAAGTCGTTGATCTGGTTTCTAGGGCATCTTTTTTATTATTACACTTTGCTTTAACAGAAGCCAAGAGTTATTTCTTGAGAGAGAAAGAAAACCAAATTAAGTTCCATACACATTTCTCTTTTACAAGTGAAAATGGCTGCCACAGATGAATTCCAGGAGTGTTAGTAGCAAACAGTCTGCTACAGAGATTGTCACCTTCTGGACAAGGGACCCAAAAAGTCTTATCGTAGAGACAATGGTAGGAAATGTAAAAGAAATAAAAGAAATTCAAGTCACCTAGATCACTGGTCTGCAGAGTGCAATGTACTATGATGAGAATAGAGGCCATCAAATGCTTAGGTGCCATTTCTGCTGGACACTCATGTGAAAAGCTGCGGAGAGTTTCAAAAACAGCAAAAGAAAGAATTTACAAAACATCCAACTCCTCTTCGGCCACCCGCAGCCCCCAGGCACTGTGCACACAGGCTTAGCAGCTGTACTTTACAGAGGATTAAAGACCACTCGCATGTCCAGCCATCTGTGTTCGGCCTCATGGATAGAGGCTGTGAGAAGTGTTAGGCGTTGGGCCACCGCCCGGGATGGGCAGCAGTGCGAACCTAGGGGAAACGGGGTTTCTCCAGAGCTCCTTCTTTGAAGCAGCCCATGAAGAGAGCAGAGCTGTGATGGCGCCGGCCTGGCCGGAGACAACCCTGAGCGGCACCTGGGTGGCTGGAGCAGGGTGCGCTGGGGCAAGGAAAGCGGAGCGCACCCAGAGGAAAATGGCTGCAGACCCCGGAAACCAAGAGGGCGTGGAGCCCTGATGGCGCCGTGGCAGCGCACATGGGGGGTCAGCGACCGAGGGGAGACAGCAACACATTTAAAAGGGCCCAGTGGTTTCTAACTTAAGAGTTATGACAGTTTCGCAGTGCACATGCCCACGATCCCCCGAACGTTACCAGAAGCTGTTTCTACCTAAGAGGCAGGGACCGTCCCGTCAGGCTGTTACTGCTGCTTGGGCCCAGCAGCTACGCTCTGAGCTGGGTCACATCGCCCCCTGAGCCTTCCCTCCGAGGTGCCTGCCCCACACCAGTCTTCACTCCAGGAATCAGATGAGTGTTGGGTGTTGGCTGTCAGCAGCGGTTTGTAGAGGCCCAGAACCCCCAACGACCTGCTCCACTCCTTCGGTGCCCTTAAAGAAACCCAGAGGCAAGCAGTCCTCTGACAGATCACAGGGTGCCCGTCTGACACCAGGGCCTTCCATTCTGCAGGGCTCAGCGACCCCATCCGGACCCAGGGCCCATGCCTGGCTTTCCTGCCGTCCCAATGGGGTGCCCTCTTTTGTAATCCTGCTGATCGTGAGGCATTTTGCAGAGTTTTTTGTCACCTATTTATTCAGCAGAACTTTGTTGTAAATTAATGAAAGGCCAGTCAGGGCCAGGCCGTATGGAATGTGTACAGTGCAGCGTGCGTTCTTTCGTTTATCACTATTCCTGCTTTCACTCGGTGAGCATCTCTGGGATGCCACGGTGGCAAGTGCTAGATCCCCACGAGTCGATTACAGCGGTCTCCTCATCTGCGGGCCATACATTCCAAGACCCCCAGCAGACGCCTAAAACCAAGCGTAGTACGGAACCCTCTATATACTGTTTTTTTTCCTGTACATGCATACCTATGATAAGGTTTAATTTATAAATTAGGCACAGTAAGAGATTAACAACTAATAATAAAACAGCAATTATAATATACTGTAATGTGAGGTGGTCTCTCTGACACTGTACTGTGCTCACCCTTCATCTACATGATGAGAAGAAGTGGGGCGAGTGACGTAGGCATTGTGACGTAGTGTTACGTCAAAAGGAGGATCTGCCTCCCGGCCATAGAGGGCCGTAGGGAACTGAAGCCCAGGGGTGACTGTTACACGCAGCAGATCTGCCCGACTCCCACGTCTGGGAGCACCCTTCCTGCCCTTCCCCTCCGAGCGTGCCTCCTAGGCTCCGCCCTGCGTGTGCCTCCCCCCACCCCCGGGGGCCCGGGCGCACGTGCCTCCTGGCGCACACACCTGCCCTTCCCTCTCTCCGGAAGGCTCTCCGCGTGGCTTGCTCGCTCTCTTCCCTCGGGTTTTTGCTCGCTGGGTCCCTGCCTGAGGTGTGAGCCTTGCTTCGGCGTCCCCTGTCCGTGCTTCTTTCCTCCTAAGCAGTTGTCAGTCCGACATGTGGTGCTTGAATAAAAGCTCCAGGGTGACAGGGATTTTTGTGTTGTGGTCCCTGTTGCTTCCCCAGCACCCAGAACAGTGCTGGACCCATAACAGGTATGGAGTAAATATTAGTGGAATTAGCAGTTAGATGAATATATGACCTGAACAATAAAGTAGGTAATGACGTATGAAATTAGGTTCTATTCTGGTCAAGCAAGTGGCCGGCAGAGACGTGCTGAGCTCGCTGAGCGCCCTGCCGACCCCAGCACTGACTTGTTACACTTGTCTCGTGAAGCGACAGTTGTCCCTGTGACCACTGCCTCCTGCCCTAAGAATTTAAGTCTCTGAAAACAGTAGGTGCTTATCTGCACATGAGCACCAGCTTTTTCTTGCCCTGTGTGCACACACATGACGTCTATTACCACTAATAGGAAAGACAGACTCACATCCAGAGGAGAGAGAAACCCACAGCCTCAACACGTCTGCAACCTTGATGAAGGGAAGTTTCCTGTTCCAGGTTATTTCGCATTAAAATAAAGTAAGACTACACTGATGGACAGTGACTGAATTGGGGTATGAGTGGGGACTTGAGAATATGGGTAAATCCAGCAGCCACATTGTTTTTTCATGTGAAACCTTCATAAGAGTGTATATCACTAATACCTTAAATAAACAAATAAATAAATAAAAATAAAAAATAAAATAAAATAAGATAAAGTAAGAGTTAATACAGGAAGTGTTCTTGGTTCTTCCCAAAAGGGGTCAGATTTTCAGCAATCAACTGTAAATAAAGGATGGCCAAATTGTCTCCATGCAAGAAAGCATTTATTCAGTTTTCAGTGAAAAGTTAGCAAATATAAACACCAAAAGTGCTGCTCGTCTAAAAGAGACTCAATTAAGACCATGTTGCAAAACCGAGGTGGCCTGTTTTTCTGGTCATTATTAATCCAGAAACCGTAATGATGAACAGCATTTGTGTTATTGTCTGCCCAAATTTAATTTGTTTAGGCAGGAGTTCAGTTAATCCTGCAATCTGTTTTTCTCAAACGAGGGCAGATAATGGAGACACCGTTCTTTACAAGTCTTCAGGCTTTTAAATTCTGATAAAATCAGGATTCTTCACTGGGTCTTGCCCCAGCTCTGAATTAAACCACTTTAAATGTAATTATGGAACCTGGCCTTACATCAGGAACATCCATTTAAAAAATTGATTGGCCAGCCTGTTCCATGAGGCATTTGATGAGCAAACGATTGCAGTGGGACCAGAACTGTAATCTCTAAATGCAAAAAAGCAGGTAAATACTTTATTAGTGGTAATGAGAGGGTTTCCAGCTAACTGAATTTTTTCTTTCCTCACCAGCTACTTCATGGAGTCATGGTGTATGGCCCTCTTTCATGATCGTTTTATTGACCTCAGGAAAGAGTTACGCCAAATCTTAACCTCCAAGGAGGTAAGAGTGATAAATGGATATGTGGGTTGTTCTTTGCAGATTACAAGCGACAATTGATAATTGTTGATCACTTAGACTTTTCCCTATATCCCCACTTTTATGGTTTTACTCTTAAAAACAACTGTATTTCATATTAACAAAGGATGGAGTATGTAAACAGTGATCATTCAGAGAAAGTGGACTATTTAAATATTTTTATGAGAGGCACATGTCTTTTTCCTTTTTACAAGTAAGTGTATTTTCATTATCAGCTAACAGTGTTGGCTGAAAACTGGTTATGAGTTAGATCTACTTGCCCTCAAGAATGAACATGCATTCCTTTAGTTTCTGTCCGTATTTGCCAGCCACTCACTAAACATTTGTGGCATGTGTTATTACAAAGCTGTAAAGGAAAGCCATCAGATGACTAAATACTCTTTTTATAAAGGAAATTTCTTCCTCAAAGCGATACAGAATGAACTGGAAGTTAAGTTACATATCCTAAAGTCTCTGTGCTCAGCAAGAAATTTGACTCTACAGTGTAAATAGTGAAATATTGGTGAAACTTTAAATTATTCTGCTCAGCCCTGCAGTCCTTCCCAGAGTTGTGGAAAATAACATATGTGGTCAAATAGCCATTCTAAATGGGCAAGTCCTGCATCCCTTGTTACTTCGGCTTGTGAGCACCTGTGCCCCCTGAAGGGCCCTGGGGTTTGGAGGCCACATTGGGTGGCACAGATACAGGTCACATGTGAGTACCCAGTGCATGCAGCCACAGCACGCACCACCTCACGACAGCATAACCAGAACCCTTTGAGGCAGGTGGAGGCACTGTTGTCATCATCTTGGCTTTACCAATGAGGAAGCTGAAGCTGAGAGGTTTTAAAGGACCTGCCCTGGGTTACACAGCCAGTCAGTGCCCAGCAAGCTTCAAAGTCAAGGATTTCTCCCTCGAAGCCAGGAACACTGGCACTGAGCAGTATGGACCAAATTGTGTGCTTGCTGCTATCTTCTCATTGTCCCCACCTTTGCAGTTTATTCCTGGGGCCTGATTAGAGAAATGTAAATAATTTTACTAATCTGAAGTAGACGCAGATTGGGAAGAAGAGGTTTAACATTTAAACCAAACTCATTTGTCTTCCAGATCCACATATGTGGGCACCAGGCAGGTAAATAGACGTGAGGGAAGTAGAGGGCCCTGTGGCAAAGTGTAAAACCAACCACTGCTAAAGTCATTCAAATTGGAAAAAAAAAAAAACAGAAAGGGAGAGGAAGAAAAGGTGCTGCAGGTCAAACAGGTCCCTGCCCTTCATCCTGAGACTGAGGTAACTCTTAGGTGAAATAGGAGCTGTAGTTGTAAGCCTGCTTCTCACTGAACTTTGCTCAGCAGCTTAGATCCTCCCTTCTCGAAATGTCGGCTGTGGCTCACTGCTGCCTCACAGTAAAGATTCCTTAGTTTCTAGTTTCCATCAAAACTGTGCCTAAATCCTTCTAAACTCCAAATCTGAGCTCCTCAGTTAACATTTTGCACAGACCCAAGGGGTTTTAGGCATTAAGCTTAAAAGGGAAGCTTTCTCTTCACCTTTCCAGTTGCTTTTCACAGCACTCACTAAGACACCCTCAGCCTCAGCTCTTATCCAGGAACATATATTTGCCATGTGTCAGTTTGCCATGCATGAACTCAGTGTGGATCCCAGGCCCTTTCGGTAGACCAGAAGTAGCTGTGGACATTTGCAGAAGACACACCAAGGTCTCCCCAACCATTCTTGTGGGTTTTCTAGATTTACAGAAAGTAAAACCTCTGGGGAAAAAAGCCTCCACTGAGGGATTGTTCTGGTTTCCACATTTACATTTGTCAAAGGGGAAAGACCACAGAAAGAGTGGTGCATGCAGTGGTGTCTGCCTCTAGTTCAGATCCCTGTGGAGCAGGAACGAACTGTTCCCACCTCAGAGTGGATGGAAGAGCAAAAGAGGGGACGGGTGCAGGGCACGCCCCAGAAGAATGGCCCCAGTAAGTGCTGGCCGTACAAGTAACAGTGGTGGGCATAGTTACAGTGGGGTTATGTTAACATGGTGGTGGTAGTCTTATAAACAGACTTCCAGGAATTTCATTTAAGAGTATGATAATAAGAAAATAAAGAGGATAGTCTCACTAAAGAATAACAGTAATTACTTTGCTCAGATACTGAGATGATGTGACCCATTTCATTTCACTTTATGCCTTGTCTTTAGGGAAATACAGGAGTTCAGTCCCATTAACTATGAGATCTTAGAGCTTGGTATATCAATTTTCTGGTCCCTCAGTATGTAAAGAAGGGAATAAAACTGTATCTGTTATTATAAGTCATCTCAAATCTATGTCACTTATTTAAAAAGCACGCTTATATAAGACATCTCAAATCCTTCTGTGGAAATAAAGACAGGAACAGATCATAAATCTACCAGCCCTGCAGTTAGCTGTGGCTTACACCAAAGAGTCACTGACCAAGATGAAATTTTGCATAGTCAAAATTGTCTTTTTAGAAAGATATAACAATTATAAATGTATACACACACAACAGAACCCCAAAATATGTGAAGCAAAAGTCAGTAGAGTTGAAGGAGGATATGGGTCTAAAATATTAGTTGGAGACTTCAACATCTCACTTTCAGTAGTGGATAGAACAACCAGTTTAAAGATCAATAAGAAACAGAGGACTTGAACAGCCCTATAAACCAACCAGACCTAGTGGATATATACAAAACACTGTACTCAATAGCAGAATGCACATTCTTCATAAGTGCACATGGAACATTCTCTCAGACAGGCCAAATGTTAGATCACAAAACAATGTCAGTGATTTTTAAAAGACTGATACCAAATATATTCTCCAGCTACAATGGAATGAAACTATAAATCAAAAATAGAGGGAAAACAAGAATTTGCAAAATTGTGGAAATTAAACAACAGACTCTTAAGCAACTTATTTAATTTCAAAGAAGAAACCAAATGGGATATTAGAAATATTCTGAGACAAATGAAAACAAAAAAGTTTATAGGATGCAATGAAAGCAGTTTTCAGAAGAAAATTAATTTATAGCTGCAATGCCTATATTTGTAAAAAGGAAATATCTCAAATCAATAACAGTTATTTCTTTTTCTAGAAAAAGAAAGCTAAACTAAACCAAATGCTAGCAGAAGGAGGAAATAATAAAAATTAGGGTGGAGATCAATAAAGAATTGAAAAGAAACAGAGAAAACTAATGAAACCAAAAGATGTTTCTTTGAAAAGATCAAAAAAATTAACAAACCTTTAGCTAGACTGACTAAGAAAAGAGTCAAATTACTAAAATCAGAAATGAAAGTGGGATTTCAGATGAAAGATCAACATTTCTATTGGTCTTATAGAAATAACAAAGTATTATAAGAGAATACTATGAACAATGTATGTCAACCAATTAGATAACCTAAATGAAACGGACAAATTTCTAGAAATATGCAAACTACAAACACTGACTCCGAAGAAGTAGAAAATCTCAACAGACCACAAAAACTAAAGGTATTCAGTCAGCAATCAAAAACCCCCTGACAAAGAAAATGCCAGAACCAGATGGATTCATTGGTGAATTCTACCACACATTTAAAGAAGAATTAATACCAGTCCTTCTCAAACTTCTCCAAAAAATAGAAGAGGAAGGAATACTTCCTAGCCCATTCTTTGAAGCTTGCATTACCCTGATACCAAAGACAAAGACATCAAAGGAAAATAAAGCTATAAACCAATATCCTTGTGAATTTAGGTGCAAAATCTTCAACAAAATACTAACAAATTAAATCTGGCATTAAGAAGAGTATACACCATGACCAAACGAGATTTACCACAGGAATGTGAGAGTGGTTCACCATATCAAAATTAATCAGTGTACTACACCACATTAAAAGAATGGAGAAAAATGCTATCTTAATTGATGCAGAAAAAAACATTTGACTAAATCAAACATGTTTTCATGGTAAAAACATGTAAAAAACCTAGCAACAGAATGCAACTGCCCCAACTTGATAAAGGGTATTTATGAAAAACCCACAGCCAACATCATACTCAGTGGTGAAAGACTGAAAGCTTTGCCTCTGAGATCTGGAACAAGACAAAGATGCATGCTTTCACCACTTACATTCAACATTATCCTGGAAGTTCTAGCTAGTTAGCCAGGGAAAATAAATAAAAGGCATCCATATTGGAAAGGAAGAAATACAACTATCTCTATTTCTTGATTCTCAGATGACATGATCTTATATATAGAAAATCCTTTAAAAATCCACAAGGTAACCCTTAGAGTTAAGAAATGAACTCAGCAAAGTGACAGGATACAAGACCAACACACACTAATCAGCTGTCTACATTAGCAACGAATCATCCAAAAATTAAATTAGGAAAATAATTCCCTTTACAGCAGTATCAAAAAGAATAAAATACTTGGGAATAAATTTAAGCAAAGAAGTACAAGACTTGTATATTGAAAACCACAAAACATTTCTGAAAGAAATTAAAGGAGATCTAAATAAATAGAAAGACGTCTGTGTTCATGGATTTGAATACTTAATACTGTTAAGGTGGCAATATAGCCAAATCAAGGTACCAATTCAGTACAATCCTATCAAAATCCCAATGGCATTTTTTTTTCAGAAATGGAAAAGTTCATATGGAAATACAAGGGACTCTGAATAGCCAAAACAATCTAGGGTATTTTAAAAAGCTGAAGGAGTCACAATATGCAATTTCAAAACTTACCAAATCAATCAAGTAACCAAGACAGTACAGTACTTGTATAAGGATAGACCAATGGAATAAAGTTGATAATCCAGAAGTAAAATCAATTACATGATATAATTTATCATCAATAATCATTATGGAAATGCAAACCAGAACCACAATGAGATTCCCCACTATGAGGCTATAGTAAAAAAAAAAAAAAGGTGGGGGAAGGTGAAATAAGTATTGGCAAGTGAAAAAATTGGAACCCTCAGACAGTGCTGGAGGGAACATAAAATTGTGCAGCTGCTGTGGGGAAAATAGTTTGATGGTTCCTCTGTGTCCCAGCCACTGCACTGCTAGGTGTATACCCAGAAGAACCGAGAGGGGAATCCATAAGAACATGTGTACGTGAACGTTCACAGCAGCACCTTTCAGAATAGCTAGAGGAGGAAACAACCCGAGCAGCCATCAGCTGATCAATGGGCATATGCATGTGGTATATTCCTTCTTAATGTGGAAAATAATTCAGCCATAGGAAGAAAATGAAGCACTGATACATTCCACAGATGGATAAGCCTAGAACATTATGCTAAATAGAAGAAGCTAGACACAAATAAGAGATCATGCATTGTATGTGGCCTTGGGAAGTGAGCTGGTCACAGATGTGTCACACTGAGGGCAGAGATGGTCACACTGAAAGAGGGATGGTCACACAGAGGGGACTGGTCACCCTGAGGGGAATGGTCATCGGCGAGAAGTCATTCCACCAGAAGCAAATGCACAAAAATCTGTTCACAATCTAGAGAAGTATTTGTTTTCATTAAACTTAAAAGTTCCATCTTGTGATTTTACCTTGTTTACTTCAATGCCACAGTGGCATTATAAAACATGAACCGCAAATCCTTAATTTTTGTAAGGTCATTGTTTTTGTGTGGTACATTCTGCAAAACTAAGGGAGAATGCGTCAGCTTGGTGTGCGCGGCCGCCTGCATGCTTCGGAAGCGCTGGCGGCACTCCAGTGTCCCGCACGACTCTAAGATCTAATTCTGGGTGTCAGCCGCATTTTTCTCTTTTGTCATCTTTATTGAGCTGATTCAATCTGAAATCCTGGGACCACCACTATCTGCCTTCCGAGTGATGTGTGTATACTCTCCCACAACTGGCAGTGTCTCACTTAAATAACCTAGTGAGAATTCTGTTATGCCTCCATATAGCTTGGATCTATTTTTCTATCTGTAAATTCTATTAATAAGTTAATGATCTAGTAGAACTCTGCTTACCCACTTTTTCCTGTTCAATTATTGGCACTTCAGATAAATATACCATCTAAGTCCGTGTGACTTTTTCTTTAGGGTAATTTTCAGTTTATAGTGGTACTCAGGAAGCCCACAGCGCAAACCTTGGTGAAGGGTTTTTATAACAACCCACCCACAGATGGGCAGATATGTGGTGAAGCAAATACCGCACCTCGTTAGTCATGGCGTCCCAGCGGCGTGAGTGTAGGCGCTAACTGCTCGATTCTGTCGATTTGCTTCCATGTTTGAATATTTTCATCAGTAAAACTTGGAAAGCCCCTACTATATTATAGATGTGCACAGCATACGATCCTAATTTCAAATGACTTTTTTCTCTCTGAGCCCTATCTTTAACGATATCAACGAAATTTTACTAAGAATTTTATTCTGTATTTTCCAGGAGGAAGACCGTCCTTCCATAGAACAGTTAGCCCGTCAGATAGAAGATGAGGAAATTAACCTGATGGAGAAACCCAGGAAATACCTCAAGAGAGTTTTTCAGGAAACCATCTACAAGACTCTGGTGGAGAAGAGCATTCTTGACTACCTGCACTATAATCATTACCACCTGCCCATGTACGCGTGGCCAGGCATCATTTAGTTGTGGCCACGGTCTCCACTTTATAGTTTTCATACACGGAGTTCCTGGAAGTGCTCTGTATAAATCGGAAGCCTCTCTGAAGTGTGACAGACAAGCCCCACCGTGGTTTCGTCCTCCTCCGCGTCCACTCATGCCTGTAGTTTTCTATCGCTCCAGTAGGTGGCGCACGGCCGTGCGTCTCCACTCCCGGGCAGGGGCCGCTTTAGCAGTACTAGGTATATTCCTGGGCAGAGAAATCCATTTTAGTAATAAAATGAGATCATAGAAGTAGAAAACTTCTTTTTTATTTGAGCGCGATTCTGTTTGATTTCCTAAAATACCCTGAGGCCGATTTGTTAGTTCTTCACATGTACTCCTGGGCAATAAAAAAAAAAATCGTGTGCCCAGAATGGAAAATTAATAAAGCAGATGATGCGTGATCAACTCTGTAACACATCAGATGGACTGACTGCATAGGGATATTTTCGTGGACTTTAAAGAAGACGGCTGCTATCACAATCCTGTGGCTTAATGTTGCAGATCATGAGCACAAACGCACTGAAAACATGAGAGATAAGCACACAGCCCCACACACAGGTTTTAGATTAGAAAACAGTAGTGGGAAATTAATCTAGGTCATGTCTTTTGACCCTCAACATCGTTACTTTGCGTCAGTGGCCTCTGGAACATGTCACCTGTAATGTGGGTCAGAAACCCTTTCTCCTATAAATAAAGCAAATTCAGTGCCTGCTAGAACACATGTGAATTCAGGAACAAGACATAAGATTTTTTGTGGGGGGGGGCAGTGGGGGATGGGGGCTGAAGGGGGGAACTCGGGTCTCTTAGTGGATAGTGTGAAACAATTTGTTACTGAGATTTTTACCAGCAGGGTTTAAAATTGTTTTTCATGGACACATTTCCAGCTTTTGTTCATGTTTTGATATTTATGTTAACATTTAGCAGAAGTCGACACAATTACAAGGATTACACAACTATTAGGAGAAAAAGTCATAATGGGCACTCCAGAATTATACACCCATCATAAAACTGATACTTCTCAAAATTAAAACTGTTCTGGAACACTAGACTTCAATTTTTTTAACACAGGCAAAAACAAGCAATAAGTCCACTAATTCCTTTACTCGGTTTTACACAAATGCCCAGGTCATTCAGGAGGAGGGCTCAGCCTCAGCCGTACGGTACAAACTGGGTGATGTGAATGGACAGCAATCGCTGCTGGTACCCTCTTCAGACTGAAATCCGAACACCCGCGGATTCATACTTCAGGGGCCTGCAGCTGAGTCAGCTCAAGAAACCATCCTCTCCCACCCCCACACCCCACCCCGTCCCTTTTCCCCCGAGAGGCTTGGGTCAAATTCATCAGCAAAAGGAGCAAGTTTCTGTGACAGGCGCTGGAACCCTTGGGTGGGTGGAGATTAACTAGAGGATCAACAGTTGTGATTTCTGTTTAATGGTAATTACAATGCTAGTAGACATATAAAGGAACCCCAAATGACAATGCCAACCTTAATATCGAATCACACATACACTGGCCCTAAGTTTTCCCTTGCTGCTTTTTAAAAAGTAGTCTGGGACCTCCATAAGTATCAGGGCAGATTTGAAAATGTCAGACTATATTTGGTCTACAGAGTGTATTGGATGAGGTGATTACAATCATCGTCCCATATTCAGAAAGTGACTGATTTCCTGAATCTAGGCAGGGATTTTAGCATATGTGTGCAGGCTTGAGCACTTCATCTCTGAGGAACAACTTCTCTAAGAAAAGAATCCAAGCGTCATCCATCATTGCTTGAAATTGATTTTCTTAAGGGCTTTAAGAATAAAGATATTCACTCTTCAATGATGAGAAGTGTTTTCAAGGGAACAATATTTGGACAGGCATAGATTCTGTAGGGGCAGATGAAGGTGTGAAGTCCCTCCGTATTTCAGCATTAGCTGGTGAGCTGGGGACATCACGGATCTAAGCCTGATCTTGGAACGCTAAGACTGAACCAAGAAAGCTGACAAGAAAATACCAAAGTTAATTTTCCCAAGTTTTATTCCACCAAACCGCAGGCAACAACCGTGCCTCACAGATGCCTCTCATGATCTCTGACACAGGTCGGTTTGTAATAGAGTGTAGCCACCTCCTTAAATTACACCCAAATATCACAGGAAGGCAAAAGAAAAATAAAGGACGAGTTGGAGCGAGGACAGGGAAGCTTGACTGCACGGGGGATAAAGTGTAAAGCCAGCCAATCAATATTTACCCTTAGAAGAGGATGTGTGTTTAAGGGAGAGAGGGAGCGAGAGCGCGCGCCCTGAACCCGGAGAGCCAGTGTTCCCCAGAAGCAAGGCGAGCGGGGCTCCAAAGTCGCCGTGGGTGAGGAGCTGTTGATTGCTTTCTAGTTGGGAGAAGAGGTGACGATAAGGCTGGGATAAAGTGAGCGCCGGGAAGGGGCACCGAGCCGGCAGCTGTATGCTAATGTTCAGAGAAACCAAGCCTCTGCGGTCCCCATTAAAGCAGGCGGCCGGGAGGCCACACATCACTGAACAAATAGGCTCTCTCTAGACAAATAAAATAACACACGTTGGCCAGCGGGGAGGGGGTAGAGCCAGAGGGGAGAAGAGTGGGGGGAGAGGGCGGGAGGGGGTAGAGAGGAGGGAAGAGTGGGAGAGAGGAGAGGGAGACCGGGAGGCGGAAGGAGGCGGGCAGAGGGGAGAGGGTGAAGGAGAGGGGACGCCAGGGGAGAAGGATGGGAGGGGGAGGCAGAGACCCCGGAGACAGACCCGGAGAAAGGAGGGAGACAGTCTGGGGTTGGGTGAGACCAAGAGTAAGGAAGAGAGCGACGGGGGGAGTGAAGGACGACAGAGAGAGAGAGGAGGGAGGGTGAGGCGGGCTTGCAGGAAATAGGGGGCAGCGGAGAGGACCGCAGGGACGCCGCGGTGGGGGGTGGGGTGGGGGAGGCCAGCGCTGGGGGTGAAAGAGGGCCAGAGGGGAGGGAGGAGAGAGACGGCGGCCGCGGGGGAGGGCGCGCAGCCGAACCCCACGGCAGCCCCCAGAAAGGGGGGACCCGGGTCAAGGCGTGCAGGGCGCCCCTTCTGGTCCCCAGGGGCCCGGCTACCTCTTCGTTCACCCTGGGGCAGGAGAAGGGGGAGAATAGAGTCGCCGCGGCCTTTCTGGGCAGTATTTCCTGGGGTTTCATAGGGGCCTTTTCTGGGAGGTAGGCGCGGGGAATGGGGTGGCCGCCTCGCAGGTGGACGCGGTCCCTTTGTGCACCCCGCGTTCTGCGCCATCCCGGTCGGTTCAGGGCCATCCCCGCTCTTCCTGGTATGATTCTCAGGTCATGACTTTCCCACATGCTCAAGCTTCGCCTTCGCCAGCCTTGGCCACCACCACCCTCCCCGTCGCCCGGCCCAGCACCTTCCTGTCGCCTCCACCGTCCCCGGCAGTCCCATCCGCGGCAAAAACAAACAGCGCTGAGGGCCCTTCAAGGAGCACCCAGTGGCCCCGACGGCACACTCAGGAGGATAAAAGAGGCGGCCCCGAGCCCGGTCTGCCCCAGGCCGAATAATGGGCGCGCAGCAGATTGCCGGGGGCACTCGAAACTCGAGGGGAGGGAAATACTTGAGCGCGGGGCTCCCTGCGCCCGGCGCAAGGCGCAGCCTCGCAGATTCTCCCTTGTTCGCTCCCTTTCATGCAGTCTCCTTTTGTGTGGAATTATTTAAACGGGAGATCCGTGGCAGCTTTATGCTAATATGCCAAACAAAGCCAACGGCCTGCGGGCGGCGGGCCCGGAAGGTGCCTGGAGGCCGGACCGGGCCGGGCGGGGCGGTGGCGGGCGGGCTGCGCGTGTCTCTCGCGTGCCCCTGGGACTGACACAAGAACCCCTCATTCCTGCAAACACAAAGCCTCTCCGGGGCTCGGGCTCGGGCTCGGGCTCCGGCCCGGCGCGCACCGTGCACAAGGGCGCAGGCCCCTGCGGGACCTGACAGCAGGCTCTGCGGTTCAGGCCGGGTCGTGGCTTGGGAGCAGGGAGGGCCGGGTGTGGGGATCCTGTGAAGCCAGGAGAGGGGTTTGATGGGAAGGTGGGGGTGCGATGACACCTCCCTCCCTCCCATCTTGTGTGTCTCCAAACGCCGTGCGTGGTGAGATTGAGGCCCCTCTGGTCTTTGCCTCTCCGGAGCTCAGGGGCTGCCTGGACTCGTCCACACCCCGCGCGGCAAGTCCTAGGCCGAAATCTCCCGCTTTAGCGCTTATTTCCCAGCTTCGCGCTTCCTAGAAACTTCCTGGAGCTGGACTTTTGAGCTGCGGGTCACAGTGAACCCCGGAGCTCTCCCCGACGGCAGCGTGCGACACCAAGACTGGAAAACTGAGCGCGCTTGCGGCCTCCAGCCCTACAGACCTCAAAGGAAGAACCCACCTCGGCGTCGGCCAAGGACGAGAAGGGAGGAGGCCGCTCTGTTTTTCCAAAGCGCTGTCCAAGACCCCACAAGTAGGGGAGGAGTCGCCTAGGGCCTGGGAAGGGTACTTGGGGGGCCTGCGTTGGATCCCTAAGCTTGCTTACTCCCGTGAATCTTCCACTGGAGGAAGGCAAACCAGCGCTGTTTCCCCACAACTCCACGCCGCCCCTACTCGGAATCGCAGTGCGCCAAGGCCGGGCGCCTGAGGTGCTTTGCTCCTCAGAGGAAGATAAGTATCTCGACCTGAGAGGACGCAAAGATTCTGAGAAATAAAATCACGCAAGACGACCACGGAAACTTACCACCAGGTGCAAGGCTCCACCTACTTGGAGACTGCTGGTGTGTGCGTGCGCGCGCTCAACCTAATTCTTCCCCAGCCATGGGTTATGATATTAGTTTCTAATACTTGTACCTTTCAAGTTTCCAATTATTTTGACCGTACCCGTCTGAAAGCAGATTTCATTTTCTCTGGCAATACTAGAAACCAGAAATACAGAATAAGAAACGGATCCACTGAATCTCTGCATCTCAGTAGTGTTCAACAGATTCTCTTGGCTGAATTCAGAGCCCTGTTTGAATTAGCTGCATTCAGGCAGGGGTTTGGTTTGGTTTGGTTTTTGTGCACCCCCCCCCTTGCCCTTCGCTATTATTGGGTGGTGTTATTTTTAAAAGATTCACAAGGTGACTAACGCTCCCTGTTATCTGTTGAATGAAAGGAGTGTTACATAGGCAAGACCAAATATCCCCCAGTCAGTAGGGAATGGCGAGCCGAGCCCCTGTCCATTATTCCACAATCCAGATGGGATTCGTGATTAGAAAATAAAATTGGCCAAAGCTGTCCCGGAATCTCTTTCCCACTTCTAATTTCATCAGCAGTATTAATCAGCAATGGAAAGAGCAAGGAAGGAACCCCAGTTACTTTTAGATGGAAACATCCATATGTAAATTTTAGATAAACTCATTTTAGTAACTTTTTCCGGACTAGCATTCAACGCAGTGGTTTAGCATTTTTAAAACAAGTGTGAGAGCTTTCGGAATAGATTCCATTATAGGTATTCTCTTTGCAGTCTGTGGGTTTAAAAAAATACTGCAAGCATAAATTCATCAAATATCCATCCCCTTGGTAAACCAGTTTGATTAACCCCTTGATTAACTAACCCTAACAATTGTCCCATTACAACTTATTACTCATGTGGATGCTATTTTTAAAAATCTGTATAATTTCCAAGCCAGGGTATTTTCAGAGGGAAAATCCAAACAATTAAATATCTTCAGTGGAATTAAGCATAAGCATAACTCAGCAAAATCCATCTGGGTGCACAGAGCTTTGCAGAAAAATATCCGTTTCCTTCTCTTTCAATAAAGTGACTTTTTCCTCACCATAACATATGACATTTTATGTGGCTTTGCTGTTTGTTTCCTAGTGATAGATTCTCGGGGCCACTCCGCACTCTTGAGGTTCTCTCTCTGTCCCCCGGAAATTCTCTTTTGTGTTTTCTTGGGGTTGGGCTGGGGAGAAGATGCAGGCAAAGGGCCGGTCTGGGTCCAAACGGGGCACGTTTGGGGGGAGACTGGATCCTCGCTGGTGTCTTTTCCTGTTGGCCCTGGGATTGGGTCGGCTTGTCCTCTCCGAGGCCGCAGCCTGCCTCTGTGGACAGATTGCCCCCCCTCCCCCAGGCGGGCAGCACGCGTCTCTTTTGCGTCCAGATTGGCCGCGACCGGCGCTCAATAGCGGGAGGTTAATTTCCTTCACAAAGGTGAAGGGGGCACGGCTCCGGGGGGGCCCCTGCGCCCAGACAGGCGGCCCCTTTATTCCGCAGAGCCTTGATTGGAGCCCTTGATTTAGCATCTGATGTCAACTGGCAGACAAAATGCCTACTCCGAATGAAAATGCATGAGGCGGCGCAAGGAGTGCGGAAACCAGCTTCACTGGGGCGCACGCGGCTGACCGCGCGTTTGGCCAACATATCCGAACCCACCCACTCCCGGGCGACACCGAGGCTCTGAGCGCCGGGCCCCTCCAAGGATGCCAATCCCTGAGCCTCGGGAAACTTTTTAAAAAAAGTTTAGAAATTCAAGTTCCTTTTGGAACCCAGCCCAACAGCACCCCCCGCCCCAGCGCCGCGTCTGCAGGCGAGAAGTGCGGTGCCAACTGTTCTTCGAACTCAGGAGAAACCTTTGCTGAGGCGCGCGGGCGCGCCAAGGCTGCGGGCAGACATCGCCCTTGGCTGCAGCCAGAAGCCCAAATCTCCTCCTACCCAAATTTGGAGCCCCAGGGCTTCACTTTCGCTTGGATCACAGGCCCCGCGGCTCACTCGTCCGATGCACGGGAGGGGACTCTTGGCTGCCTAGGCTTTGCAGTTATTTTCGATTATTGCCTCAACATCGCGAGGAGCTCCTGCGCCTCCCCCGACCCTTCTCCCGCCCCAGCGGCCTCACTCAGATCTCCCTCGCGCCGGCTGCTGCACACCGCCGCCCCTACTCAATCAGCGCGCACAACTATCCTCTCCGCTCCGGCTCGCGGATTGAACCCTCCCGACATATTTGGGGCCATTCTTCTCCTTTGTTGCTATTTTGCTCGCGACCCGCGGGTAATCCCCGAGCGGGAGGGGGGCGTGCATTGTAGTGCTGATGGACGGGCCCATTTGGCGGCTCCGCGCCCCCCGGAGGAGAGACACAAAGCCCAGGCACGTGCGCCTCCCCATAGAGGAGCAGCAGACCGTGAAGGGAGGCGGGGCCGGGCGTGTGCCTGAGCGGGGCGGGGCCGTGGCGCCGGGCGGGGCGCCGGAGGGGCGCGAGCAGGGGCCCCGCGCCCACAGGTACATCTGCCGCACCTACCGAGCGACCCCTAGTCCCGGCCCCCTTTTTGCCGCCCCGTCACCCTCCCACCCTCCCAGGCGGAGGAGCTGCGGGTGCGCTGATTGGCTCCGGGGGAAGCAGGAGGCGAGAACAATGGCCCCCTCCCCCCGTTAAAAGGGAGCGGCTCCCGGGCCCAGGGACAGGGCCGCGCGTGCAGAGCGAAGAAGCCGGATCGAGCAGCTGCCGGCGCCACGCAAGTCCCGCAGCCGCCGCGCCCGAGCCATGGGCCCGGGGCACTGAAGGCCGCCAGGGCTGAGCGCGGAGGTGGGACCGAGCCTGTGCTTTGCCCTCGCGCCGCGCCACCATGCCCCGCGGCTTCCTGGTGAAGCGCAGCAAGAAGTCCACGCCCGTGTCTTACCGGGTCCGCGGCGGCGAGGATGGCGACCGCGTGCTGCTGCTCTCGCCGTGCTGCGGGGGCGCCCGCGCCTCGCCCCCGGCGCCAAGCCCGGGGCCCGGCCCGCTGCTGCCGCCGCCGCCTGCTGAGCGCGCCCATGCAGCGCTCGCAGCCGCGCTCGCCTGCGCGCCGGGCCCGTTGCCACCCCCGCCGGGCCCGCGGGCCGCGCACTTCGGCAACCCCGAGGCCGCGCACCCCGCGCCACTCTACAGCCCCACGCGGCCCGTGAGCCGCGAGCACGAGAAGCACAAGTACTTCGAGCGCAGCTTCAACCTCGGCTCGCCGGTTTCGGCCGAGTCCTTCCCCACGCCCGCTGCTCTGCTTGGAGGGGGCGGTGGCGGCGGCGGCGGCGGCAGCGGCGGCGGCGGTGGCACGAATGGCGCGGGCGGAGGCGGCACCTGCGGCGGCGACCCGCTGCTCTTCGCGCCTGCAGAGCTCAAGATGGGCACGGCGTTCTCGGCGGGCGCCGAGGCGGCCCGGGGCCCAGGGCCCGGCCCCCCGTTACCCCCCGCTGCCTCCCTGCGGCCCCCGGGCAAGCGGCCCGCGCCCCCCGCCGCCGAGCCCCCGGCCAAGGTGGCCAAGGCCCCGGGCGCCAAGAAGCCCAAAGCCATCCGCAAGCTGCACTTCGAGGACGAGGTGACCACGTCCCCTGTGCTGGGGCTCAAGATCAAGGAGGGCCCGGTGGAGGCACCGCGGGGCCGTGCCGGGGGCGCGGCGCGGCCGCTGGGCGAGTTCATCTGCCAGCTCTGCAAGGAGGAGTACGCCGACCCGTTCGCGCTGGCGCAGCACAAGTGCTCGTGCATCGTGCGCGTGGAGTACCGCTGCCCCGAATGCTCCAAGGTCTTCAGCTGCCCGGCCAACCTGGCCTCGCACCGCCGCTGGCACAAACCGCGGCCTGCGCCCCCCGCCGCCCGGGCGTCGGAGCCCGAAACCACTGCCAGGGCTGAGGCGCGGGAGGCGACGGGGGGCCTCAGCGACCGCGACACGCCGAGCCCCGGCGGTGTGTCCGAGTCGGGCTCCGAGGACGGGCTCTACGAGTGCCACCACTGCGCCAAGAAGTTCCGCCGCCAGGCCTACCTGCGCAAGCATCTGCTGGCGCATCACCAGGCGCTGCAGGTCAAGGGAGCACCGTCCATACCTCCAGCTGAGGACCTACTAGCCTTGTATCCCGGGCCCGACGAGAAGGCGCCCCAGGAAGCGACCGGCGACGGCGAGGCGGCCGGCGTGCTGGGCCTGAGTGCGTCCGCCGAATGCCACCTGTGCCCGGTGTGTGGGGAGACGTTCCCCAGCAAGGGCGCCCAGGAGCGCCACCTGCGCTTGCTACACGCCGCCCAGGTGTTCCCCTGCAAGTACTGCCCGGCCACCTTCTACAGCTCTCCTGGCCTCACGCGGCACATCAACAAGTGCCACCCGTCCGAGAATAGACAGGTGATCCTCCTGCAGGTGCCCGTGCGTCCAGCCTGCTAGAGCTCGCCGTACACCCCGGCCCCTCGAACTGTGCCTTCGCTTGGAGACCCACGAAGAGAGCGCGCCCTGCGCGCCCTGCACCCACGTCCGCGCCAGGGGCGCCCACTCCCGGTGAAAGTGTTGTCTCCGTTTCTCTCGGTGTGGCGTGACGGTAACCCGATCCTCTCGTTGTGACTCCTTTTGGAACCCACCCCACCACCCTTTGCGTTGTGTTCCCTTGGCACAACAGGAGCCAATCTCTTTCCGTACAAGGGAGAAAAGCTGTACGCGTTTGTCTCGTGGTTGGAAGCCTTCCCTTGGAGGGGAGAGCTGTTTTTCTTGCTAGTATTCGCTGTGTTCATGGTCTAGAAATGCGGTTTGCTTTCGCCTACCAATCTCTGCCCTCTATGTATGTAGCGTACGGGTTGTTTTGGGTGAATCTTGAGGAATAAATGCCTTTATATTTCACAGGCTGTAAATTGAACTTCCCACACGATTAGCTTTATTATGGCTTGTGAACTGCTGGAGTCTGGCTTTACCTTTTTGTATGTGAACAAATCAAATTGCTTAAAAAAAAGTTTCTTTAGTATAGCCACAAATGCCTTGAACTGTTGTCTGGGACCGTTTTTTGTGGGGAGGGTGGGAGGGAATTTTGAGAAGATGCTGTAGAAACTGCCTCAATATTTCACAGAAGACTTTTTTGGTTTGCTCATCTCTGTTGAGGTAGGACTATACGAGTTCCTTCTAAATGTATATGTTGATTTATGAGTAATTGTTATTTATTCTTTATTTATTTATATTAATTATGAAGATTATATTATTTGATTGCAGATTTTTTTGTGTGCTTTTTTAACCCCCTGCCACTCTTGACATTTCACTGTGCATTTTAGAAGAGAGCCTTTTTTCTAAAGGGATCTGCTAAAAGTTTTAACTTTTATACCTATCTGAGCGAATTACAGACAACCTACCATTTTATTCTGCTTGGTGGGCCCCTGAGGCCCTCGTACAACCGATAGCTCTTACCTTTAAATGCAATCTCTTTTCTACATACATTATTTTCTTAATTGTTAGCTATTTATAGGAAGCTTCAATAGAACTGTTTCAACTGTATAACTATTTACTATTCAAATAAAATATTTTCAAAGTCAAAGTAAAGTGGATTTATTTCTGCATCACATGATTTCAGCAAGGATTTAAAATAGAGCTTCCAATTTCTTAAATGTCTATTTTTTATTAAGGAAAAAACCCACCCCCATTACTAACATCATGGATTTTTTGAGCTGAGCCTGAACTGGATTCTGCCCTTCCGGCAGTTCAGGGGTGTCGCCTGAAAATCGGCTAATTGGAGCTGAGAGCTTGTTAGGGGTCCTCAGGATGTGCAAGAAGGTCAGATTAAAATGAACTATTTTTAGAGAACTCTACATACATGTCCACAAGAATCTATTCTTTTAACCGCGGGGATGTAGGGACATTGCTTTAATATAGTGGATCTTTCATTTCCAGATAACTTGGGGCTCAGTGTAACAGTAGTTCCTTAAATAGAGTGGATAGTTTTTGATCCTTAAGTATCAACTGGAAGAAAGTAGGAATGATTTCATGATCACTTTTCCAAAGTCGGGGGAAGCAAACCAATTCACATTTGGATGGAATGGAAGTTAAGCGGCTGGGTGTGGGGTAAGGGCTCAGAAATGGTTTTCCCATCAGGTGAACAACCCATTTGGGAAGAAAAATGGAATGCCATCTGTTTGGGGTATTAAATATAACTACAGGTCATTACAGTGTTTTCTGCTGTGTCACTCAGCTCTTTGAAGAATAATTCTGACGTTCACCATTAGTATTTTGAGTTGTTCTCCTGTCAGTGAAACATTCCTTAAGAAGCTGTGCTAAACATCACAATTGTTCATTCCCTTCCTTTTGTGGGGTGTGTTTTGCTACTTTTATCCTGGGGCCCACTAAATCTTTTAAGGTTTGTGGAGCAAAGAGATTTAAAGGGGCTGCATCTCCAAAGGGTTTGGCTGGAATGAGGGTCAGAGGGACAATCCATGAGAAACTTGGAAAGAAAAATCAATGAAAGATAACCTTCAGCTTCTGAGCCTAACGTTTTGTGTGAGAGAGTTTAGTAAAAAGCTTAGCTGTCAGGAATATTGAATATTCCTCCCTTTGTGAGGGTCTTGGAATAGACTCAGAATAACAATGGAGAGGCCATTACAGGTGAGGTGCCTCTGGGACAAATTGCTTGTAGCCTTTTATCGATGATGACTACATAGTTTACCAGTTTGGGAAATGTAGGGAGATGAAAGCTCAGTACCGGCCCAGTATAAAAGCACGGGGACAAAGCAGTATTCATTACATCCTGAAAACTTTGAATGGAACAAAAAAACCCTCAAATTTGTGGGCTGATGGCGATGCCCTCTGAGCAATAACGTGAGAGCTTCTAAAATGTTCTCTCTGAATTACATCATACATTAAAGGGTCCCTCATACGGAGGGTCGGTGCGTGATCTATGCCAGTAAAAAGTTTCCTTAAAGACCTGCTGGTTTTCCACACACGAGGAGTCGAGGCCTCCAGGCAGGAATGGTACTTTGTCATCTGTGTTCAGCTCACTGTTTTTCTTGTCTATACTCATAAATTCGATGGTCCACTTTCATGACGGTAAATTTTAATTTGGTTGTTTGAAGACAGGCACCTTAATCCCCTGTGGAAATTTATTTCAATTGATCAAATATACCTTTTCTAAGCTAGAAACCAAAATTTCATTTATGTGAGAGATATAAGTGAGATTATATGGCACTGGAGTATATTCAAGTTGACAAAACAGTGTAAAAGAAATAGAAAACCCTTGTCAGTTTATGTCAGAGTAATGCAGGAGTTATCAGGATATTCTGCAGGAAGGAAATCAGACTATCTCCCTCTCTTTTTTATCCCTTTCTGGACAGTGAGTTCACACAGCTCCTATTCCAGAATGCCAAGGAAAGCGTGTTCACCTTCTTTATAACATGCAGAGGCTGCTGGAGACATCCTGGGTGTCTGGGGCTCTCCACGCCAGGAAGACCAGCCATCAGTGGAAGAGGGCCCAGATCCGCACGCCTCCCTGCAGCAAGGGGCCGGCGGGGAGGGGCTGGGGGTCGGGAAAGCCCTGAGCTCAGGGGCGGTGGAGCCACATAAAGGAAAAGGTTTCACTTCTGCCGGTGGTCTCCACACTTGCCAACCTGCGTACAACTGTATAAAACTCCAGAGGCTTCCAGCCTCCCCCGCCACCCCCATCCCGAATGAGCTGTGGCTGAAACAGCTGCAAGCCGTGCTGCCCTCGGAGTCTGATGGCCTCCTGAGGCCCGTTTTCCCGGCAGCCTGGAGAAGTTGGGGCTCTTACAACCCTCAGAGCAGGACGTTCCCACTGAAACAGTGTAACCGGGGCCAGCGTGCTGCAGGCATAGTCTGTGGGGCCTCGAGCTCCTCTGCCTGGAGCACCATAGCAGCTGCTCACTGGCTCAGATGGTCTCAGATGACCCCAGGCCCATCGCTGGCTTGGGTCCAGGAGTGCCCAATCACATGGTGCAGCAGCCACTCGGTAACCTGTGAGCATGGTAAGCGAGGCCCACGGCCCATGGGGATCCATCATGGTACGGAGCAGAACACAAGGCTGGCTGGACTTTGGCTGTCCAGTGGCACATGCAGATATGTCAGGGTGCCCTGCAGAGACCTGGGCATGCAAGGTGGGCTGGGCAATGCCACACCAGGTGAGTGTTGCCCGGTGTGTCTGCACCCAGATGCTGCTGCCGAGGGTGGACGTGTCCTGTTTGATTTGCTGCAGGCCCCCCAGTTGAGCAACGGCCTCCAACCGCCCGCCAGCCACCACCCCTCCCCCCCACTGCCCGTCCCCTTGGACTTCATCCCACAGCCATCCGCACAGTGCAAACGAAACAAATCAGAAATATCTCCTCGCAGTCCTAGGGAACAGGTAACATCATAGGAACTCTTCACTCACCAAACGTCTTGCAGAAGAGGGAGGGTCGGGAATGCAGCTCAGGCAAGCTCCTCGGCTCTATCAAGTCCTTCAGCTTCATACAACACTCTTCTCACCTGTAGGTGGGCTTCTATGAGACACAATGAGACTCAGGAAGTATTCCCTAGGTAGGGAAATGAAGGGCAGTAAGGGCCCCAGAGGAAGCAGGCATTCTTTGTCTAGGCAGGAGAAAACTCCTTTCTTAGGAGTGTGTTCCACAACACTTAGGGGTAGTTATAAATCCACCGGCTTGCAACAAGCAGGCTTTGACCAGACTTTTGTCTTTTTGCAGAAGGGACATTTTGGTCCTGTGGAGAAACTTTCTGGCAAATAGACCCCAGAGTATGGGGTCAGTTGTATGCCATACATGCATAGACTGCCTGTATCACCTCGTGGCTAGTTACAGGCCAGGTTCAGTTACAGTCACTTGATGGCAAGACTAGAGAAGCCTGTCATGTTTGGTGGTTCAAGGTACAAGTGTGGGATTTAGAGAAGATATCAAGAAGGAAGATGAATTGCAGAGAGAGACCCACAAGCTGACAAAACACACCAGCGTGAACCAACTGCGTTGTTACAGGCAAAGGTCCCGATTCCATTGGACTGTCAAGGTGGTGCCAAGGCGTGGAGTGCAACAGGGCGACCCGAAAACCCTAAATGATGGAAACACGTGGTTAATAACAAAACCTGAAGGTAATAGCCTGAAAACAGAGTGCGGCTGAGAGACAGCGAGCAGCCGAATCCAGGCGGCCCGTGTGCCTCCCGCCCCGAGGGAGCCCACTGCCGCTGCCGCTGGCCTGCTGCCCCGAGTGACTCGCGCTCGCAGGGCGGCCTGGCTCACTCGTGCCTCCTGGGCTGTCCTAAGATGACCTTACGGGCACGCCAGCATCGCAGACTTCAGGAGGGAGACGGGGCCGGGGGGCCCACAAGTGTCCCCTCTTAGCTGTCCAGGGACAGAGAACTGTTCCCACCACCCAGAGTGGGAAGGCCGCCATGGGCCCTCCTCCCAGCCCCCGGCCCCCAGCCCTGCATTTGGTCAAAGCTCCCAGGTGAGGCACGTTGAGTCCACCGAAGGAAGGGGTGAGAGAAGATGGTGCCCCCTGCCCGATGATTCTGTGAATAGGGAAATTGTTTTTCACCAGGAGAACCAGGGAACTCCTGCCTCCTTCTGAGGCTGCTAAGGAAACATAAATAATTTTCAGCCAATTCATCAACATCTCTTTGTCTTGTGCAGACAACCAGCTACGAGTCAAGAGGGTTTTCTGAACACAAATAAGTCCCGCTTCTTTGGACATTCTTTATGAGGAGCTGCAGGGGAAATGGCTACAGGCCAGATGGGATCTCAGAAGCCACAGAGCCCGGGGAGAGATGTCACCAGTAAGAGCCCCGCGACAGGCCTCCATGGGGAAGGGAATTGATTTCTCACGGCAGGGTGAGAGAAACAGCTTGGCTGCCATATTATCACTCTCAACTTTTTTTATGTCGTCATTAAGGCCTGATATGCTTCTCAGGGTCATAAAACATATTTGAGCATGTGACTTGAAGCCAGGTTACATATTTTCCCTAACCTAAACATGCACACCCCTTCATCTCTTAATCCCCAACTGTCCCCATTTGTCCAGCACATACTTTTATCGTGGGCTTGTTCTGCTGCATCTGGAAAGTGGAATATTCAGGACATGCATGCATATATGTCCAGGATATAGATGGTGAGCAGAGGGGTTGTGGGTAAATGTGTTCATGTTTGTCTTGTTTGAAGGTTTCTGTACTGTGTGGTTTTCCTGGTGGCATTTCCATACAAAGCATCAATACTGACGCTTTTTCTTTAGCTCATTGCAGAAGCTCACAGTACTGGGAGGAGCCATTCTTAGGACAAAAACTGTTTTGAAAAGAAACCTATAGAATGTGCACCACCACTGAGAGCACGTTCAAAGGCATGACTGTTGAGAGCCAGTATTTCAAGCATGTCATATTCATGCTCGTCAGTGCCACCAACCTCCACCAGAAGCTTGTCCACATCATTTGCATCCTAGTTTACCAGTGCTATCGGCCCTCCCTCAGAAACCAGGTGCTCATTTTTCCTTCCACTTGGTTTGAACCAGTAGACTAAGCTTCCCACAGGGGGGATCAATAATGGTGGGAACTTTTAACCTGAATCCATTATTCTCCTCTTAGCTCATCAGAGAAGTCCCTTTTATATGAATGCAACATCCGCTTCGTGGCTGTTGTTCAGGACCAGGATTCTGATGCCGTTCTCAATCGCCACACCTACAGGGACAGGATGGATGGTGTGAGACGAGAGGTTATTGTCTGTTGAATCTGATAAGGAGCAGAGGAGGTGATAGCTCATGGAAAGGCTCCAGAGTGGGCTCTTCTGCAGGAGGAAATAAATGAGCTAACATTTCCTCTGAACACAAAGAACCGAAAAGGATAGGGAACATAGGCTGAAACACATGTGCACAGTATTGTCTCCTAAAAGCTTGTCATACCAATTGACTGCACCTTTTTTCTATGGCTGTTTTACTGTATTATGTAAATTTTGCCTACCCCTGGGTTAGACAGTAAAATCATGCAGTAATCTTTTGGGTCCTCCTACATTCCTGTCCTTGACTAGATGGTGACTTGGTCCTCATGAAAACTGTGCTCTGCTCAGTTGCGTGTGCAGGGCCACAGACTCCATGACACGGCATGCATGGTCTCGAGAATTGTAAAATTGAGTATCACTATTTTACAGGTCTCACCAGCTCAGACACTACGTTTAAAACCCAGATCAGTTAAATGAGGAAGTTAACTAAGTAGAAAGCTGCCTCCAAGAGGGTAATGATAAGACTTTCATAAGTACATGTTTTTCATGTCAGCTGCAACATCTCTCAGGCAATATATACAACCTCTACGCCATCGCAAAAGTCTAAACCCAAGAGGACGCTGTCTCCTGCTTTGAAGGCTGTTTCCTCACTGCAGTAATGGCTGAATTTATCAAGTGAGATGGCAATTCTTAGGTTAAATTATAAGAAATTGCCATTTTTATAAGTAGGAATAAAAAGTTTCATATCAAAAACTGTAAGGTTCAACCTTACATGTCAAGGATTTTTGGTAACCATTAGCTTAAAAACTGAGTTAAAGATACAAGTAACTTTAACTCAGCATTGACCAGCTTTAAAATAATATGAATTGAAGAGCAAGAAGCACCTTCATGCAACTTCTGACCTTATTTAATTGTGCAAATATCTGTGCATGTGGGGGATTTAGGTCCACCAGTGAGAAGTTAGCTCTGAGTACAAGTTCCCAGCCGCTACTTGAAACTTCCTGAAGCGGTTTCAGACTGGGTCTCCCAGGCGTATCAGTAATGACCACACCAGCGGAAAATGTGTTCTTTCTTAGTTGGTATTCCCAGCGCCTCATCACTCCAAGTGGAGCATGGAGCTGCAGCATCGGCGCCCGGGGTTGGGGGCCTCTGTGCGGGCAGGTGGCCCCTGTGCCCTGGCTGAGCGCTGGAGGTCTGGGTCTCTCAGGGAGAGCTCCCAGCTGTTGCCACGAGCAGTAAGGTTGGCCTGGGGAGAGTTGATGGCTTGAAGTTTTAACCAGAGACCACCAACCTCAACTAATGGTGGATTTATAACAACACTAAAGCAGCTAAAATTCTTCGAGTCCTTATTACTTACCTGGCTGTGAATTAACTCACAGTTTCTCACAATCACTCTCTGAGGCTGCACTGATAATCACCACGCAACCGACAGGGACAAGGAAGGCCCTTAGAGGTGACCTGACCAGTGAGTGGGGAAATTTAGCCTCTAGCAGGAAGGAAACCTGCTCACGGGGGGGAACCCTAAAGGGGGCGAGTGTGCCAGCACAGGGGAATTTGGACAGAGAGTGAAATGCATCTTTTTGTCAAGGGGCAACCCAAGCAAGGAGCATGATCCGTGGGCACAAGGACCCACAGCTCTAATCCCCTGTCAGGGACACAGCTGATTTGTGTTTTGGCAATCTGACTCCAAAATCGTAGCCTGACATTTCCACCTGAGAAAGACAGCATCTCAAATTATCTCCTATCCTGTACACTGGAGAAACTTACTTACATATGATCCGACCTGCAACCACACATAACTGGTCCTTGTGAGAAGCTGGGGCACTCAGCCCCCCTCGGCTGTCACTAAGGTCCTTGGACTGGCATGTTGTCATGTCGGATTTGTGGACCAGGAACCTACTCTTCTGCTTTAACATTCGAGGAGGCCATCGCAGGAGGGAGGAGCACTGCGGGCCGCTGGACAGTGGTCCAGGCAGCACAGTGAAGGTGTCCAGGCTGGCATTGCCTGAGCTGCCTGCAACCATCGCTCCATCTTCTACTTCGGTTGTAAAAGCACTTGGTTGTGGAAATTGCTTATTATTCTACACCCACGAGTGAGGTAACAGGCCGTCCCAGAACCATGGCATCCAACAGTGTGAGAGAAGGAAAAATGCCCAAGCAAATCGCTCAGCAGCCCCTGCTCAGCCTTCACCAAGGGCGGACGGAGGGACACCACCCCCAGGAAAAGATGAGCTGACCCCAAGCCCCAAATCCGAGACTTGCAGCTGAGTCACTTTTAAGAAAGCATTTCAATACAAAATTTAAGTTTATACCTCAAAGAAAGTGTCAATGCTGTGGCTTCCAAATAACAGATTCTGATGACACTAGTAGGTCACCCCCTTTATCCTCCCACCATGGTGGGATTTCACAGGCTCATGTGCAAAGGAACCTTGTGTCTTGTCCACATACGCCTTGGCTCTCAGGTGCCAGGGGTTTGGAGCACAAATACCTGTTTTCATCATCTTGTCTCCACCATTTAAGAGCTGTGTGGCCTTGATGAGGTACTTAACCTCTGCCTGTTTTCTCAATGACAAAATGAGGAGAGCAGCACCTACTTGTAGCGGACACGGTTATTTCTGCGTACACCCTTCCTGTGCTCAAATAATTTCCCTCCCACGAGCCCTACTTCCCCAAGGTAGAATCCAGACACTGCTGTTTCCAGCCTCCCTTGCAGCTGGGCTCTGCTGAAAGGGAATGGAACAAGATTGGTGGCCTATAGTCAGGGTGCCCTCACAGCTTGGATTAGCAGAGCCCAGCTTCCAATCAAATGCACCCATGAGATGTGGATCCACGCGAGGCCAGGAGGTGGGGCCGGGTGCAGCCAGGCGGCAGGAGAGCCCAGGGGCTCTGGGCTCTCAGAGGAGGCAGTGCTGTGGGGTGCTGTGGGGGCTGTTCCTGGCTCTTTTAGCCCCAAAGACTGATGTGTGCCCTCATGGACAGCCTGTGAAATGGGCAAGCCTTTAATAAATTGTTTACTTCAGCCAGCTAAGACGTGTTCACCTGCCTGTAAGTAAGTGGCACCCAGGGCTGTTGTTGGGATGGAGCTATTTGGGTCAAGTGCTGGTGAGAACTCATGATCGTTGTTACTTTGAGTTGGTGCCCATCATATCCATCCACAGGATATGAGGTTATACTGGTTCTAAATGCTAGAAAATGTTACTGCCACCTGGTGCAGGTTTTAAAGCATTTCTCCATGCTCTTTGACATGCCTTCCATTGAGAGGTGGCATCTATGTCCCCCCCTTGAAACTGAGCAACCTTTGTGACTGTTCCTGGAAGTGCCACTGTGTGACTTTTGAGCCCAGGTTAGCAAATGCCATGTGGTTTCTGCCTGGGTCCCTCTGGGACTCCCAAGCTTGCTGTGGGGAAGGCCAAGCCACACACAGAGGCCACATGTGGGGGTTCTGCTGACAGCCCGAGATGAGATCTCAGTCAACAGCTGGAGCTGACCCAGCACATGAGGAAACAAGTCAGCCCCCAAGGTCATGCCAGCCCCCTACACGGTCTCAGAACATCTACAGGGGTGAGACTCCAAGGGCAGCCTGGCTGGGACCCCTCACCCCAGAGCCCTGAAAGATAGGAATAAAATCATTGTTGCTTTAAATCACTAAGTTTTAGAGTGATTTGCCATGTAGCAATAGAAAAATGGCAGTAACATAGTTTTAGAACATTGTTCGGTTTTCAGAATACTTGAATGTAGATTCTTCTATTTAGTTTTCATATCAACCCTATATGGAAGTTATTGTAACTCACTACTCTGGGTATAAGGAAAATGTCTGTGAATTTTGAACACCTTGCCCTACATCCTAAGGCTCTTTGTCTGAGACGTGGAGGAATCAGAGCCCCACGTCTCTGGCTTGGTGGCACAGAATTCTTTCTATAAAGTGATGTGGTCAGGGTCCAGAGGAATGGGTTTGTAATCTTCTCACCCATCAAGCCATGCAAAGAATTCAGACTATGCTGTTGTCTGTAAGCCCCTTCTGAATGCTATCTCCATCTCATCTGCAAACAACCATTAAGTCAATGTTCTGGTACCTCCGTGTAACAACAAATCACCCCCAAACTTAGTGGCTAAGAACAGCAGTAGTCATTTACAATATTCCATTGTTTCTGAGGGTCAGGAATTCAGAAGCAGCCTGACTGGGTGGTTCTGGCTTGGATTCCCTCATGAAGCTGCAGTTTGATGCCAACTGGAGCTGCAGTCAAGGGAAGGCTTGGCTGGGCTGGAGGACCCCAGGACAGCTCAGTCCCACAGCTGTCAGGCTCCGGGCACTGCAGGAGGGTCTTCACCACGGGTGCCTGGCTCTGTCCAGAGCAAGCCATCCAAGAGACCAAGCGGAAGCTGCGTTGCGCCTATGACCTGACTTTGGAAGACACACACCATCACTTTTGCTGTGTTCTCTTGGCCCCACAGGTCATCTCTACCCCTCTGGGAAGGGACCACATAGGGAACGAGAATGAGGTGATAAGTACCAGGGCCGTCTTTGAGGCTGGCCACCAGTGTCGTCACCCTAATTCACAGGCGAAGAATAGGAGTCAGAATGGGGGGTGGCCCTCAAGGGCTCAAAACCACATCGGGAGAGTGCAGCTAGAATCTGGGGCCACACCACCTGACGCCGGCTCCCTGTCCCTGTGTGTCTGCAGTGAAGGTGGACGTGCAGTGTAGTGTGATGTGTTTGTGTCAGCATTTTCAGGAATTTCTTTGAAATTAGGAAATTCTTTGGAATGCCACCGTGGAAGGAAACATAAGGCATGTGGGTGGGCAAGCTGAACGAGAGGCCTCCCTTTCTGCAGCCGACTAATGCCTCATTTCTGTGTGACTGAAGCTTTACCTTTGCCTGAGTGTCCCCTTTAAAAATATTTTTTCTTTTCTTAATTTGACGGATAATTCAGTCAGTTGCCTTATGCAAACATGGGAAGACTTGGAGTCAGCTTTGTTTTTAATGCAACTCCAAAACTGACTTTATAGAATAAAATGATCAAATAGTCTATTAGGGATAAAATTACATAAACTCTGACTCAGTGAATTCACTTTTTTATCTTGCAGAAATAAAAGCAGCGGTATGTTGGGCCATAGGTGTGATGGTGTTTATTGTGGGCACATTTGTTATGGCAAACACCAGAAACCACCTAACTGTCCACAGATAGGCTAAGCGAAGAAAGGTATGCCTAGACTATGGAATCACGTGTGATATGAATTACATGATGCTATTTCTGTAAAAAAGACAACCGTGTATCTTTGTGTGTGTTTTGCATTAATCTGGAGAGAATCTACTTACCAACGAGGATGGGTTTGGAATTGGGGGTAGATCATTAGTTTTGGGAGAGAAGGAAAAATGTATAGAATACATAATGTAAAGTATAAATCTAAACTTTGGCTGTTTCATTAAAATCTCAATGGTGATCAGTAAATAAATGCTCCTTAAGACAGGCTACGGTTCTGTGCCTTCTAACTGCATCCTGCCCTCTTCTTCAGGTGAGAACAGTTGCTTCTTTTTCTGATGCTTAAAATGAAGATGCCCAGGTTTCCCTGAAGAAGAAATAGAAAT
The DNA here is from genome assembly GCA_029783875.1 of Phataginus tricuspis. Classification (NCBI taxonomy): domain Eukaryota; kingdom Metazoa; phylum Chordata; class Mammalia; order Pholidota; family Manidae; genus Phataginus; species Phataginus tricuspis. Next base: position 2,954,231 of record JAQQAC010020895.1, on the reverse strand, counting down.
AACTGTTTCTAGTGGGTCTATAATCAGCCATCAGCATGGAGGACAAAATGGGGTGACAGTTTTTAGAGGGAGGAGATGGTGCCATTAATGTGCAGCCCTCACTGGTTCAAACTGTTCCCAAGAGATTTGCTGAAAATGTTCGGCAGGTTTGGAGGGAGGGGCAAGTCTTAGTGAGGCCCTCCGCCCGCTCTTAGCCCAGCGGCCATTTCTTAGGGAATATTGATCAGAAGTACTCACCTCTACCATCCGAGGAGCATAATGCAGTCCCTGAGTATTCATGGAGAAAAAGCTTTTCTTTGCCAGGCTATTTTCTGAAGTCAAAGAGATCCTTTCAGGAGCTATAATAGCAAGCCTCTGCCCACTTCACACCCTCGGTGAGAGGCACAGTCCAATTTTCAGACCCCTAGGATCCCACGTAAAGGTGGAAGATGACAAGTGTGACCTCTTTATAGAAAATACTCTCTTTCAAACTCAACAGGCATTTTGCTAGAGGAAGAGGGGGTACGTATAAGGGGAGGATTAAAAATTACACCTGAACACGAAGGAAAGGGTACTTTTATCCCAGAGAGAATGCGTTCATTTATTCTTTATTTCCTAAAATAATGTTTTAAATGGAAGTTTTGATTACATACACAAATCCTCTGATATCTCAGGCAGGAATATCTTGGTGTGAATGTGGAAAATAAATCTCTAGTTGGTGTTTCTTCCATACCTGATGTAGTGCAGAAGGGAGGATGCTGACAGGAATGTCCTAATTTCTCCTTTGTTCGGTAAGAGGCAGAATCTTCCTGACGAATATTTCTTAACATGACAGCTTGCTATAAAATCTCACACCCTTCATCTTATTCAATTTAACTTAGGATAGTGGAGATTTAGATGTTAAAAGTACTTTTAATTTAAAATATTAGCAACAAAAAAGCAGTCTCCAATTCCAGCCCATCCTTGTGTTGCTCAGAAATGGTATCGTCTGTCGCTGTGTCGCTGTGCTTTGTTTTGGAAGGCACATTGAGAGCGTGTTCGGGGCAGAGAGAGAACATCCGTCACTTAAGGTGTCCCTGGCCCCCTGGGCTGCCCCGAGTCGCGTCTGTCATCTGGGCAAAGACGCAGTTCAAGCTGCAGTGGCGATGAGGCGCGCCTGCCCTGGGTTTCAGAGCCAGTCTCCTTCCACTCGGCCTGGCCCTTGGTGCACTTGACGACATCGGTGTGCCTTATTTTCTTTCTTGTAAGTTCCAGAAACATAAAACTTTCCTCAGGAGACAATGAAGAGGAAATGTTGGCCCAGCGGTGCCAAGTGCTGAGTCCCTCTGCCAATCTGTGTGCGGAGCAGAGGGCCTTCCGGAGCGCCGCGGGCCTGCCACCCGCACGCGTGCACTGCCCGCTCTTGTGCTCACTTTTCAGATCTGAAGACATGAGCAGTTTTTCTTTCCAAGGATGTATTACCCAGTGGTTTCAGAGTAGTAGGGGAAGGCAAGATTCTCCCGGCGGGAAGCCCCTGGCAGTGGTGTGCCTGGTTCATGGCTTCAGACTGGGCCCCAGAGAAACCTTCACAGGGGCCAAAAGGAACATGCAAACTGTATTTTCAACTAACAGCCCATGCATGGGTCAAGAACAGTGACTGCTGCTATATAGGGGTGTTGTTCAGATGGGGCCCGGGAGACTCAGCTCCAGCCTGGAGCTCTACTTTCAAGCTGTGTGAACCCATTAACCAGCATCTTAGGCCTCAGGTTTGGTCTCTGTGGAAGGAGGCGGTTGGGGTGTGGATGGTCTTCCCAACTGGAGATTTGTGTCTTGGGTGAACTAGATACAAGGGATGAAGTTTACTGTGGGTTCCACTTCCATGACCTTAGTTTTCTGATTTGAAAAACAAAATGCAATCAAAACCATTTCTGTTTGCAGAAGAGAGCAAATGTAATAGTTCCCCTTGACATAAAACTGTTTAATACATCAAAGTGGCCTCAATTTAGTCTATGCACATACAAGGACCGTAACGCTCCTACAATGCACAGAAGTGCACACAAACGCCAGCATCTTATTGCTGATACTCTCCTGCAGCAAATGCAAAAACCCCTGGCATTTTTCCAGAAATACTCAGACTTTCACTATGATCAGGGTGTGCCTTTAAGGTTTTTTTCTTTAAATTCTGGCACCTAAAAAAGCCAGAAAGGCTGAAGAGAGCATTGTTTGTAGCAATGGTCTTTTGGAACCACTGGAAGTTGTATTTTCTTTTTCTTTTTCTTTTTGGCATCTGCTGCAGGTCTTGCATGATTTGGTCTCAGATTTGAGAGTATTTTTCAAAGATAACTGGACCCCTCCCTACATATTTTTGTTATCAGTAAGAATAAACCGTTTCATGAGAATGTCCTAACAATGTCTTTGAAGTTCAGGTGACTATTTCCGGATCTGAGGAGAACCCATATATTACCCTCAAGGGAAAGGGGTGGCATCCGTAGGTGCAACGGTGAGGAGGGGCTGCCCCTGGCCACACAATGGCGTTGGTCCCAGTGCCTCAGCCCAGACCTACCTGCAGGCCAGACTCCTCGGGGATGAGGGAGACTTGAAAAAATACAGACGCTGACATGCTACCCAGGCCTGGTGGGTCAGAATCTAGGTGAGGATGGGGCAGGAGCTTGCATCTTACAAAGCTTCCTAAATAATTCTGATGCAAGACTAGGCTGGGAATCACAGCTTCTAGGCAACAAAGCTCTAAAACTCTGAATCAAACTTTATTCTATGAAAAAGCAAGTATTAGAAAGCACAAAATACCTCTAAGAAGCTCTCGATACCAGTTAAAAGCTTAAAAAGCCTAAACAATTCAAACTCTGCTTGGTTCCCAGGAAGGCATCTGGACCCTTCCTGAGGTCACTGAATTGTCTTATAAGCAATGGTACTCAACAAATATTTGCTAAGTGGACAGATTGGTGATTTTCAGACAGCTTGACTGTCTGATATCTTGAGAGTTCCCGGACATCCAGAGCATGGGAGTGAGCGGGGGCTCTGATAGCAGCCGCCTGCCTGGGCCGGCTGGGGTCCTGAGGCAGAGCCATCAGCATGGCCGCCCTGGAGAGCCAGGAGCCAGGGCCCACCCTTTGAGACACAAATAGGAGGAGATTTGGACCAGCTATGTCCTCATGGAGAGAGGGTGGACTTAAACAGGGGACACCAGCGACACCTGGACTGAGATCCTCTGGGTACTACGTATTTAGGCTTTGGTTAAGAAAAGCTTTTGAACAACTTCATCTGATAAAAATGCAAGCTATCTTTTGTTAGATGCCAGGATAAGTTTTACTTTCCTACAAGGTCTAATGAAAACAAAAGAAACATATACACATAAGTGCTGTTTCTACTTTATTAAATCATCACAGTAAATCAGAATTAAAGAGAAAAAATGGTGGTCGTGGGCAGCTGTGGAGCTGTGCGCTTTCCCGGCCGCGGCTTCCTCTGCCGCAGTGCATCCGGGCACACAGATGCCTGCAAAGGTGGGGAAGTGTAAGCGTCTATACCACCTGAGCCTAAACCTGGATGTGCGGCGTTTGGGAAATTAAATGATGAGAGATAGCAAAATAAAGATCAGATGACACGCTATAATTTAATTTACCATATTCATCAAATTTTTCCCTTATTTACATGTACTAAATATTATCGACCTGAAAACATAAGAGAACATTCACTTCCTGTATATGTCAGACACAGGGGCCGCGTGCCCTGGGAAGGATGGTTGTTTCCTGTTGGGTTTCCCTTCAGGGGCGGGCATCCCCCTTCAGTAGATAAAAACATAACAGTTACATAAAAGACATCACTGTAAGTCTGAGGACCCCTCAGACCTCCAGATGACACAAACATAACAGTGGATGACGTGCCGGTGGCCACACCTGGGGAAGGTCAGGCAGATGTGATTTGCGTTGTCCCGGATCCGCGTGATCCCGGATCCGCGTGATCTCGTCTGTAAGGCTCAGGGCCGACCGGTCAGCCCCTCACATGAGGCTTCGCTTCCCTCCTTCCCTGTGGCTCTTGGGCACTGCAGCCTCCACTGCATGCAGACGCTGAGACAGTCATTTAGCCTGCTAAATTTCCCCCCTTCTGTCTACTTAGGGTTTTACTATTTTTAAAAAGTCACCATTTGGGGAATTACTGTTTTTTTAAAGTCCAAGAACCTACTCAGTGAGATTGCAGAGTGTCAGCTGCTTCCAACGGAAATCAGCATGCGGAGAAGCGAGGGAACTGCTCTGGGCCTGCCTGGAAGCCAGCAAGTGTGATCCACTTTGGGCCAATTAGGGCCACTTCTGTTTACAGGTGGCTGACTTACTGTGACGGGTCAGCTGTGACTCAGGTGGGTCACCACCGGATGAGTGACCCTCTGCAATTCTGCTGAGAGGCATTTGCTACAAAAGCACAATATTTGCTTTCCTAAGTGAAAAAAAAATCTTGATCATTTCAATTTTCCACCCCAAATAACAAAATGATTCAAGTTTGCATGATTATAAGGAAGCCTGGTTGCCAGGTCCCCTGCTCCCCCGTTCCGAATCTCTGAAGCAAAGGTGTGCTGAGAATAGCGGGCTCGGAAAAAGCTCCGGTCACAGAACCACTGGCTGGAGTCTGGAGTCACGGGGTTGATGAAATCATCAGGGATTACAGGGAGGTCTAGTTATTTGCTACCTACCACTGAATTCCCCACTCCAGGCTCAGAAGGATTGGTAAAATGGAATCGTGGAGCAGAGATCCAGGGGAGTTCGATGTGACGTCCAAGTCCTGACACTTCAACCAAGTCCAAGAATTCTGCAGCAGGGGGTTTCTGGAGCCCGACGGGGAGACGTTCTCCTAGAAGCTACTCGCCGTCAGAGCCTACACAGGACTCCGGGGCCCAGGCCGGGCAATTCCCTTCCCTGCAGGAACGAGGTCTGGGTACTGTATAGATACTAAATGAAGCAGCCCAACAGGAGTCTCGAGTTTGAGTGGTATGGGCCATGCACCACGCCACCCAGAGCCCCAAATCAGTAAACAGGTGGCGGGGTCGGGGGTGAGCTTCATGACACTTGCTGACACAACAGAAAATGCTTGACTCCCAGCCACCCATTATGCTACCACTGAGCCCCTGGAAGCGAGAAAAGTGGGCCTGTGTGCAGGGCAGGCTTACTTCTATCCAGACACCCCACACACTCGTGTCCAGACAGGGCCTGGCCTCAAGCCATACCTGCGATCCTCCATAAAGCAGAAAAACGAATTCTCTTTAGATGTGATGGGCCATCCTTGTAATAGGAATGATTCTCTCAATCCATTCTCACTTGTCCTAAAAGTGAGTCTGGTGCCTGGGTCTGCTGGCTTCTCCTGCAAAGCTCAGGAACCAGCCAGACTACCTTGACGGTGGGTGGGAAGGCCTGGCTGGTCATAAAAACGGCCACTCTGATGGGTCAGGTGGGCTTAGCGGGTCAGCAGGAAGGTGACAGAGCATCCCGGCGGGGCTCCTTTCTCTGAGCCTTAGTTGGCAGCCACAGTTTACATGCGGCTCCCTGCTCTGGGCCAGGGCTCACCCTGGAGACAGGCCAAGGGCCTTGGTGAAGAGCAGAGGGCCTGTGCCAAGCAGCTCCTCCGCTGATTGATTTCTCTCTAGCTGACACCCACAGACCTCCAAAAAGGGTCCTGGGTAAGCACAGAATGGAAGGTGGGGCTATTTACTTATCATTATTTTTTAAACAGGCTCAACATGCCTTCCTTGGAACCAAATGGGTAAAAAGTACAGATCAAATCCCTCGTCTGGACTCTGCTACCCTCCAGCTCTGTGTGGAGAAAAGTATTTCTCGGACCCTGCCTGGCCCTCTCTCTTCTGTCTGGAGAGCACAGTGGCAGGGCGAAGCTTCTGGGGGCAGGTGGACATCCCGGGGTGTCTGTCTGTCGGCACCTGAGCTGGTGTGCTCCTCGCGTGCTGACGGGGTGCTGTGCTGAGCCGGGCCCTGGAAGGCTTCCTGACTTACAGGAGCTTTCGCAGGGACGGGACCCTGCATTTCTGGAACCATCTGAGTACTGTGTGACGGTGCCATCCCTGGCATGACCTGCAGGCCCCAGGATGGCCAGGAAAACCTCTCCCCAGTTAGTGGGCACCAGGTACCAGGTGGAAAAACATTCAGGAACTGAGGTAAAACTTCTCCTGGGCAAAAGACCCTAGGGATAGCCAATTTCTGTGATGATGAAATTTTTGAGTAAACCACAAATCCTAACATAAGAACTAGCAAAATCAATGCTGAGAAAATTCCTCAAACAATCTGACAGTTGTTTGGCAGCCCCCTGTGAATCATGCTTGCATTTATGAGGGAGAGGAAACACCCTGGGGTCCAGACACCAGCTGCCCCCTCCCTGTCCTTGGAAGCCTCGGGGCTCCTGCTGCCCCAGAGGCACGCACAGCAACCCCACAGGATGGCAGGTCTGTCTCATTTTTTCTTTTCTTCTTTTAAAGCCCAAAGATGACAAGGTTTCAGGGCACAATGATACCGCCCAGTTTGAAAGTCAGAACTACACCATTTCGGGGGATTCATCTTTAAGTTCAGAAGTCCATTAACAGGAAGACTTGCTGAGGGTACTAGCAGAGCAGAGTGGCGTTTCTTGGGGTCTCTGGGTCTGGGGGCTCAGGGTGGAACAGCGGGGGCATCTCATCCTTCTCCGTGTCCAGAGGCACCGTGAGGTGGGTGCTCAGGATGGCAGCCGGGGCCTGCAAAGGAAGCAAAGACAGGCCCAGTCACGGGCCGGGCGAGGGTCTGGGGCACTGGAGGGAATGGCGCCACCTCCCCAGGAGGGGAGTTGGAATGACCTCCCTGTGCTGAGTGAATAAATGAATGTCTTTCCTCCCAGTCTTTGCTCTGGACTTCCCTGCAGCATAAAGGAAGCCATGATTTTCTTTTTTTGAAATTAACTCGGCCTTACCGTCCAATCCACAGGTAAAGAATGAAGAGAAAAGACATCTGACGACAGTAAAGGGAGGAGGCCCAACAAGGCGGCACCAGCCATAGTCAATGGGAAGGCGAGTCAGACTTCAGGGGCGGTGTTTTGGGTCCCTGTTGGTGTGATTATTTACACACGTTTACTTATGGATAGTTTGCGTAACTCGATTATTCCCCAAAGGGTCTGAGACAAAAGGTCAGAAGTCAACCGCTTGTCTGAAGGAGCCGGGGGAGCACACGGCTCTTCGGCACTAGAGGCAGGAGGAGGATTCGCCCGCACACACGGCTGTGCCCAGGCCTCCCCGGGCCGTTCCCAGCGCTCCGACGGTTCAGCACTGGCTGCTGCAACACCCGGCCCGTGTTGCGGTGCGGCCCGTCTCCCTGGGGCCGCTCTGTGAGGGAGAGGCTCATTTCATCACCCTGCTTCCCCTTGTAACCTACTTTTAAACCCTGTTGTATTACACCCCAAGCTTGGAGCAAACCTCAAAAGCAGGCTTTCTATCCTCCTGACAGGCTTCGATTCCAGGCATTTGGCCTTTGAAATATTTATTATTATTGCCGTTTGAAATTTATTTATGTAAGTTATCTTATTCCAGACAGCATTCTTTTTCATTTTCTGGCCTTACCTTATTGTTTCTAGGAAGAGTCTCTGAAATCTACACCTGAAAACATGCTGGGACCCCAGGGGATGACCACCTTCCCCAGTGGGCTCTGAAATCCAGCCCCTTCAGACCCCCGCGGCCGGCGCTGCAGGTCTCCTTCCTCGATCCCAGTAACATGGTGCAGAGAGAGGAACTGTCCCGGCCTCTCTCTAACAGGCTACTCTTGACAAAGGCAGCTTGGCCATGCCCACCCTGGGCAGAGACGGCCTTGGGAAAAGGCATCTCTCTGGCCCCGTGTAGCTGGACGGGGGCGGCCGCATTCAGTTCAGGGGTCAACCTGATTTAATCTCGGATGACACTCCATTTGAAATACCTTCACTTCAAATCGTCTAAGATATCACATTATCAACTAGGGACCACCCCACCCACTATTATCAGATCAATTATGAGGGGAAGCAAAAAAAAAAAGCAAGTCATTGAAAAGGTTAAGTGCCCTTCAAAGATATAGTAAGTGAAAGAGTAATTCTGTGTTAGAAAGAAAGATATTTAACCCCTCCACGGCCACCCACCCTCCCAGGGTGGCCAAGGATAACTTCGCACCCCTGCAGCTTTGTGGTATAGCAGGTGGACAGAGTGATGCTAGCTCAGAGGAGCTGGGTGAAGCTCCACAGCTCGATGGCCTCCCCGTGTCCAAACGCAGTGGCCCCAGCCTCTGGGGGCCAACGGGAGGCCACCCTGAGCTGGAGTTGCACACAGGGCCCTGCGTTCCTCCAGTCTCCATCTTTCCCCGGCACGTCCTCAGCCTGCAGTGGCTCTGTCATGCCCACTGCGCCTGGTGACTGACAGGAGGCAGCCTCCGCTCCACTCGCCTGGCCTCTTCCTCCTGCTGGAAGCTGGGGGTCTGTTCAAAGGGCACTTGGGCCCCATTTCACTACTTCTCTGGCTGGGGCAGGAGGTCCCAACACGGACGGAGGTCCCAACAAATCAAGGCTTCTGCACGCAGTCCCAGGAGGGAGGGGCTCGTCCAGCCCTGCTCTGCCCGCCTGACACCAGCCCCTGGGCTTTGGGGCCCGGGTCACCTCTGGGGCTGAGTGAGCCCTAGGTAATAACCCGGGACGGGGCCCAGAGGGCTGGGGGTCAGCTCCGTGCAGCAGGGGCTGCTCCTCCCACCTGCAGGTATAACAGTCCTGCCTGGTGGAGGAGGGTGCTGTTCTGGATAAACCAAAACACCTAGACCCTCACACCCCGCTTCCGATGGACCGACGGGCTGGCACGTGTGCCATGCGTTCCCTGTGGGTGATGGTTGGTGACTGGCAGCTCACTCGCTGACGTCTTCATTTTATCTCTCTTATCATCATTCTCATCATACGGTCTTCCTTCTACCTGTGAGCCCACGAGTCCGGTCAGCCTGGGCCACACCCCGCGCTGTCGGCCATCAGTGCACTGGAACAGCGGACCCCAGGCCCAGCACCTGCCCCATCCTCTGGGTCCTAAACCACAGCCAACCCCCAGATCCCCAGGTTTTCCACCCTCTGGGTTCCCCCGCCTTTTGTCTGCTCTTCCTCCCCGGCTGTTCAGCAGCCTCCAGACAGCCTGTTCCCTGCGCCAAGGCCTTGCAGGCCCCCCGTCAGACCAATGGTCAAAGGCGGGCCCAACACATGCCGTCTTATCGGCACATCCCAAAATCCTGGTCCCCCCCACCCTCGCCCCGAGCCAACAAAAAAGGGGGCGGTCCTGGTTCCCTGGTTCCCCGTGGCCCGGCACCGGTCCTGGTCCCCTGGGTCCCTGTGGCCCCGCACACAAAAGAGCAGGTGACAAAGACATTTTCCGGGATGGCAGGTGCTGGTGTGGGACTCCGCCCAGAGTGAGCGGGGGGAGGAAGAGGCTGGTCTTCCCGGTGGCTCAGACCTGCAGGGCAGGGGTGTGGCAGGACCTCAGGAGGGAGGGGGCGGCAGCAGGGACCCAGCAGCAGTTCGGCACCGGGTTAGCCGCAGAGGAGGGCCTGTTAGTGAGCACGCACCCCTTCCCAAAAGCAGGGTGGTGGGCCATCCACAGACGCGTTGGTCTTACCTTGCTCAGATATTGCCGTGAGACCCTTACGTGTTTTAATCTGGAGGAAAAGAACATACAAGTGGATGAATACGAGCCCAGCACACCTGCCGTCCAGCTTGATGATGGACACAGTGCTGACAACACGTGTGTCCTCGGGCTGCCTGGGTCGTCGCAGCTCTGGAGATCAACACGAACTGAAAATTCGCTTAAAATTCTCCTTGGCAGGACAGACTTCAGCTGCTGTCACATTTATAAATACAAAATGAAGGAGGCACTGCATTGTACGATGTATGATGCAGACACTGTCGGGGGCCCTGCGGACACTGGGCAGCACTGACCAACTGTATCCTTTTCCTGCTACCCAATATTCCCTGTTTGGTCAGAAATATAGTCAACGATAAGCATTTTCAAGACCAGAATTTGTAATTCAGTGGATGACCTGAAAACACAGTTGATACCCTCCAGGTGTGCAAGTTTCATCTTACAGGTCGCAGGGTTGCACAGAGCGTGCTTATTCAGTACTAGTGTCACCTGTGATGCGACAGTCCTCAGGTGGACACATGAAGCATGCGGTGCAGAGGGAGGCTTGGAAAGTGGACCCTGCAGTGTCCAAATCGGACTGCAGGCTCACCCTCCCACACAAGCACAGAGCAGTCGGATCTTAGCAGCCATGCTGTGCTGGAGGGAGGCTTGAGCTTTCCCTGCTCTGCGATGGCTTTCGTCAATCCCCCCACCGCCATTCTGTTTCCCATGTGGGTTTTCCTTAGCAGATATATCAGGCAATAGCTCCTCTCCCCCACCGCCACCCCTCTTGAATTCAGCTTTACTAGACCACCATCCAATCTAGACAAAGGACATTTATCGGTGACATGGACTGTTGTCTGAATGGCCACCGTTGTTAACTTGGATTGTCTGCTGGACCTGCTGCCAAGGTGGGCACGGTGATCAGGGCGTCTCTAAGATGGTGGTTCAAATGCCATCGGAAGAAAAACCACAGACATACTTATGGGTGAGGCTCCATGAGAGGTGGACTTGTATGAAGCTGTGTTTTCCAATGTACTGGTGATAATCCACCCTCCAAATGCCTGGGGGTCAGGGGTCTCAGGGGAGCAAGCTGCCCACGAAGACCAGGAGCTCTTACATGATCTGCGACCACTGTTGGGACGGCTCCTTCTCTGCAAGCTGATTGTGCTCTAGGGGCACCAGAACTTGCTGGGCGCTTTGACTGTAGGTAGCAGACTAGAATGTTTTCTGTGGACCCACTAGGTAATACGAGAATCTGGATTTCCTGTCATGTGGGACCCACTTCCTCTCAGGGAAAATGGCAAACATAGGGCCTCCCTCCGTGGGTCTTCCCTGAGTTGAGGAGGGTCAGCATGTCAGGGCACCACGCTGCCGCTCTTCTCCAGGGTGAGCAGAGGGTCCCTTCATGGGGGCGTCCTTGGTCTCCACCCCCTTCAGCCCCTCAGCCCTGGCTATGCTGGGTTACAGGCCCCCGACTGGTAGAAGCTCAGAAAATAGAAGGCGCAGCTGACAACGGAGGGCTTGTCTGTAACTGCTGGTGAGGACCGCCTGCCCTTCTCCCGGCGTGTCCCCAGACGCAGCCAGTGTGGTGTGCTGGACCAAACAGAATGTCTCGATAACTGCCAATCCACGGGTGAGTTAAGGAGATGCAAAGACGAAGACAGTTGGGGGCTGCCTTAATTATTCCATGGGGCTCAAATGTCACTTGCCCTTGACACCAGGCAGCTACCAAAGGGCGGGGGCCCCCTTCTTGGGACACAGGAGTAGGCTGTCAGCTTCCTGATCCATCCCTGGGGGCAAACATGAGGTACCAACTGACCTGGGCAGTGCTGGAAAGCTCCAGAAGACAGCACTGGGCTTGGAAAGGAGGGATGAGGAGGACAGGGGCTGTGTGATGCTTGGGGGTGTCAGGGAGAGACACAAAGCATAATTATTTCATCCTCCGTCAACTGGGCAGTGGGTACGTGCCAGGTGCTGTCCTCAGCTCTGGGTTACAGCAGCAAGCGAGGCAGATGAAACCCCGCCTGTGGGGCTTTGGTGCGGGAGTTCTGGCATGCCTTCTCGGGGGCAATGCCACCCCAGGAAGGGCAAAAAACCTTATTCTTTATATGTATGAAGCCTGCTGTAAGTATGGTAAATAAACCGACATACCGTATTTCTGTGGTATCTGGGAGGGGAGGGCACAAATTTGTAAATAAAACTGTCTGAGGAACAATCGTGGTGGGGTGAACAGAAAGGCTGGGGCTGGCATGACATGTGTGTCGAGTTCAAAGTCCCCCTTACACGTTAGAGGTGCTGGAAGTGGGGAGTAGGTCCTGCTCACGCCTCACAGCGGCTGGGTGTGACCCCTCTGGGGGCGGCCCTTTGAATGCAGCTCAGATGCCAACGGGCCTGACTGCAGCCGCTTGGCGGCTCAGCAACATAGCCGGAGTCTGGAGAATCTGGGTGTCACTTCTAGAGAACCATGTCTCACTTCTTTGCCCTCATGTGGCTTCTCTGATAGTCCACATAGCACAGAGGATTACAAAAAATGCAGGGAACAATAGTTTTTGTTGGAGATTTGCTGTGTTCTATAGAGCTCTGCCTAGAGGATGCTTTTCAAGAACTCGTAGGTCTTTTTGCAGCAGGTTTTCTCTGGCTGTACTCACTGGGACAGCAAAAGAGCCAGAATTTGAACCGAGCTTCTTATCTCCAAGGAAAGGCTGCCATCCAGGACTGCCACCTGGGATAACGCTGGGCAGGGTCAGACGAGACAAGTGGCTGCCTCTCCCAGGGTCTTGTTACTGAACAGGCAGTGTGGAAAGTGATTAACTGGTTCAAGATAATTAGGGAAGGGAGTGATTTTGAGAGCTGGCATGGATGAGGGGAGAGAAACAGCAGACTAGGGTTCCAGCTTTAGGCAAGTGCTAAATATCCTCCCAGCAGGAAAGCGGACAGAGCAGGAGATCAGAGAGCTGTCTGGGCTATTCAGACCGCTGGGAATGGCTCTGAGGAAGGGAACAGTGCAGCCATGGCCAGGGTAGGCCTACACACTCAGCCTGACACTGGCAGCCCAAGACTAGTGGGAATCAGCCAGACTAATTAACATTTCCAAATGGCCCGAGGATGGCTTCCAGTGTTTCCATCCCGGCAGCAGTGGCTTGTCCTGGCCCCGGCCCTGGGCTGGGCTGGGCTTCCCCTTTTGGGCTGTTGGTCTTGCCCATCCACTTTGGTTCGGAAGCAGAAGCCCCGGGCAGCCGGACCATGAGGTGGCCGGCGGTGGGGGGGGGGGCTGCGCACTGTGCAGGGCCAGGCCAGCAGGTGGGGCGCTCATGGAGAGAGTTTTCTGGTCTTCTCTTCCCCTTCCAGGGCTATAATGTACTTTTATGCATCTCTGACTAAATTTCACTAAATTGTAAGTTTAAGATTAGTATTTTGGGGTCAACGTTCTTGCTGTGTCTCCCTCATGGAGAAAGAGGATTCCAGATCCTCTCACTATCTCACAAAACTTGAACACTGAGATCTCAGCTATGTCTTAGCCATGGCAGGTGGTACGTTTTACCAGACTGAATTCACATCTCAAAATGGCAAACAGTACAGAAATGTTTATAGCAACAATATTCACAGGAGCCAAAAAGTGTAAACAGCCCCAGTGTCCACCAACGGATGAACGGGCAAACGACGTGTGGTCTACCCTTAGAGTGGAACAGTACTGGGCAGCAGTCGGGGACGCAGTCTGACACAGGCCACCACATGGTGGGCGCTGGCCACGTGCTGAGCGAAGGAGCCAGTCAGCAGAGACCACCCTGCATATGATCAATTTATAGGGGTGCCCAGAGCAGGCAGATCCCCAGACACAATGCAGACTGGTGTCTGCTTAGGGCTGCAGCGCGGTGGGGGCATGGGGGTGACTGCGGTGGGCTTACGCGGGGTTGGTTTGTCTGTCTTTCAGGAGGGACAAAGAAGTTCTAAAGTTTTTGTGGTGATGGTTGCAAACCCCTGTGAATATACTAGGACCGCTTAATTGTACACTGTAAATGGGTGAAATTTATGGTATGTGAAGTATATTTCAATAGTGCTGTTTTTAAAAATGACCAAATAGAAGAGAAGGTGGCCTGGGCAGCATGAGAGCTAATGCCTCTCCAACAGGGACACGCCAGGCAGCTCCGGGTTCCAGGGAAGAACGAAGCCCCACACGGCGCCGGGGGCCGGCAGGACGCCGCCAGCAGGGCTGCTCCTGTGACTTGCCGCACACGCTCAATCGTCCCCACAGCACAGAAAACGGCCGCTCCTCAGGTGCCACACGGCTCTTCCCTTCAAGGCTGCCTCTCAGGTTTGTTCTCACTCGAATTTGTCAGTCTTATAAAAGCCCAGGAGTGACCTTGGGTGGCGAGGTGGGGGTGACAGTATGATTTTCCCGAGGACACAGCAGGGCTCTTGCGTGCAACTCGAGACTGTTCTTTGAATCTCCAATAATCAGCAGCCCAGGAAAAGGCAGCAGCTGTGGCGACTTTGGGAGGACAGGGCATCCCAGGGTTTCCCCGAGGTGTCTGAGGAAATGTTTGGGAAGCAGTGGAACCATCTGGTAGTTCCACTGCCACAAGCTTCCTGTCGTCTTCAGACATTAAGGAAGCCATTTCTGCCCATAATTAAGATAGTTTCTAATGTGAGTTCTTCCTGTGGTGCTCCACTTGCACTCTGACGTAGGAAATACTCTCACTTTCAGTTAAACTTCTCAGTTATCCATGCCAAGGTGGTGTGCATGTGCCTCTGTACAAATAGTAAGGTCAGAATAAATCCCATTACAGTCCTTTCTGCCTTTGCCACAGAAGAAGGGCTCCTCCCTCCTCTCCCCAAGCAGGTACCCAAAGGCCGGGAGCCTCTCAGTGGGGGACAGTGGCTCCTGTCTGGGAACACAAAGACCTCAGCATTTGAGCCTGATCTCGACACGCTCAGCCACCTGACCATGAAATAACTTCCAAAACTGACAGAGAGAAATTGTGCTCTATGGAAGGCAGATTGTGGGCAGAGTGCAGTAAGCTGCACAATTCATGAATTGTTCTAAAGACTATTTTTATTCAAGTGAAGCCATGTCAAGGAAGCTCACCCTCACAGCCTAGTTTTTGCAGATCACCGTGAGTGACTGAAGTCCCTTCAAGCAATGGTCAGTGTGCTCACAGTGGTCATCAATCAGGGCTCCTCAGGCCAGCCCACGGGAGCACGACCACTAAACTCCGGTGAGAGTCTGGGGGCTGGGTGGGGATCGGGGATGTGTGCGGATCAAAGCTCTGCTCCTCTCCTCCTTTTCGCCTCCTTCCTTCCCCTACAGGGGGCGTCACTCTTCTCCCCGCACCTGTGCAGTCCCTGAACGTGCCGGAGAGCCCCCACCTCACGGCCTATGCACCTGCTGCTCCCCCTGTCGGCAGTGCTTCCCGCCAAATTCCAAATGGCTTGACCCCTCCCCTCCTTCAAGTCTTTCCCCAGATGTCTCCTTCTCAGTGAGGCCTCCTCAGCCCCGTTTTATAGTGCGCCCCACCCAGGGCTCTGCCTCTCAGGACTCCCGGGCCTCCTTCCCTGCTCTTTGTCTTCTTTGCAGCTCTCAGCTCCTGACAGGGTGGGGCTGCTGCTGCTTTGAGCACTCAGTAAATACTGAGGGAAGGGAGGTGTGAAGGCCTGACCCTCGTGATGTCTGTGTGATGACCTGAGGGGGATCCCCTCTGTGGGGGAAGGAAGAAGGTGAAAGGGCACGGGAGTCATATGTTCCCCGCCCCCATAAGACCCCCATCTTTATAATAGTCTTTGTCATAATCTTCAGAACAAGCTATGAACTGTAACCAACTTAGGCTATTCCCCAGGTGCATGTGTGTCCCCAGGACCACACTTTACTCTCTGAATAGGGCCTCCAGCAAGTCACCAACTTTGGGTAACTGGGATAAAGAGCAGAGGGCTGGTGGCCCGTGGAGGCCCACTTCTGGCTTCTTCCTTTCTTCTCTGTGGCAATCCCGCTTCTCTGCGGCCCTCATCCTTGACGCTCTTGGGTCCCCGCGGTGTCCTCCTGGCCGGGAACACCTGGCCTCAGAGAGCTGCACGCCCAGGTTATAGAGGGCTCCCTCATTACCCGGAGGCGGGCTGTTTCTCTAGCTGCTCCTCAGCCCTGGGGATGTAGCTAGGAGGCAGGGTTTCCCTAACTACCGCGCACAGGCTCCAGGGTCTGCCCAAACACACTTCGGCAGCAAGGCGAGCGAGTGGGTACGTTTGCTTTTGCCTGAGACCAGAGGGCAGTCCTGGAGGCCCTTCAGCGGCTCGCCTCACCCTGAGGCCGTCTCAAGGCCAGAGGATCCCGCCAGTGAGGAGAGAGAGGCTGGCGGCGGGGTGCTGGGCTCCCACCACAGGTAGGCTGAGCACCGCAGGAGTTAGGGGGGAGCTGTCTGGGGCACAGTGGCTGGAGCACGTCCTCTGTCAGGCTGGGATTTTATTTCTCATATTCTTGAAAAGTCCAAAAGCAGGGTTTGTCACTGTCACGGCACTCTTTACGGTGGTCAGTGACGCTGCCAGGTTCCCTTGTCCTGAGAAATAAGTTTGGCCATGTCAGTGCTGTAAAACTTTATGGATTTTTTTTTTACAAAGTTGACAGGCATGCTTCCCATTTTCAAGTGTTTTTTTTTCCACCTTTTGAAGGACTTTAAAGGAGAAAAGGAATGGCTTTTCTCTTTATTATGGCACTTAGAGATTTACCTCCTGGTTATCATCATGTATCCTTTGGGAAAAGGAGAGTATAAGATGGTCTTCCTGTTATCCAGCAACAGACTTAAATGCTAGGAAGAGGCGTTCCATTTGGCCTCTTTCGGGGTGTGCTCACTGCCAACTAGAAATTCAAGCAAAGCCATGAGTCCTCCAGGAAGCCCCGCCCCATGGCCACAGCTACATGCTCCACCCGCTAGAGCCAGGACAGCAGGGCCGAAGCCACGGTTCACAAGGAATGCGAAGCTGGGGTGCCAGGAGCTCCAGGCGCTTCTGAAACAAATTCTCAAGGTTATTTCAAATAAGCTTTAATTAAGAGTCATTTCCAAAAATTGTCTCTGAGAAAAATTCTTGGTACTTGCGGGCCATCTCTTGGCAACTGCTCAGGTGTCCCTGGGGCCGCAATTAGCAGCGAGCGGGGAGGAAGTTTCCACTTGTACTTCAAACCCTGTAAGGACTGAGAAACCAGACTAACCTAAATGCGGCATTTCACAGAAAGGGCAGCACCCTCACGTTCTTCCAGAGGGACAAATTAAACGTAATGTCAACACTTCAGAAGGAAGGATCTTGGGTCTCTCCTTCTTCTGGGAACCTGTGAGCACCCCCAGCCCCACACCAACTCCAGGGCCGGAGCTCCCCCACGCTGGCTCTGAAAGGAGCTGTTTCTTCTCTGCTCTTTCACATGGACCGTCTTTCGTCTTGTTCTTCCAGGTCTCAGAAGTCCTGCTTCTTAGCCAATGTGGGAAAGTTAGAAATTGACTGGTAGGATAGTAACAGAATAGCTAATACATATTAGGCAAGTTTTATTCTCTCTCAGACTCACAAGGCAGACTGCATGACCCAGACCGTTGGCTGACGGCATCTTTTCTTTTCTTTTGAACTGTATCTTTTTGATATGTAGCTATAGTTTGTAGGTAACTAAACCAGGCTTATTAGTAAATAGCCATATTTTGGAGGTTCAAGAGTATCTGCTTTCCTGTACCCAGACTGCAAGCTCCTGAAGGGAAGGGGAGACACAGAGCACAACGTCTCCAGAGCCTTAGAATGCTCAGTATGGTCCCTCTTGGTGGCAGCTGCCAGGGGAAGGAGGCCAATTCAGAGATGGTAACATCTGACAGGTAGCACTGTCCTTTTCTAGCCAATTGAATGCACAAATGTTTGCTTCGTTGCTTTCTTCTGCCTCCCAGAGCTGATACTGAGGCGTGTTAAAGAGGAGCAAGAGAATAAGCATGAGGCAAAATGTGGTTGCAAACAGAGCAGTTGAGAATTCTCTTTAAAGCCCTCAGTGCCATTTACAAAAGCATCTCGAATCAAGTTTCGGTTTTTCAAACTGCATTATCCAGTCTGTGGATTGACTCTAGCTTCCCCCACCTTTCTCCACATCCACTTTTTGCCATGTTGCTTATCACTGGCCGCTTTCACTAAGAGGCCAGGAAGGGAGAGGGACAGACCACACACAACGACAGGTGTTTGTTCCGCAGCTTGCATCAGGCCCAACACACATCTGTGGTCTGGATACACACCTGTACTGCTTAAAGCAGTAGCCTGAGCCCTTCCTGTCCACATTTCTATTTTACTCCTGTGGCATATGGTGTAGGAAAGAAATTACATGCATCATTCTGTAAAGATCAACCCATTATAGATTGAAGAAGACATACACAGGACAAAGACTTAGCTATCCTAAGAAAAGTCAAGATATGAGTAATGACAAGTTAGATGGCCCTAAGTGAGGACCTAAGCATTACAGAGATGTCTTCATTTAGGGCAGTGCTTCTTGGTCCTGCCTACATATTACAGCACCCTTGGGAATTTCTAAGGTTCAAGTCCCCTTGCTCAGGCCACACCCCAGACCAGTAAGTCCAAGCATCTGGCGGAGGCATGCAGCGTCAGGATGCTCTGGCTTCCCTGGCGATCCCGTGCACAGCTGGGGCCAGCACCACTGGGCCAGGTGATAGGGTTCTGGATGGTTTAAAAAATTCCTATGGAAGTTTTATCATCTTTTCCAGGAGGATACATCTGAAGTTTCAAAAACACAGATACTATGCACCGGGGGTCAGAACTGAGCTGGTATGTGGAAAGGAAGATTTGGGCTGGGTCTGGAAGGGATTTTTGGGACAGAGGAACCATCCAGGCAGGTTGTTAGCTGTTTGCAGGGCATGGGGCCACACGTGGTTCAGCTGTAGCCAAGGTGGTTGAGGGTGTGGAGTGGGGCAGGCCTGAGTTCTTGAATACCCAGGGACATAAGAGAACTTGTATTTAAAGGGAACTTCTGGATGATCTGAATGGTGTTCTGAGCTCTAATCCTGGTCTGTAATATTAATAAAAAGCCAGCATCAGGGGCTCTGACTTATGGGTTTGTCCCCACAGGGTGAGCGCCAGGCTGGCCTTCCCAGGTGTCCTGGTCCCTGGCTTGCATGTCCCCTTCTAGGAGACAGGGTGACGGGCAGGCAGCAGTATGTTCCAGGATGCAGGCAGAGGCTGCACAGGGTGAGTGGGGAAAAACCCGGAGAGGCAGGGTGGTGAGAATGGTAGTCCAATGAATGGCTGCTCAGGGCTGTCTAGGTGCTGGGCACTGCTGTCATCTCCTTATGCACGTTAACTTACCACATCCTTCAGAAGCCCTTTTAGAGGCTCTATTATCCAGTTTACAGAATCATACTCTGAGAAGCAGAGTGACGGGCCGCTTGGCTGAGACCACATGCTAGAGCTGTCTGGCTGCAGAACCCGGCTCCCTGCCCTGCAAGGAGCCAAGGCACCTGGGAAGGCCGGCTGCTGTGGAAGGCGAGCAAGGGAAGGCAAGCCTGGGCCGTGCTCAGCTCTGAGGGGGGGGAAATGTGCAAACCCTGGTAGGGGGATAAGCAGGGTCAGCACTTTGCTCACGGGCACTGCCTTCTGCCCTCGCTCCCGCGACTGGCAGT
Source organism: Phataginus tricuspis (assembly GCA_029783875.1). Classification (NCBI taxonomy): domain Eukaryota; kingdom Metazoa; phylum Chordata; class Mammalia; order Pholidota; family Manidae; genus Phataginus; species Phataginus tricuspis. Next base: position 2,934,989 of record JAQQAC010020895.1, on the reverse strand, counting down.
GGTGTGGGGGTGCGTGGGCTCTGGGCCTGGATCCTGGCTGTGTCTCCAGCATCCCCAGAAATCAGAGGCCCCTCCAGGTCTTGGGACACCTGCCTGAACCCAGGGGCCTGACCCCCGGCAGCGTGTGCATGACTGGGGAAGCCAGTATTGTCCTGGGCTCCAGCTCCCTCCTCGGCTCCAGGTGGCTGCTTAGAAGAGGAGAGGAGAGGAGAGGGCTCCTTAAAGGACGCTGTAGCCACAACAGTGAGGTGGCCCCAGGGACCACCACAGATGCTGGCCGTCACATTTGTGAGCTGTCACCTTGACAGGAGTGACCAATGACCACAACATCACGTGTCAGGAGCTTCTGCTGTCAGCATGTTGGGTAATTTAATGTCTTTCCCAAACTTTATTCTTATCGCAAGAAGACATTTTGAAGAATGAGGCAGGCATGGCTTTGGTGAGCAGCCCTGCTTGAAAAAACAGATGAGGCTTCCTCCTCCCCTCAGAGGGGCTACATGGTTTGTGTAGATTCAAAAGCTCTTTTAGAACTGGCTGGTCAGGGACTTTGGCCAACGTGACTACCAACCAGTGTTTGGGGACAGCTTACCCAGTAGGGGAAGCCGGGTGCCATGTGGGTCTTGGACAACACCAGGGACCCGGCCCGGACCCCACGTTGGGAGGAGCCAGTGTGCAGCCCCCTGGCCTTTGCTCTGCTGCCCCTTGCTGGCGTGGTCCTCAGCTCACTCGGGACTGGTGTGCTTAGTTACCAGGGGTCACACCTGCTGTCGCCCAGAGTCCCTTCCGATTCTCCACTCGATGATGCTCCTGACTGGCTTTAGCACATTTGTGAGGAAGGTGAATACATAAGAAGTGCTATTAATCCGTCAAGACCTTGTTAAGACACTTTAACAAGGAGGGATGAAGGGAAGGAGAGAAATAGGGGGAGGGAGGGAGGAAGACACTGCACGAATCTGTACTGACCACCCTCAGGGAATGGGGTAAACCTTTCACCTTTTGGGGCTAGATTTCAGGTCTCTCTTGCATTATTTCTGAGGATCACCTCCATTGCTAACTGCTCAGTGAAATGGCCATGTTGGGAACTGCATGTGGAACGACAAGCCTACAATATCTTGGCACATGTAACCACTTTGTATGGTTCAGGGGTCTTAGCAAATGAAAGCCGTGTGTAGCTTTACTCCTCCAGGCAAAGGCTGGTGAGTCAGAAAAATAGTTTGTGTGACACCTGTACGCCAGATTCCCTGTGGGACCGATGTGTGACATGTCTGCAGTCCTATGAGATTTTTATTGGTCACCAGAATAACCCAGTGACACCAGGCAGAGTCTTCTGATAGTTTCTGTTAAATTAATGTAATGATCTTGTCGTAGAAAAAAATTACTGAAGCCTTTTGTTATGTAGGTGAGCATGATAATCCTTTCCAAGAGGGCACCCGTGCAATTCCTGAGCGTGGAAGGCGAGACTTGAGTTTGCACAATAGAGTCAGTGGCATCGACATCCTGGGACTCAGATGAACCTGGTTTAAGCTCCAAATGTGACCTACATTAAAAGTGGCAGATCTCCCGGAGCCCAGCAAGGAATTTTCTCCCACTTGTTCTAAATCCTGGAGCTGTTACCATCTAGCTCATTATGAAGGAGGAAGTGCTTCTGACCATGTCTTGGAGAGATCGGATGTTGTGTTTATGCAGGACGAGCGAACAAAGATCTGTGCTCCCTCTGCTGGCTCCTGCAGCAGGACCAAAGGACGAAGGAGCCGGAAGCCGTGCGGCGCCTGCAGCCAACAAACGCAGTCAACTTGCGTGTTCTGAGAGGAGCCACTCGTTGCAGACTTGGCTCTAGAGATTCTTTGAGGGGAATCCGTCTTCGTTGGCTTCTGACCAAGGCATTTGGAAATTCTTAAAAGTAGACATTAAATTAGACATACCTATAGTCCTCAACTATCAGATTGCTAGCCGTGACTGTAATGTGATTTGGGGATTCATTTATCACCAGACACAAGTGGATTCCTCCAAGGTTTTAAGGTCCAGATACAATCTTTAAAGCAGTTCTGGGAAAAAAAAAAAACCTCAAGGCCAAACTAAAGTTCTTTTTTCTCCTTTTGTTTTATAAGCGCAGTTTCCAAAAAGTAAAGATTTATACTATTTATATCCTTTCCGATAATGTCAAACATTAGACTTGATTTTCCAAATCATTAGCATGCAGAAGAATGACCTCATGGCGGACAGATGCACTTGGCTGTGAGCTGCAGGGCTTACATCAGCCCCTCCCAGCAGTCAAGGGCGCCCATTCCAGTTAACCCTTTAAGGGCCTCCCTGCCACCCCCTTCCCTGGAAACAGGCTTGGAAATGCAGACTTAGTCCCTCACCCAAATGTGTATGTGCATGTGTGTATGTTGAATGCATATACATATATGCACAAAACACACACACACAAATATATAGACACACATGTGTGTGTTCACCGAAACTCATATTTTAACACTAGTTACCTTTTAGAAGCTGTTGGTCAATGAGGAAGGAATCAAAAGGAACACAAACTACAGGGCTAGCTAGCCAGGCAGCTCAAGTGCCTATTATACACTGCACATCATCAATACTAGCAATGGGCAGAAAAGATATGAAGTAGATGTTTTAAAATGACATTTTCTGACTGGGAAAATTGTTTTGTTTCATAAAACTTCTTTTAAAAAAGCTGAGCTCTCCCCATCCCCCTAACCACAAACACGGCACCCTCACCTGTGGCTGGCAGGGGTCCTGAGGAGCAGCACACTTACTTGGCCAACACGGCCCTCGCTGGCTGCCCCGGGTGACGGGCAACAGCACTGGGGCAGGGAGAGTCTGCGGAGATGGCGTCTTCCACCAGTGGCATCTCTGGGCACAGGACCCTCCCCCTTAGCACATCTCCTACTCACACTGAGGATTAACAGCTCATTTTAGAGCCTTCCCTCCGGAAGTGGGGGCTGCTTGCCGCCATAAAGACAGTGTGGAATGAACACAGGGTACAGAGTGCTCTCCTCTGCATTTGCAGCAAAGCCCCTTGTGGTAAGGCTACAAAGAAAACCTGGGGCCCTAATTCCGCAGACTGTGCATGTACGTGTGAGCCAGAGCTCAAGGCCCTGCTTTGACGACACTGTGGTCAGCCGAGATGGGCTGATTGGGTCCTGTGTGCACTGTGGGGGCTTAAGCCTCTCAGGGTCAATTTTTCCAGTCGGCTTGCTGCTTGGAAAAGACTTCACCTCCATTTCTTAGTTTAAGCTGCCAGCTCCTCTGGGTCTGATTGTACTTGTCCCAAGAAAATAAAAAACATTGTGAGTAAATGAAAAATGTTTTCATCTGTAAAAGTGGTGACAGACAGGGATAGGGATTCCTCAAAAGCAAAACTGACATGTAAATGAGAAGAGGGTGTGGTTCTGAAAATGTGCCTGATATGGTATGAATGCCCCTCCCTCATGGCCCTGTTCCCGAATTTCAGTTCAGATCTAGTTCCTTCCTAGTCATTGTTATGGGCAGATGAGCATGTGTTAAAGAGAACATTATGCCCAGACTTAAAATTGCTTTCATGGATTGGTGTGAAATGAGTACGAAAAATCCTGTCACTTAATGCTGGATCCCCCAAACTGAACATTACAAAATGTGATCCTGATGTTAACAGTGTGAAAGTATGAAGGACCAGCATTTGTCCTGATGGCCCGACTTTGCTTCATGTTCCTTCTGTACAGATCCCGGCGCTCAGTCTTCTGAGCCACCAGAACCCTTATCTGTTAAGTGACTTTGGCAAATGTGATGTTCTTGAAGCATTCTGTCAGCAATCATCTTCAAATACCAGGTCTTAAAAACCCAAATTACTCCTGGAGTCTCACATAAGGTGTTACCTACACACTGATTCATTTGAATTGGTTTAAAGAATTATGAACTTTTAGAAAAGATCAAATTAATTTGTACAGGGGCTAAAAATACACATAGAAAATACAGTTCATCAATATTTACTTCAGTAACATCTTAAGAACCTTAAGAATGTAATAGTTAAGGAATGTAAATGTTTGGTTACTATGTAATTTCTTCTAAATTTAGTAAACAAAAACCATTCTCCAGAGTTAAAAACAACAACCCTGCACTGAAAAATTAAGTCCCAATACCTCATGAGGATGGGAAGAAGTTGAATGAGATCTTAAAGAGACAGCTTTGTTACAGGTCCGTCATGTTCTTTTGCCTATAAACTAGAAATAATTTTAAACCTCTAGCCTGCCTGGATATGAAATCTTCCTTTCCTTTGAAATTGATTTTTTTTTTGTTGTTTGGTTTTAGATAGAGTGTTGGCAGAGTGTATAACAGAATTCAATTCACAGCTGTTCTACTTTTTTAATGTAAGAAATATTAATCAAAGCTTTAAGTTATAAGCTTTCTCATGTTTTTTAGTATTCTAGTTCAACAAAGATCAATAGAGGCCATCCCTGTGTTCCTTGACGCCTCGCCGGGAAGCAGAGGCATGATTATGTAGATCATGGCTTTGCACCCTGGCCAGCCTGCTTATCTCCCCGGCCTTCTGCTCGCCGCTCCTGGCTCCCTGTGCGAGCACCAGCCTCTCCCTCTTATCTCCCAACAAAGCGCAGAGAGGCCAGGACGGAAGCCAGCGATGTTAAACAATGATGCAGGGCTGATTTTATTTGTAAGTGATTTATTTCACTGAATTTAATTTTTTTCACTTTGTGTGTAAGATACTTGTTAACAAGCGAGGATAGGAGAAGTAAGGCGGTGTTCAGAGACAACTGACACAGGTTAGAAATCTATTAAGCACTCTAACAGTTGTGTCTACAGCAGTGGAAGAAGGAAGCCCCTTATTGAGAATTTCAACATGCATTGACTAAATATCCCATTTACTCTCTGAAAGGCAATTAATCTGTAATTACATGCAGAAATTTACAAGTAATTCTATTCTTTGAAAAAAAAAAAACCCACAGTAATCATATAATCAGCTTAAGTGACAGTACACACTTTTTTTTTCCAAACTGGAAATATAGAAAGAGTGAAACCCAAAGACAAGGTCATGGAAATTTTTGAAATTTTCCATTGGCCTAATAAATGAAAATGATTGTGAGCCAGTTTCTAAACAGGTTCCACACCAGGTGCTGCCCCGGCTGGCAGCTTGTCCCTGTGACACAGACCACTCCAGAGAGAAAGGGTGCGCAAGGCGCCACTGGAACGATGGACCAGGGGATACTGTCCTTTCCATTTCCCCTGCATTAATCCCTGACCCAAGTATCTTGGGAGCGTAATCCCCATTTAGCATTAGTAGCAACGGCTTCAACTGTGAGGAACTCCTTTTTGATAAGTAGGCACTGATTCGGGCAGCGCTTTTAAACACCATATTCCCAGCTCAGCCAGAACCCCACACTCCTGAATGAACTGGAGCACATTACTGAGAAAAAGTTCATTAACCTTGCTAGATTCGGAGGTTAACGGGATAGCTGAAGAAAAGAACTCAGTGAACAGCTCGATACAAAACAAATTAAAATGAATGTCATCATTCCTTTTGATATTCATTAGTTGATTCAGAGGGAGAATGCTCTTCTTAAATTTGCAAGCATTTATCTGTAAAAAACAGGTGTACATCTGCTGCTCGAGTGCATCTTAAGTGTGGGAGGGAAGAATGATGTAGACACTCACCCGTTCCACTGAGGGAGTAGTTGGGAGAGGGTGAAAAGACTTGGGCTGCAAAATCCTCAAATGTCATTACTTCACGGTGGTGCTGAATTATTGCTTCGAGATACAGAGCTCGCTCTTCGTAGCTGCAATAATCCATTAAGGAAACAAGTGCACGAGCAGAATGACATGCACGACAACGATAAAGTTCACTCTGTTTTAAATACAGCTATGCAACTTTTACATTTGTGTGGCAAAGAAAAGTACCCTGTGAGTCCCTTAACATCCTATCGCAGAATTAACTATCAGTCATAATTAATGACCAATTGGGATTTTTAAGACCTAAGTTTCTCTTGGATTCCAATTTCATGGAACACTAGTGTCACTAAAAAATATGTACACAGATAGTTACAGAACTTCCGTAAAAGATCACCAAGACTGACCCAAACAAACAACAACAGGGGCGCTGCCTGTAAGGGCATCTCTCCTCACTGAGAGCCATGGGACTGTGCTGGGTCCTCCCCTCCTGCTTCAGTGGCTAAGACATTCTTCTCCATCTCCTGATAAAATGAATTGTTACTTCAAATAGGAATCGGTGATAGGACGGTACACACACTTAAGAAAAGATAAAACATGCCCATCACTGGGAAGAGGGAAGGCCAGGAAAGCATCCTTTGAAGGGGTCTCAGAGCCTCAAACCAAGATAGGCTCTGAGCATTAGAAAATAAGGACTCATAAGTGGGAGAATCTAGCAGAGACTGCACAATGCAATAAAAAAAAAAGACTATTGCCTTTTAATTAAAACTGCAGTCTGGAACACACGCATTCAAATGTGTAATCAAAAACGAGTCACCAATAAAACTTACAAGCGTAACATGCGGAAGCAACTTTCCAGCTGTCTTAATAGGACCCCTGCGTGTGGTGGCCTTTCACAGGGCAGAAAGCAAATCTTTCCCCTTTGTGTGTGGCTTCTGTTTCCTCAGAAGGTGAATCATGGACTTCCAATAACAGGATAACGTCAGAACAATTCAACAGTGGATGGAGGCACTGCACGTTGTGACTTTATGAATTAATACTTGGGGCAGTTGGCATGACGTCTTACTTTCCTCTTCCCCATCACCAATGCAAAAGTTAAAAGACTTGTCTTAGTTGTTCTGAAAATCATGCTGATTCTCCAAGAACGCAGGGAATGTGGATCACCATCAGCTTATTATTTGCAACTCCAGAAGGGCAAAAGTAATTCTAGCATTTTTCGCTACACTTTCTCAAAATGACCTCTTTAAAAAAAGTTGGTAAAAATGATGCCCTTCCAATCAGGTCTCAAAGAGCTTGTGTTTTAAAATAGGAGAATATTTTTCTATTTTCTTTTGGCCAAGCATGCAACAGATTTCTCAATGCGGACCCTTCCTCTGTCTCCTCCTTTAATCACACTCAGAGAAAGGTCTTCATACCACGAGGCCAGAGGCCTTCTAAGGCGGTGCTGTCCATCTGATAGGTAGCCACCAGTCACACATAGCTGTCAACATTTTAATTTAAATTAATTAAAATAAAAAAAATAGAAATCAGTTTCTTTGTCCCACTAGCCATATTTCACCCAACAGCCAACAGCCACATGTGGATAGGGGTTACCGTCCTGGATTGCACGGATATAGAATCTGCCCGTTGCCATGGAAAGAACTATGGAGCTATTCCAGAATTTCTCTCTAGGCTTGCTCTATGCACCTTTAAAAAAAAGGAAACTGAGTTTGGAGATTTCAAAAGCGGCCTCTCTGATGATTTATGATCTTTTATATAGAAGGTCACAATAGCCTACAGCCTGGGCAGTGTGCACCTGAACTGGCTTCTCAAATGCGGACTGAACTCCTGGTGACTCTCCTTAACAAACAGGCTGCCAAACTTCCTCAGCGAGAGGCATCCGCTCAGACCCAATTCTTGAGGGACCGGCTAATGCCATTCACATCTCATTATGAACACGCTTATTCTGCACAGCACTTGGCTGTCGCCATGGCCCGGCCCTCCGTGCAAGGCCCCAGCAAGCCACTGGTCCGGGGAACAGCAGGACGTTAGGCCTGAGTGGCCGTCTGGCGAACAGGCACTCTGACACTAAGCTGGCACGTGCTGGCCCAGCAGGGGCCGAGCCAGGCGTGACAAATTACTCAAAGAGCTGAGCTAAACTTACGGCTGACAACCACCTGAGCCTTTGGACAGCCGTGGCCCGCTGTCAACGCACAATTCATAGCTCCCCCTTTCAGGCCACAGTCTGCTTGTGGGCCTGGGTTAGAGCAGGCGCGTCTCTCTAAAGACTTGTCATGCTCTGCCTAGAATCACCCTGCTGTTTCCTGAAAGGCCCCACTGCGTCCAACACATCCACATACAGTGCTCGGGACAATGGTGAACAAAACAGAAACGCGGATGCATTTTGCTAAATATGCCAAGGAACCCACGTATCTGGAAGAGTGGCTGCTATGTTAATCACAGTCAAATCTACAAAGGGATGCCGTGTAATACCATATAAATTGACCCAGACAGCAGCCTGGCACCCTCATCCTGGATTTCACTATCCGACTGTCATAAGCTTGTTTTTGTCAAGGATGAGAGATCTGGGCTCCTAAGAGCAAGACCAGCGTTGGAGTTACAGGGGGTAATAATCAAGTCTGGAGGTTCTCTGATTCAATGATTATTTATAGCTTGACTCCTAAATCGAGGCACATAGGAGAGACAGCACAGAAGGATGCTTCCAGAACTGGATGCTAAAGCAGGAAGCAGTCACTTGGTGGCGGGCTCCCCATCTCGCCATTCACGCTCCCAGCTGTCTCACACGGCGCACACGCCCCACTGCAGGCCGGCCCACGCTGCTGCCGGGGGGTTAGCAGCATTGAACTGGGTGTTGTCATTTAGACAAACGTCCATTAGGGACTGGGATGAGACCAAGAGATCATCACATGCATTTTCACTCCTGGCTCAGGTCAGGGCGTGCAAACACCGCGTCAAGGCGGGAACACGCACCATCTCAACCCTGGCAGCATTCACGAACGGCCACGCTGCTCACAGGGGCCAAACATCTCTTTTTTTTAGTAGGTTTAAAAAATAGCTCTGGGATCTTAACTGAGTTTATTAGTAGGACTGTCAGCAAGGGCAATTAAGAGCAGTGTCGTCAGACATTTTCTTACCAACAACCTTAGGGCCTCAATGCTAGCTGCTTTCTACAAAAAAGGGCATATGTAATTTAGACATCAAACAGTTATCACATTCTTCTCCTCACACATAAGACATGTTAAGTCACAAACTGACTGCTGAAATATGCCGGACGGTGGATGGTCCGTGCCTCTGACTGGAACCAGGTGGCTATGGGGGCGGCTGGTCACAAGTGCAATGCCTATCTCAGTACCAGCCTTTGCCCTTTTGTTCCCTCGAGGCCTCCACTAACAAAAGTGAAGCTTAAATTGTTTGGCATTACTATCTCATTAAAAACCACAGACAGGAAAGAAAAAATTTTAAAGGGCAATTTTCCCCTTGGTCACTCACTTCAGAGAACATTCAAATTACTAACTAGAAACCCATCTTTGCTTCTGGGTATTTTTGAGTTTCTTTAGTGACCCGCTCTGTCTACACTGTCACCTAAGAATTTGATCAATTATCAATATTCCTCTACTTGAATAAAGAGGTCCTATGTCTTCACTGGTTTTATCAAAAAACTTCCAAGAGAACTTTCCAAAACCCTCAAGACACTCTGCTGGGTTGCAGGAGCCTGACACAGCGAATCCAACCACCCAACTTTATTCTGATCAGTTTGTTTCACTTTTTAGAAATGGCCGCAGCAGGATGAGGAACAGCTCGCTATTTGGAGGGAGACGGACCTGGGTTTGAATTCTAGCCCCCTCACCCACCAGCCGGTGGACCCGGCAAGTTGCTCCAACCCCCAGCTGGAGTCATCTTATGTGTGACGTGGGGATGCTGACATCTGCTCTCGGAGCTGCAGGGAGGATTAAATGGAATGGTGATGAAGCCCCGACCTCGGTCCCAGCACACAGTAATATGGATTCCCCGCTCCCTCCAGTCTCCTTAATGTGGCCTTACGGGTTTGCCTTCAAGAAATAAGGTGGCGGACAAGCAAGCCTCCCTTACGGCAGGCTCTCATGAGCTGGAGCAGATCCCATTGTCTCCACATTACTGAGCAGGATTTTCTGGAGTCACAATTACTCAGTGGTGCCCCTGGGACTAGAATCCAGGTCTTCTAACTTTTCAGCTTAATATCTTGAATTTTAGAATACATGGGATTAGGTGCAAGATCTAGTGCAAGGTTGAGAGGTAAACTCCAAATGAGGATAATTCAACTGACTTAAATATATGTGGCTGTAAACACCAACCTGCAGCACAACCCGGAGGAGAGGTTTAAGCGGCATCTACACCCACAGACCATGCTGACTTTATACATCCACAAAATAAACAATTACTTCACTTGAATTTCTTTTTACTTATTCAGGCTACACATTTGTTGATTGCCATTCAGCATGTTCAGCTGTCTATCTTGGAATAACTCCCCCCCTTTTTTTTCTTTTCAAGGGAAAAAGAAAACTGTTTGATAGCATCAACACTGCAGATTGTATTTTTTTTTAACCCTTGAAAGCCTGCTGGCCTGGATCTTCTCTACATTTCCTAAGTGCGGACACCACACTCAGACAGACAAAGCGGCCTGGGAGGTGGCTGCCCCTGACATCAGCACGTGTCTTCTGCAGCAGTTACGTATCTCCTGATTCTCCTTAGCTTGTGCAGCCCCTTATCACTGACACAGGCCAGCCCACAACACGGCCATCCTCACGACTCAGCTGCCTCTCCTCCCACAGCTGTGCGTTGCCTGGGGCTCAGCGGGGCCCGGACCTCTGAGAAGGGTGGCGCCCCCAGCTTTGCTGCCACTGTGGGCTCCATTCTTTGAGTGTATGAGGGTGGAGAAAAGAGAAGCTCCGGTTAGTTACCACCTATAATCATCTCATCTTCAACATCCTTGTATTAGTTTCCTGTGGCTGCTGTAAATGATTACAAACTGGGTGGCTTAAAATAATAGAAATTTATTCTTTTACAGTTCTGGGAGGCCAGAAGTTCAAAACAAATGCATCAGTACTCCGGAGAGCCTAGGGGAGTCTGTTCTTGCTTCGTCCAGTTCCTGTTCCTGAGCATGTGGCTCATCAGAGCTGCCCGTCTCCTTGTTGTACTGCCTCCTTCTCGTCTCTGGGCGTCACTTACACGGACACTTCTGAGCAATCCATTATGACCTCATTTCAAGATCCTAACTTACTTGCACTTGTAAAGACCCTTACCCAAGTAAGTGATCGGTCACACATTCTGGGACTAGGATACAGACAGACCTTTCCTGGGGGCCACCAATTTAGCCTGCTGTAGTCCATGAGGACACTGTATGAGTCCTTACATCACTCACACTACCTGCTTGACACAGTATCTACTGAATGATATATGCACACCTAGTCCTTGCGCCCACTGCTCTGAGATATGATACTGCTCAATATATTCCAGGCAAAGCAGCTTGTAAGGAGAGGCCGGAGAATTTTCAATTGAAAGTAAAATTCTGCAGAGATTAAAAAATTAAATGATACGAAACTTCTAGAAGAAAGTATGGGGCAAACTCTTTATGACCTTAGGATGTGGAATGATTTATTTAACAAGAAACAAAAAACATGAGCCATAAAGGAGAAAACTGGTACCTCTGGGCACATTCAAATTAAGAGCCACTATTTGCTATAATACCATAAAGCAGGCGAAGCTACAGGCACAAAGTGGGAGAAGTTATCTGCACTACATTACTGACAAAGGGTTATGGTCTAGAATATGTAAAAAGCCCCTTCAAAAGAACAAATCAGTTAAAAAAAAAACCCAATCTACTAAAAAAGTGGGTAAAAGACATAACCATTTCCAGAATGTAAAGTATGAATGGAAATGAAGGTATTCAACACCATTAATAACCAGGGGTTATTAGAGCCATATGAGATACCGTTTTCTATATACCAGATTGGTGAAACAAAAAAAACGAATAATGCCGAATGTCAGAGATGACATGGCGAGGCACAGGGAGTCTCAGAGCCCGACTTCTTGGGACAGCGATCTGCCACTGTACAAAGAAAGGGCAGACGCACGGTCTCCATGGGCCAACAATTCCACATATAAGAATGTTTATAATATTCTATAGATGACTGCAAAAAGCAAAAAGAGGAAGAAATCATATTTAACTTTTACTGATAAATGCAGTCACACAGTGGAACAGTATGTCACAGTGAAAATAAATAAATGATATGCATGTGTACTAGCATGGATGAAATTAGTATTATTAGTTCAGAGAAAAAATCAAGTCACTCAAGCACACACACAGTGAAATTCTGCTGACATAAATTTGAGAAGCAGGCAAAGTGAAACATATTGTTTAGGGATATACTCCCACACAGTGAAACTATGGCCTGTACTTTCTCTGGGATGGGCGAGGCACGTGGGAGGGTCTCCAACAGACTCACGGGTACACACGGCAGGGGCACAGGGACAGGTGTTCTTATTCTTTAGAGCTGTTACATGTCTGCTGCTATGTATGTATACTTCAGAATAAAGATAAGCAATCTGGTGAAATGGAAAATAGCACTCATACGGTGGATCTTTTCCCACCCACTGGAAGGCCAGAATGAGCTTCTTCAGGCCAAAGGTGGATATAAAAGACAAGTTGGTTATTATAGATAAGGACAGAAAAGCCCACTGGATTCAGACACAGAGAAAGCAGAAAAGAGGCAATGCTGTTTTCAGAGCCTACAAACAGATCAAACTATTAGACCTCAAAACTCAGAAAATTATGAACTTTGACAGATGGACTTAAAGACCTCAAGCCAAACACAGACATGAATGCCAATCATGGGATGGGGTATTGCTCCAAAAAAAAATGTTTTTCTGCAAAAATACTTTTGTTAGAATTACCATGCATTAATAATGACAAAATGGGCTGAACTAGAGAATGGTGAAAATACTATATATATTCATGGATCTATGTGTATGATTTCTGTACCTTCTCCTACTCTTCTCAAAAAACTTGATCTCAAGTGACTGTGCCATTTTCAAAGAGCAAGTCCACCTTCACTCCAGGATTCATCCATTCAAGAACCCTGTGCCGACTGCCCACCTGTGCTCGGTGACAGGCATGCAGCACCTGGGCCCGTGTCAAGTCTGTGTTCTAGCAGGGACAAGTCCATGGGATAAAGCCAACTGTCCTCACATGAGTGACGGGGGGAAGGAGGGAATAAGAAGGGCAGGGAAGTCTCTGAAGAGGTTCGAGGAAGGGGTCAGGCCTTAGGGCGTGGGGTGAGCAGTCATAAGAGCATTTCAGGCTCCGAGAGGCATAAGCTGGAAGGAGGGAGGATGTTTCAGGAGGGGGCAGGAGACTGGAGACACAGGGCTGCGGGAGGGGGAGGAGGCGCGTCTGGGTCCCGGGAGGCCCCATGGTCTGAGGCAAGGGAGCCATATGACCCCACGCAGGGCTTCAGGTCACTCTCAGAAGGGATGCCGCCACTAAGGAAGGGCTAGAGTGCCCTCGAATTTTGAGTTTTGAACACATTTTCACTTCCTGTGCAATGTTTTGATCAAAGCATAAAACTTTAAAATGCTTACTAGTCTTAGACATGACACCAAAACACAGGAAACCAAAGAGGAAACAGGAAAGTTAGACTTTATCAAAGTAAAAACTTTTGTGCTTTAAAGGATTCTGTAAAGAAAGTGAAGCAACGATGCACAGAATGAAGGAAGATGTTTGCAAATCATTTATCTGATAAGAGCCCCACACCCAAAATACAATAGTAATAAAAAAAGGCCCAATTAAAAAATTCTTATAACTCAATAGTAATAAAAAAAAAGCCCAATTAAACATGGGCAAATGATTTAATAAACATTTCTCCAAAGAAGAGATATATATAACCAACAAACACAAGAAAGATGTTCAACATCATCAGTCATTAGGGAAATGGAGATCCAAACCGCAGCGAGACACCACTTCACACCTGCTAGGACGGCGATGGCCCACGGGATGAGGACGAGCCAGTGTCAGTGAGATGGAGAAACCGGATTTCTCACACTTTGCCTCTGGCAATGTAAAATGGAGCAGCTGCTGTGGAGAACAGTTTTGTTCACAAAAGCCAAACAGTGGACATAACCCAAATGTCCATCAGCTGGAGAGTAGATAAACAAAACATGGCACATCCATAGCATGGACTATTACTTGGCCACAAAAAGGAATGAAATACTGAACAGGATATGATATGGACAAGCCCTGAAGACAGTATGTCATGTGAGAGAGGCCAGACACAAAAGCCATATATTGTGGGACTCCACTTATATAAATGTCCAGTATAAGAAAATCGATAGAGACAGCAGGGAGAAGGGGGGTGACCACTATGGGTATAGGGCTTCTTTTGGGGGAATGAAATGTTCTGGATCAGAAGACCACAATGGTTGCACAATCTGGTGAATATACTACAAACCACTGTATTACACAATTGGAAAGGGTGAATGTTGTGGTACATGAATTTATCTCAATGAAAAACTCTTCCCCCCAATGCCTGTTGGTATGCAGTACACACTGTATCTTGTGGGAAGTCTTCTAATAAAAAGTCCCTCACTGAGCACCCTCCAGAGCAAGAGGGAAGGTGGCCGGGCAGAGGATGAAGCCCTCCAGTGCTGCTTCTGGGCGATTCATTCACAGAAGACACCTGAAGAGGAGCGGGCCCTGTGCCGCGGACGGTTCCGCGAGCTGGAGGGAGCAAGATGCAGTGGACAGCCCGGTCCTCACGGCGTCCACCACGCACCTGCAGGGCGGACACAAGCCAGCATGCGCAAGGTGGTGAGTGCCCCGTGCATCAGATGGACCCAGAGGGCGGCCGACACCCTGTTGGGGGAGAGGGTCCAGGCCGGACTGCAAAAGGCCGTGGTAGGAGAAACAATGGTGTACAGCACCTGGGAATCACTGATGGTTTCAAACTGATGAACAGCAAGATCTGGGAGGGAAGGGAATGGTGCGGAAGGGTCTAGAAGGAAGAGAAACTAGTAAGAAAGAAAGGTGACATGGGCCTAAAGAACACCCTGGGGGGGGGGGGAGGAAGAGGAGGCGTCAGGTAGCTCGGTGGGGGGGGGAAACCCGGCCGAGGAGGGTGCTCACTCTTGGGAGAGCGGGAGAAGGCAGGGCCGAACTCCAGGTACCAGGGCTTCAGTGGCTAGGCTAATGGCACTGGTGTTGCCATAGAGGGGCCCAAGGAGGGAAGCAGGGCTGAGGAGAGTCGGAGGGGCCTGAAGGTCGTCAGGGGAGAAACCCTGGGGAGCAGATGGCTGTCCCTGCAGAGAGGCCTGGCTGGAGGTACAGGGCTCTGGGAGAGAAGGAGAGAGCACAGTACTGGGAACTCCCTCCTGCCCCTTAGGGGGCACCCAAGCGAACACTCAGGAGGGGGAGAGGGCGCCGTCTGGGAGAGCCAGGCCCACGGCCCCGGGACAGGCAGTTCTGGCAAGAGGAGCGTCCGCTCCAGGGCACTTCTACACCCTTAACATCCTGCCTGGTCCTGTGACCCAGAGGGATGCTCCGCGGGCGGGCTGGGCTGGCGTTTCATACCGGGAAATAAGTCATGAGAGTCCGTGACGCCCACACAGGAACAGGTGCCAATCACAGCCTAAAGACATACATCATTTTTACAAGGATTTTGTTTGTTTTTCAATATGATGCAAATTTAAATTCTAGGACTGTTTAGACCCCAAATAAATGAATCATTCAAAGTAAATGTCACCGCCTTGTAACAGATAAAGAGTATGACTTTACTAAACAATGTTAACCAAATAAAATGGAGGTTTGTGAAAATGAAATTAAACACATGGAGGCACTAGGAGGAATAAAACATTAGATTAGGTTTCAAACACTCATGATACACTCCTGGAGGGGAAACAGTTCGCTGCTGCTAAGAAAGAAGAAAACCACCATATAACCAAGTGTAGAAATGATTCTGAGGAAATGATGAGAGTAAATGGCACCAGGAGAGATGTGGATTTTCTTCAGGTTATTAAGTTACAGACTTCTGGAGAGGCTCTGCCTCAGTCCCACATCCTCCCAGGGCAGGGAACGGAGGGTTTCTCAGAATCTGAGATGCCCCCCCGGGTGCAACGGATTTGACCTACGTTCACACCAGTCCTTCCTAGGGACCGGCTGGGGCGGGTGCACACCCATCAGCGCGGCGCTCCCCGCCGCCTTCCCTGGCTCTCCTGGCGCACCTCACCTTCTGTAAATCACCAAGCGAGAAGGGCCCCAACATGCTGTCACTCCAACTCTCACATCAGTAAAACCATAAGTGACAAGAAAGTCACTCAGCCTATTTCACGTCCAGAGAGCGGCTGTCAGATGATCCCACAGGCTGCTTCGCTGATGAGAATGACCGAAGAAGTGAAGAATCAATATGAACAATGGAGAGCCTGCGGGTCCTGCCATCCTGAAGCCCATAACTTGATTTCTGGGAGGAAGGGGGTCAGTGCCACTTGAGCTGTTTCTCTTTCACAGGTTGTCATTCATCCTAAAAATGGGCTCTCAACCTCGGCTATAGAAATGGCCATTGCTGACATTTCTTGGCATTTAATCTCCATAAAGTTACAACTAAATGGAAAACAATTAGAAATGCAGAACTGTCTTGAATCCTCTTTGTGGCAAGGTAGTAAAATGGTACGCAATTAAAAGCAGCTCCCGTGGCTTATAAACTCTTGTCGTCACTGACTATGAGGAAAAGGTTATTTTAACACATTACAGGTATTTTTTTAGTGCAGCATGATTTGAACTGAATCACTGCATATTTATTCTTCAACCAGTCTCACTTTGGAGGCAAAAGCCAATTCCATGTGACCTCCAGATTAGTTTACATCTAGGTTAACTCTGAAAATAAAACAGATTCATGGTGATATACGATAGGTAGTAAGAGAATAAAATCAGTAAGGACCAATCCTTCTGTGGCAGGTATTCTGGCTCTCATTGTCTTGGAATGTTCTCAACCACTGCCCACCCACAACCCCGTGGGCACAGATGACATGAGCCTGGGCTCGGGCATGGCAGAATTACATTTGGTGGCCCAAAGTATTTGCACCGAACTCTGCCCAGGTTTTCTTTTTGGGGAAATCTTCCTTTCCATGATGTTCATAAGTATGAGCTACATTTGCTTTTCCTTTTGTGCATTTAAAAGCAACACAAATCAATATGAAAATAACATTTCTATAAAAATAATTATAATGACTTAACGGCAGCTTTTTTCCAGGAAAATACTCATCTCAATAATGATTATCAGATGACAAGAAAAAACTTCAAGAAAAGTTAGGGGTTTACCAAAATGCAAAGGACCGAGAAACCAAGGAAGGCGGCTCATGTGAAAGGTGCCAAATGGCCTCCTCTGGCCTATTCAGACTCTGGTCTAGAGGGTAAAATAGGGCACCGGAGCACACCTGAGTGATGACTATCGCTGCAGACCCACACTTGAAACTCAATACACCCACAGACTTATCATTTAGAGTGAAAAACTATTGACACAATTACCAAAACCTAACTGGAAATTTGGGGGAATTCTAGTAACACACAGTTTCTCCCTGCTCAAAAGTAGCAAAACCATATTTGCCACTTCATATCAGAGCAACTGATTTCTGGCAATGAAGAACAGTGGTTGATGCAAACAGCTCACTTCGGCAGAAGCCACAGTAGGCGATGCAAGAGTTGAGCCATGACGAGAGGCCCCGGGTGGAGATGAGCGCGGCCAGGCCTGTCAACAGCTCCGGGCCTGTGCAAGCTCAAAATGGCCAGACGGGCAGGGAGAACACTAGTTTCATTAATGTTGTGGCTGGGAAAGTGGTTTTGAGCAGCTGGAGGGCAAAAGTGCCTCTCTTACTCCATTTACATCTGTCCCAGCATTTGAGTCCATGTTAGGTAAAAAAGGATGAAAAAGCAAGTTACTTAAGTAACATAGTGGGGAAGTTTCATGGTTTGCTTTCAAGATTGGTCATAAGAATTTCCAGGGGCTGCTGGAATGACTCGGATTTCACAGGGGACTTAACCTTGCGGTTCTGCCACCTCTGCTTAGTTCTAGGCTGTGCAAAGAAAAAATACATATGCATAGCTCTGTTAAACATCATTTGTCTGGATGAAGGTCTAGCTGCTGGAGGGGACCAGGAGGTACCCTAGCAGTGCCTTCCAACAAAAGATAAAGAAACAGCCATGCCTTATGCAGCCCCAGCTGACTGTCCTGGGCAGAGGCCCACTTGCCACTCCTGCTTCCTGCCAGCAAGGGAAACCCCCTATAATGAAACCAGAGGAGGCCTTAGGAGACAGTCCAGTGTGAGGGCCAGGCAGCTCGCTGCATACTCGCAGAGACAGTCAGCGCCCTGTGGTGTACAGGGTGTCCTCGCTAGGAACGCAACCCACAGGGAGAAAAGGTCCTTGTCTTGAAGGCCCTGCAGGTGGGAGTCTGTTTGTGGCATACAAATCAGCCTGCATCCTCAGTGTAAGCCAGCCCCAGGCAAGGGGCGTGCCCACTGATGTGGCATCAGTCACTCATTATATTTAGCAAGTGACACCAAGATGATCATGTGCTTTCCATGGGCCAAGCACTGTGCCAGGCATTGTATAGGCTCTATGTCACAACCCTCACAACCACCTCATATGGTTTTTACTATTATTCTTCTTATTAGAGGAGGAAACCGAAGAGCAGAAAGTGTAAGTGTATTGCTTGAGGCCCCTCAGATGGTAAATGCATGGACTCAAGCTCAGTAGCCTGACTTCGGAGCCCCTACTCCCAGCCATGGTCCTGCCTCTTGACGTCAGAATTCTCCCCTGAAGAGAAGAAACTGGTGTAGACACAACTACCAGAAGGCCAGGTCCAGTCACTCACTGGCATTTTGATGGAAGCCCTTCTCCTACTCCCCCATACTTCAGACCCTACAATCTGACAAATTTGGGAGAAAAGAAACAATGTATTTGGAAAGACTTCTGCCAATCAAATGAATCTCAATGCTTGGATAGCAAGTATTTCCGGCCATCACACACCAGTGAGAGAAACTCCTGTGGGTCAGAGCAGAGACGGGGGGACACTCACTAAATCCCATGGGGCGGTTCTTCCCTGTCTGAGGGGGACTCCCGCAGCTCGGGCACAAGGCTCTTTCAACCTTGTGCTTACTCTGTACACGTCTCTCTCCCTCTGTCAGGCCTTCCTTAATTAAAACTGCTCTTCCCCCGCCAGGCACATCCATCTGTTGGTGTCCCCATCCGCAAGGGCCGGGCACCCTGTATCTTCTGGTGCACAGTGGCTTTGTGTGTCCTTTTGTCCTTGTGCCTCTCGTGTTGTCACCATTCACCTGCCGCAGTGTCCCCCCCAGCTGTCAGTCAGCCTGACCCCAGGCAGTGCCACGCCAGTGATCCCACAGGTTACAGGAAAGACAAGCTATAGGAAGGCAATTTTCTCTATGAGATACGGCTGACTCTGGCTCAGGGTGAACTGTGGGAGGGAAGAAACAGGATTTGGGGGGGGTCTTCCTTTGTACTTGGAGAACATACGTATTCAGGTGCAGAGTGGATATTCAGTTCCATTTGAGTCTGACATTTGGACAACAGATTGAACATCTACACTATATTTCAGTAGGCACCTTTGAGTATCTAGAAATTTTTGATGTTTAAGAGTAATGCAGATGGAAATAAAGAACAGGGCTGACTAGGTGGGAACAAAGATCAGAATTAGTCTCTCATGGTAACATGCTTTAAAAAGAAAATGTACAGTGAAAAATGATGGGTGTTTATAGCTTTATATTCTGGGATTATGCTTTCAATGAAAATTTCTTGCTTTTATATTTTACATGCAAAATTCCCTGTCAGACATCTGGGAGTCCATTCTGACTAAAACATATTTGCTACATTACAACAGAAAGAACCCTGAGTGCTGTTAAATATAAAATTCCCAACTCACACAATTCTCTGGGACTTTCCACATTTGAGCCTTATACAGTTACTCGATATCATCTTCATGACCAGAAATATAACTGCAGTATTACTTAAAATTATAATCAAATCATTCTTTTGCAAATTAAGACACTTACTCTTGGAAAAATAGCCAAATTGAATTAGGTGTGTCTTTTCCTCATAGATCAAAAGCCGCTCCATTAAGTCAGCAGTTATATTAATGGCATGAGACATGGCACAGATGAGGAAAATGTCCTTTGGAACCATTTTGTATTTTGTTTAGAGAGAGCTGGAGCTGTTCCTCACAATTCAAATGTGAAGCAGAATGGATAGCAGGTCCCCAGACCCGGAGGCTAGATATGATCCCTATGAGGTGGCCCATCCACACCAGAGTCCAGGTTCCTCTTCCCTCAATTCTTATTTCTTCCAGTTACTGTGCCTGCCATTCACCCATGCTCCCACCTTTCCAACCACCCACCCACCCACGCATCCCCCCATCCATCCTCCCATCCTTGTTCTTGTCCCTTCATCCAAGCAGTCACCCAACCTGCTGATATTTACTGAGCGCCTCCTCGGTATCTTTTACATCATCTAAAGATGTAAAAAAAGAGTATTTCCTCAATTCTAAGTCATGGCTTCTACAATATTCCACCATCACACTGAGTGTCATACTATTTTGAGGAGAGTCTAAGACACACCATAGTGACGTTACATTATGATCATCCTGAGCTCTGTTGGGGCAATGTTCCAAAAAGACAATCTTTATGAATACATAAGAACCACCACCTATCCAGTGATAGCATAATGCTCTACCCCTTTGTAGCCATAAACCCATGGAGGCTCCTGGAAGCCTCAAACCACAGAGACAGGGAGCGAAAATGACCCCTTCTGAGACCACCCGGCTAGTAATGAGCAGGCCTTGAACTCAGCCCCTGGCCAAATGCTGGCCCTTCTACACTCTTATAGTGTCTCAGTTTAATCTATTATTTTAGCTAAGAATTTGCAACGTTCATACTAACTTAATTTCCAAATACTGTTGTGTGATGCTGACAGGAAAGATGAGACTAGACAATTTAGATTATTTTCTCTCCCTCCAGAACCAAGAATAGCACAAGATAAATTGGCAATTTTTATAGCTAATCTGGCATAAATGGTAACATTCTGAATTATTATCCGCATGATTGACATAGAAGCTAGAATTTAGAGTAATGAACTATATCAATTCAATTCTTTCATTATGCATCAGGGACTGGGAAATTTAATGAGCCCATTTAAGCAAAATTGATCTTAATGTTCTTATATCTGGTCACATTTTTAAGATAATAAGTACAGAATTCTAAAGGTGAGGGGAGAGGATTCCAGGCATGTAGAAGACATTTCAAAGAGCAGACAGATATAAGGATGGTGCAGAGAAAACTAAAACTTAATCATTACCCACACTTGGTAATCTATTTTTGATTGAAGTTGCAGGAATATTTGCAAACTGGCAATAGACCACCCTAAAGTTATTCTGGAGACTGAAGGGGCAGCAGAAACATGCATAACAATTTAAAGCATTTTCATTTCCAAGAATCTCAAAGTGAGTGCATGTCACTCTATCATAATGTCCCAGTACAGAGCAGGTGCACCTTTGGGAAGAGCAGAAATCCCTGCGACAGGCTGTGTCCTCGTTTCCCTCTTCCTGCAGTCTTGTAGGCGCTCTTTAATGACGAATACCTCATTTGCACAGATTTTGTAAGAGATGGGTTAACTAATAACAATTTATATTTAGGTCACTGAAATCATATTATTTTTTTGAAAAAGCACTTGGTGAGAAAATCTGAGGGCTCTGAATAAGGGACCATTGTTACTCAAGGTTAGTGATTGCTCGTCACTGTCAGAACTCATTATGAGAGCAAGCCATTTTTCCCCTTGCTGGTCTCACTGCCGCGGAATGAAATGCCTGGGTCCCTCTCCACAGCGCTGGGTCCAAGCCGTGACTGTCTTATTGAACCTGCCAGTCGCTGGGCTGCCTGGCCTCTCTTTTGTGATTACTGAGTGAGCTGCCTGGTGCCACAAGCCAGTTGATCCCCATGGGACAGAAACTGGGGGAGAAGTCAAAAGTGCCCAAGCAGAGGTTCCTCCGAGCTTCGTGATAAAGCAAACTTATTAAAGGGGAGCAATAAGTCACCTAGTCAGCTTTTACTTCTGAACTTTTTGGAGGACAAATTAAAGGGACATACCTGGACTGTTTTAGCACTTAGTGGTGACATTCAGTTCCCTTGATTAGGACAGGATTAAAAATAAAAGCCAGAGCATTTCCTTAGAACACAGTTAAGTAAAGTTAATGATTTGAGGGAGACCAAATAGCAGACTAATTTAGCGTTGTTGGGAAAATAGATTCTGCCCCATTATATGTACATGGGAAAGCAAAGAATTATTTACTTAGAATGATTTATTTTGAAAGAACAGAATCTGATCCCTTTTCAAGTACAGGTTTCCCCTGCCATCTGAAAGAGAGCTCCTATGAAACTTTTTGTAAACAGAAATGGCATAAAGCAAAGAAGCGATTAACATTAATTTAAGTGGAAAAAATTGTTGAATGTTCCAAGACCCAAAAGATAAGTCTCCCTTAGGCTTTCTGATACCTTAGGACACATCTTGCTAATCAGTGCACAAAATAAATCAAAATAAAGCACAGATGCTCACAGATACAGCTCAGAGCTCTGACTACTTGGGGCTGAGATGCCGAGTGAGGTTCCCGGGGAAGGAGCTTGCTTGGTGGGGCCCCTCTCGTTGCTTGGGCAGTGGGTTGCCTCACTGCAAAACAAACCCTGGATGGTATTTTCACAAAAGTGAAAATCCTCTTTGGATTTCTTTCGGTTAGCGAAAACAGTTACTAATGTAGGTCTTTTGTGAAAGTGAAGTGGTGTGATGCTTTAGAGCCTTAGAAAAGGGGGGCTACCTGTAGCCTTGTCTCTGGGCTTCTGCACGTGGTTGCTATGGTTCTAGGTTAGCTGGCCTCCCCTTTTTGCCAGGAGAATCATTATCAATGATACACGAGTGAATTCCTGGAACTGCCACCCTGGAGTTGTCTGGGTTAGAAGCAGCTGCTCTCTGCCTGGGTCTCTCTCTCGAGGCAGGCTCAGAACCTCTGCTCCAGCTGTCCGGAGGCCCACATCTGACTGTTGCTGTGCCCCTACCATCTCTTACGTGAACTCTGTCCCTCCTAAAAGAGCCTGTAGTTGAAGAAAGACCACTCAAATTTAGCAATAACCCACTGGGCCATTTTCATGTCATGCCACAAGGACAAACATGTCTATCTATCCATTCATCCATTTCTCCATTCACAAACACAGTTATTAGTCCTATTATATGCCAATCATGCACCAAGATTATTTAGAGTAATTCTCAGAAAATTCTATGAAGAAGCCATTGTTACATCTACTTTAAACCTGAAGAAACTGAGGCTTAGAGAAGTTAAATTAGTCCAATATTGGCAGTTTCATGGTTCAACCTAACTATTTGCCCAGAGCTGGAGAGAGAGAGACAAACAGACAGACAGACTGACTGATTGCATTCTTCTTACAAATATTTTGGAAGAGGTGGGAGAAACGAGGAGAGGCACCTTGACCCAGCCAGGGGCTTGGAGAAGTTGAGTGCATTTGGAGAAGTAGGGCCTGCATAGGAGACCACCTCCACTGACTGCTGGTCTGTGAGAAACAGAGAGTAAGCTCTTTGATTCAAGCAATTAAATATAAATCCAGTGTTAGAGCAAACTACATTTCCATACAAGCTGTACCACCAATAGTGTGAGTTGTCACCCAAGGCTGAAGTATTTGTCAGATAAGGTCTAGCTGAAAAAATTCATGAATGAACCCACCCACAGCCCATTTAAAGTAAGCTCTTACTAATTAATTTCATAATTAATGTGTTCGTAGCTGGCATCATGCACCCGAAGTATTACAGAGATGAGGTCACCTGCTGCGTTACATAGTCAGGATGTTCTCTTGAGAATGAAGCCTGGGTTCATTTTATAAAGACCGTTATGTTCACTTTTATGCAGACAACATTCATGAAGAACTAGGACTGGAACCTTGGCCTCAAAGCCTAACAGATATGGGCTAAAAGTAGTTTAGCAATACAGTCAACATTGATGAGACTAAAAACTTTTCAAAGCAGAACACCAATCAAATAAGGACCCTAATATTCCATAGCATGCATTTTACACAGGAAGGAGAAGAACACTTAGCAAAAGTGGGATGTAAGTTTTGATCATACATTTTGTGCCAAAAAATGGCACTCAGTTCTTCACAGCCCCTCAGGCATGGCTTGCAGCTGTAGCGTCTCTGCAGTGGGGAGCGAGAGGGAAGAAAGGAAAGAAACAGTGATATAACGGGGGCCTGGGGGGGTCCATGACTTGGTGTCTGAGAAAAACCTTGAGAAGCACCTTCGGCAGCTTCACAGGTCAGGCTGTGAGGAATGACGTGTACGGCAGCAAAATGAAGGCAAAAAGCGAAGCAAACTTTAATAACCCGCTTAGTCTCCCCAAAACAGGTCACTCACATGCCCGCACACTGGCCTCTCCTGGGGATCCATGAGAAGCCCCGCAGCTTTTCTTAGTGAGAGTCCTGGGGAAGGCAAGGCACTGAGCCCGACAGCAGCAGGACTGGGCTTTTAAATTCGTAGGTTCAAAGGCAGAGTAGTTGGAAAGGGTAAAAGCACCTTAAACACAAGTGGAGAGGCTTTCTGCCCCCTCTGAGTTCTGCAGAGGACTGTTTCAGCTACACCCAGAAATCACTGAGGGCGAGTCGTGGGCATCCCAACACTAGGATGCAGAGAAGCAAAGACAAGCCAGGGAAGGCCCTCTCCTTGATGGTGCGCGCGTGCTTTATAGCAGTGTGCCTTCATCTTTTATCTCTCTGAATTTCGAGTGCTGTATTTAAATTCCTTCTAGAGACAGGCATTCAAAGTGAAACTCCGCAAGTCATTCTTATGCATTCTACCTTATGCCCTGAAACCAGACATGACATCACAGGGAGACGGCTTCGATGTGGACTCTTCATCTATAGCTCCAGAATTCAATCTGTCCCAACACTTGGTGCACGGGGACCTGCTTGACACGCCAGAGCAGTGAACCCTGCAGCCCCGTGTCCTTGTGCAAAGCAGTCTGAGGGCTGGCACCAGGGTGCTGTGATGACGGCCTCTTACTGCTGCTGGAGACTCCTGGCACTCAGTCCCGGAAAAGGGAACTGGCCACGGATGGCAGCAGGAGGGGGAGATGAACTGTGCGAAACAGGAAACTAGACTGCGTGCTGCAGAGGCAGAGGGAAGACTGTAAATGTAGTGTGTTCGCAAGGGGATGGGGGAGGCAGAGGGTCACGGCAGCTCCTGCCTGCAGCGGCTCTACCTTTCAGGGAGGAAAACACACAAATGCAGCGTGCAGAGCAAAGAAGAAAGCACAGTAAAGAATAAACTCTTTAATCAAATCTAAGCTCACTACATTGTATCTGAGGGAGAAGCATAAGGAACAGGGGCTATCTCCTTACTATACAGACTGTTGGTGCAGAGCTGGGATCTCTCACATGGATAAGAATCAAGATTAAGTCTCTGGGTAGGATTAGAAAAAGGTTTTGGAGATTTCTTGCTCTAAATTCTGATTAAGTGAAAAATCCCAGAATTTGCTGCCGGCAATTTGAAAATGGGGTGAATTACATATTAGGTTGAATCACACCAAGTTGCTTATTTTTGACCTACAAAAGTGGCAATTTCATGTGGTCTGATCTGATTCACAGTCATCAATCTCTTTGGAGCTAGAGGGCCACAGGCTTTGGACGTTTCCCCTGAGTGGGCCTGGGCCACAGCCCACACTTGTCAGGCCACCAGTACACAGTGCTTTCAGAACCCTTCAGACAAACCCCATGAAGGACTACAGAGCTACTGAAATCCTTGGCACGCCATGCCCACCAAGTCAATTCAAGACCTTTCCAGATGAGTTTGCATGAGTTTTCCAAAAAGACCTCAGTCTATCTGTAAATAGCACTCCTACTAAGCCAAACAAATAAAGGTAGATCTTTCCTTCCTCGGAGGTGTTATTCATCTATTCCCTCTTCAGTGCTATTCATCTATTCCCTCTTCAGTGCAGTTCCTAAAACCAAGGAAGAATGAGTGGGTAGCTGGTAGAAAAGGTGTGTTTAAGTGCTGTGGCAATAAATGAGAGCCCAGGGCTAGAGGGGCAGAAAGAGCGGCACAGGAGCTGAGGGCAGCTGCCTTCCTCCCCGGGGACGCAAACACTGGGGCGGCCCTCAAAGATGACAAAGGGTAGACATGGTTGGCTCTGCTGCCTTAAAACTGCAGTGGGGGGAGTCATCGAAACTGAAGGGATAAAGCCCCGGCCTTGGTAGGGTAGGTGACGCATGGTGCCCAGCCCTCTGGGGCAGGAGCAGATTTACTGGCTTGCAGAAGTCATGCCCACCCAGTCCTGTCGCCGGCCTGCGGCCTCTGAGTCTGTGCACCAGTGAGGAGCTGTGCAGGCCCCAACACAGGCCGGAGACCACGCTCCAAACAACCGGGAGGCACGAAGTCCTGCATGCTGCCTGCAGGGCTGTGGCAGGTTCCCTGCCCTCCGGACACCGTGGCCTCCTCTGTAAAATGGGCATATACTGAACCCATCCATTAATATATATGTAATTTGTATAATATAACGCTGGTTATTATTATTAATTAAATAGAGATTTACTTTCTCTAAATGGGGAAATTAAGTCAGACTAGTGACCAAAAACCACCCTGAATGTCCTGAAGACCTGGTGACTTAGGATGACCACAACTCCACTCCCTCTCACATGTCCATCCCACTGTTAGGGGCAGATCCAAATTTCACCACTGCATACCACACCTGGGCCCAGCCATCATCATCTTTGCCAGCCTCACCCAGCAGCAGGAGTCTTCCTGGACATGTCCCTCAGTGGCGCCCGTCTTACAGTAAGAGCAGAGTCCTCAGAGCGGCCCGCGAGGTTTGCCTGATCAGGTCCCCCATCGATCATCTCTGACCTCAGTTACCCCTCCAACACTCCAAGCATGCCCTGGGGTCCTCTCTGTGTCCCCTGCCTGGAATGTTCTTCCAAGATCCATCCCTCACCTCCTTCAGGTCTCTGCTGAGATGCCCCCTTCTTGGGAGGCATGTGAGCCAGCCCCTTGTTCTCCTCCACACACCCACTCCAACATGCTCCGCGTCTCAGTCACTCACACTGCTTGCTGTCCCCTCCCGGCCCCCCGAATGGAAGCTTCATGAGGGGAGGCACCATGGTGGGCCTTCGTCAGGACTTTGCCCAGGGCCTCCTGCACGCATCAGAGGGGATTCCCTCGGGGGCTGGCTGGCTGAGGGGATGGTGCAGGGACTGACTCTGGCTTTTCATCTGAGCTCACAGCACCCAAATGAGGCCAGGCAAAGGGGAATCCTGCTCTGTTTCCTGTTAATTCCCTGAGGAGGAGGACTTATCTGGGCCAATGGACCCCAGTGCCTCTTTCAGGTGACAATCAACATTCAAGGGGCTCATGAACTTGGATGGTTCAAACTGCATCTTTATTTTCACTGTCCTCTAACTGAAATTAAGCAGTTCTTTCTGTTATGAACATGGATGGCAAACTATGGCAGTACTACCTATATGTCTTTGTCACCAGTAGAAATCACAGATATTCCCAGGTCACACTACGTTGTTGCTGATATCTCAAAACACTGATCTTGCTTATCACTACTTCAAAGTTACAGTAGTTGTAACATCTACCACTAGAGCTTCATATTTATTGCATGAAGAAAGATGTTCAGGTATTACTACATATGCATTTGAATTAAAAAGTATTTCTCTTTGACCAATTTACTTTGTGATCCCATGTGCTTTATTTCCTGCATTTATAAACATTTTGAGAAGGACCAGAGGTCCATGACACAAAGAAGGTTGAGACACCCTCCTGTGGGACTGCCTTTTGTGTCCCTGTTGAGTTCTAGGAGACATCCTAGGTCGAGGCCTCAGAGGCAGTGGTAAGGGTCACAGCCTGGAGGGACCATGACAGTACGGGGCCTCGTGCTGCAAAAGCCGTGACCGCCAGTCTGCCTGACCGCCTCTGACTAGCACCGCCTTCAGCCCGTCTTACGGCTGGGAAACAGCCACAGAGACAGAGGCACTGCTGAGGCCTGACTGAGAGGAATCAAACCGAGGTTTCCAGCTCGAAATCCTGAGACGGTGTCAAGGAGGGGTGGCCAACAGGTTTGCCAGCTTGAGCAAAACAAAATGTAATTCCAAGTCCGGAGAATAAAAAGGATACACACACACACACACACACACACACACACACACACACACACACATATACATATATTTCTTTATTCCCACAACTAAATTCATATGTATATATCTTGTCCTTGCAGATTGCTTATGTAAAATGGAACCTAAAAAAAAAGGCATGATGTGGGGTTATTTTCCACTGGAAAAGACCCAGTGTGTGGGAAGGAGGAAGGGAGTCATGTTTATTAAGCCACTGTCTTCTGTAGCAGGTCCGGCTGCACTAATAGCTTTTATGTACCACTTTTCTTTACCATCTCTTTTCACATATGTGAAAACTGAGGCTAGGAGACATGACCTAACTTGCCACAACTCACTCTCCCGAGTTACACCTGAGGGGCCTGAAGGCCACCTGGTAATATGCTGGGAAACACTGCAGACCCAGCAGTCATCCCTCCAATCAATCCTGGTAACTCTTTACAACTAGGAATCCCTGGACAGAATAAATACCTAACTGGAAACATTTTTCTCCTTTCTATTTTCTAATGATAGATACTGACCTGGGGGTGGATGGGATTAACCAGTAGAAGAGCTACAGGCAACAGTTCCTCTGAACCAAGTCGCAGAGCAGCTTCAGAGCAATACAAAGCAGGTAATTTCATTTCATAAAAAGATCTTTCTACAGTTTGTTTTTTTCCTCCCAGCTTGTTGAAATGTACACATCACCGAGTACAAAGTACAAGGTACTGTTCGGCTCTAATTTTACTTCTGCACATATTTAATGCGTTACCAGTGATGAAACATTTCATGGTTCCTATGCTTAGCAAATGAAATAAATCAACGTGTTAAGAGACAGCGTTTTTTTTTCTTGCTGTTTGTGGGAACTGCTCTTTGCTTTTCTATTAACATGAACTTAATGAACCATTTCACATTCAAAACCCCTTAGAAAGGTCGTAATGCCTATTTCTTAATTAAATTTTTTTAAGTCAAATAATGCTAATTTGCTTTTGTATCTCCACATGGGGGGCAGCGCTTTAAACAAATTACCGAGAATAAACAACAGCATAGAGTGAGGACTATTTCAGTGAGTTAAATACTGATGCTTGTAGGGCTCTATAAAGAAGATAGAGAAAGAGAAATGACCTGGCTTAGCATTCAACTAAGTATGACCAAAGAACCCGGGCACTTGGGTTGCCATGGAATTCATGCCTAAAAAGTTTACCCTGTGCTAACTTGGCGCTGGGCTGCACCAAAGCTGATGTGCTCTCGGAAGTGAGGGCCACTCAGTACTGAGGCTCCTTTTCGTGAATTTTTTTTACATTTTTATGCTTAAACTTCAGTCTGTACGATATGAAGCCGAGCCTTCGCGTGGTGCGGAAACAGGTACTCGCGGCTCACGGCTGTTTCACTCTCAGGCCAGGCTCATGTCTTTCATCCTAATTGCAGCAGACAGCATCAGACCTTTGTCAGTGTTACCTGCTCTGAATAGAAGCACTTTTGGTCCCCCCTTGTCAAAGACTAGGGAAGAAAGCAGGCTCTCTGGCTGGCAACAGTCTTGGATTCTCGCCCCCGGCCATACTGTGTAATCACGCTGTTTATTCCACTGTAACAATCAGACAGCGCGAGCAGAGCACCTGGTCCTCCCGGACCCGGCCTTCTTTGGCAGCTGACGGGCAACCTCGCTGCCAGGTGGTCCTGCTTCAATGACATTAGCTAGCCAGTCTAGGGTTAACGAGGACCCACTTTCTTCAGAATGCCCCGGGAAAATCAGTTATTCATAAAGGACAGTATGCCTTTTGTTGATCACTGAACAATGTTGCTGAAAATCCATTAAATTAAATTCTCTTTATTGGACTGAATAATGAAAAAGTGATAGCCCCAGCTAGAAGTCTGCATGTTTATTTACCAAATTTCTGAATAATTTATACATGGATCCTGGTTTTTTTATGCAGTGAGTGGCCAAATGCTTCTTCGGGATGGAACAGGGTAGCTGTGCCTTCATTTTAATATGGGTTAACCCTCCCTTGCAAATAAAAAACAAACAGAAGCAGAATTTAACTGAGTGGCCGAGAACTAAGTCTCCTTTTAACTCAAAATTCACAGTCCAATTTTCTTTTGCGGGAGGACTTTCAAATATATCAGCATTAATTAACATAAGATGCTTATTTTGGATGTTTCATATGAATCCCATTTTCATAACAGAAAATGAAAGAGAAGGCAACAAGGGTGGAAAGTGGGAAAGGTCCCTAATCTCTAAGCTGGGGACCTGCTGCCGAAGCTTAGGAGGAAGGCGGTCCTGAGGTGAGTTGGGTGGCCCTGTGGACCCACAGTAGACCCATCAGAGAGCTGCTCTCTACAAGCCTCAGAGGGGCAGAGGCAGGACAGTGGCAGAAAGCAGCTCCCTTCTGTCCTCCTCCCTCCCTTTCTCCCCCAGACAGTGAGAGGGGGGCACTGGAGGAGCCCTCTGTTCTCCCGCTGGCAGATGTGTGAGGGTCCCTATAGCTGGGCGCCTGAGCTGGCAGCAGTTTGGATGCAATGATTAAGCCTCAACTGGAAGAAATGTAAGGAGAACAAGGTACAGAGTCATCAAACAGTCATTTAAATAATGTCCTCGGGTTTAGCTTCCGGTGTTTGGGAGGTCATTTCAAGACAGGATTTCTTCTTTTTTTTAAACAAAAAGTGAGGTTATCCTGAAGTACATATTAGCTACCAAAAAGAACACAAGTCAAGCAAAGAAGAAATTTCTATTGGCTTTCATTTTCATTTAAGGAGAAAAATTCTTGCTGTTTTTAAAGAGTGCCTGAATAAATTTAGGGAGAAATGTGTTTTAGTTATATGCAAATTCAAAGTACTGTGTGAGAGTATCTTTAGCAATTAGTGGCATAGGGAAGCTGGAAGACATTCTAGAGCCCAGTGGCTGAGGTGTGAGCACAGGGTGGGGTGAGGCCTCTGCCTGCGAGCCAGGGGGCTAGGGCAAGTCCCTCCAGGTGCTTCTCTTCTCTCTGGGCCTCTGTCTCCTCTCCAAGCACAGGGCAACAGCCCCCCTTCCAGCCATGATTATGCACACATAAAACAGTGCCCTGTCCATACCCCAGGAGCCCAGGTGGGACCAGGAGACATTCTGTGAGAACGTTCTCAACTTCCAGCTCACTCCCCTCAGCTGGCCACGACTCACCCTGTGTAGCCTGTGTAAGTCAGAGCTCACACGCAGGCACTCTTGGCCCTGAAATGTCACCACTTCAACAGCTTCCTTTGCAGTAAAACCACCAAAGCCAAAGCAAGCCAGACACCGGTGCCAGGATAAGGCCAGCCCCAAAGTGTACCTCTGTCACACGACTCATGGAGAGCACAGATTACAATCAGACATTCAGAAATTAATGTTTTAGTTTTGTTTCCTGATCACTTTTGATAAATGCTTTGGCTTTGCCTTGGCATTTATCTTCCTGAGGCAGGCCGGTGTCTGGTCACAACGTACGGTTCTAGTAACATTATCTCTGAATTATAAGATCCACCTTGAACAAGGCTCCAGCACAAAGCTATTAGGATGTGCCGATGACAAGCAGGACGCTCTTTTGCAGCTCCAAAACAATGGCTGGCACTTCGGTATGAACAGACAGAGAGCACATTAAAGGCGGCCTTTTGTAGAGAAGACTCGTGTGATGTCCACTGCAATCTCTCTGAAAATCTATGCACAAACTGAATCCAATTTCATTTTTCACATAAATGCTATAGCTTGATACAAGGACATCTTTTTCTTCGCAGTTAAAAGACGAGGAGACAAAGATATGCTAGCATAGCCTTTGAACGTTTTAAAGCTGTATCAACGGGTCATGATACAAGGGCAGAGATTTTACAATAGCTTCATTTAAAGCATTCTGACTAAAACCAGTCATTATTACAAATTAAAGAAAGGCATTGATGGTACATTTTCCTTAAAGCTGTGTAGTTTTTATACTTTTAACCCTTTGATCAATTAACAGAGGTCTAAAAAGGTAGTATCACAAGGGTTTATAAAATGACAGCGGCCCAGGGATGTGATTCCAAGGGGATCACACTCACATCCTGGGTGAGGAAGGAAGCAGAGTACATGCCTTTCTGGGCAGCCACAGGGGAGATGGATCTCCAGCCAAAAGATGCCTTGGAATTGAGATGATGCAGGCAGTGACTCACTCTTCTGACACTGGGTTACTTCGGGGCCTATGAAATGGTGTCTCCAACTGCCTCCTGACCTCCACCTTCCTCCTCTTGTATCTTTGGGTCCCTCTCGAGCTTTGGGTGTCCCGGAACAGATGACCTCATTGTGAAGCTGGTGCTGTTTGAGCTCCTTAGGTTCCAGCTAACATCCCAGTGTCGCCTGCCTGCCAGCCTGCAAGCCCAGGCGTCACCCGATGACATTCTTGTGCCGTGAGCCCAGGCTCTCGGTCAGACTGCCTGTGCTCGCAGCCCGTCATCACTGGTCATCTAGCTGTGTGCGCCCGAGGAAGTCAGGCCATCTCTTTGGGCCGCGGTTCCTCGTGGGTGAAAGGTGAAAATGGTGGTCCTACATGAAGTGCTCGGTACAGTGCCCAGAGCAGCTAAGCCCTAGGCAGATGCTGGCTGTGCTCTACCACCCGCTGCTCGGGGGAGTCTGGGAGGCTCCTGACTCCATCACTCCCAGAGCAGAAGCCATCCTTTCTGCCTACCCTTGAGCATCCAGGAACCCCTGCCGAGGGGGCTGCCTGAGGCTGTAGGGCAGCAGCGCTTATTCCTGGCTGCACATCAGAGTCACCTGCTGATTAATCAGCACTGATTCATCCCCACTCCACAGCAAGTTGACCAAGTCCATGGCGTGGGTCCCGGGTGTCGGTCTACATTGTGATGCCCCTTGGGATTCTAGGGTTGGGAACTAGAGCTGAAGGCACAGCGACACAAACATTTACTCCTGACCGCCCCACTACCTTCCCCTGCACAGAACACAGACTGGCAGCTGGGCCCGAGAGGGTTGCGAGTGAGAAACACGTTCTTTCTTATCTTTAAAAATGCAAATTCCTGGCTTGTATTTACTTTAATAAAAAGTGCTGTAAATGATTAACCACCAAGTACTGCTGATGATCTTCAAAGCTATATTATGCTTCCCATGTGACTTGCTCAAACCCTGGCTCATTGCCTGGTTTCCCAATTCGAGAAGCTCTAATGTAATGTCTGGCCATCCCAGGAGTGTCTGAGTTTTAAAGGAGATGCACAAAGACAGAGAAGCCTGTTACACCCAAAAGGCTGAAGTCCGGAGGGTGGGAGGGCAGATGACAGGACAAAACTATTGGTCAGAGGGTGGCTCTGGGTATGAGGGCCACTGAGTGACATTTCTCTGCCGCCGGAATCGGAGGCCCAGAACCTCTCACCTAATCCCGGCTCTGGCTCAGTTCATGGCCGTGACTAGTCTGCATTTCCCAGAAAGGGCTGCTCCTGCAAAATCTTCTTTTAAAAACAAACCAAGAGCAAAAAAGAACAATTCCCCCAGCCACCCCCCACCCCCATGCCCAACCCCCCCCCCCCCCCACACACACAGTTATTTTCCCCACGGCCACGTGGCAGGGACTCATACGGGCCTCCCCTACAGTAGCAAAACACTTTCATTGCCTTGAACGGTTAAACAGGGCTTTTAAGACTCACATTTCAGTGTGATTTTAATTATAAATAGGTTTTATCAGTTTGTCCAATGCTATTATAATTCTTAGAACCAGCCTGTAAAGACGTACATTCTTAAAAAGAAAATTTGGCAAAATCTAGCAACTGCTTTGAAAGACACTATTAAGATCTGAATTTGTAAGTTTTCTGACAGCTGAAATCATGACAGCCAAAATTAATGTAGTCTACTAGCACCGAAAAATGTATGTTTTGAAAATTTTTAGTGACTGAATTTACAAGCATAGTCTGTTCTCAGAGGCAAAAGTAAAATTCTCCTGCTAAAGGATCTTTCCTCCCCTTTAACAGAAGCTGTGGTTGGTAAAATTTTATTGTACTTTAAATACATATTCTTTAAAGACATAAAAACTGTGACCTTCTTGCATTATTGAATTAATATTTTTAGCTAGTAAGTGCATAAAATTAAAAATTGAAAGTTGAATTATTGGAGATTTTTTTCCTCTCAATGTCTCCATTTTGAGGGTATCACTCAAAAACAAGTGAAAACCATTTAGAGAAATAAAAAGACAATTGTAAACTAATTACAATTAGTTAAACACATATGGTGGGTGGCAGGTTGGAAATCTTTTTCTGGAAAGAACCACATCTTCTTAAGTGAGAGATGTAAAATTTCAAATCCTGTTTTGAAATCGAGGAGGAGGAGAAGAGGAGGAGGAGGAAGGGAGCAAGGAGAGGGAAGGAGGAGACGCAGCAGCGAGCACAGCGCTTACAGTGCCTTCACCTCGCAAGACTCCATGAGCTAATGCAGGGAAGAGAGGGCACTGACCCTGGGTGTTGAAGAACAAAGCTGACTTGGGCCACCTCAGGTATCCTGCAGAGGCCAAACATTCCATTGGGCCCAATGGTTTTACATAAATGGTAAGGTAACTTATTGGATCCAACCAGGTCCTGCATTTCAAAATGTGTCTTGGGGTCAAGATGTTGTGGGAACACTGGATAAATTGTCTAGAGTGCCAGGTCGCTGATCTGCTTTGGCTGGCTGGGCCCAAATACACACCGAGAGGTGCTCTAAGGCTGAATATTGCCCTGAACAGTCTGGCTGCCATGGTTTTGCTAAGTTTCAGTGTTATGGCCTATTTATCATGATTCAAAACCCACTTAGACTGGTCTCTCAGATGATTGGCAGGGACAGAACTGTAATTATCTTGCTTGCAGATTTAAATAAAAATTGCATGCAAGGCAAAGATACCTTTCCTGTTTTTGTTGCAATAATATAAAGGTGGGTTGAGTCCCATTTTTACGTGTTGGTAACTGAAGGAGGACTTTCTATTGCCCAGCACCTGAAGGTCAAGCTGTTGGGGTCTGTATCAGCTCAGCCTTCAGAATTTGCCAACTTGGCAGGCAATCCAAAAGTTTCCCAGGTAAAGATGTGTTTCATTTGGTGACTGATCTTAAAAGCCCTTATCACAAAACAGGGTTGGAGACGCTGCATATAATAACAATATTAAAGTAACATTCACTGGACACAATGCCCAGAGAAACCAGCTACACAAATACCAGGCTAAAGGGAAAGGATAGTCCCAGACACAGTTCAAGAGGTGGCCATTCAACAGTCCGGAGTTCTCTGGAATGAGAAGTTCGCAGACACAACCCTGTACTCTGGCGGATGTCCTGTCAGGCAGTCACACCCTCCTCACAGACCCCACACATGGATTTTTCTGCAGTTTATGTTGATGTTCACTTATAATGCACATTTTTGGAATCCAAAAAATTAAGTTGAATTATATGAAAATGCTTTTTTCACTATGTCAAAAATAGTCAAATATAAGCAATTTCAATTACTTCAACCCAATTTAAAACAAGGTGTGGAACTCATTCTGCAATCTGTCTCCATTTTTTTTGTCACTATGAAGCTATCTGAGCACCTTTACAGCGGGTTCGGTGGGAAAGTTCACATCTGAAGACCCCTGTCCCTTATCAGTGACGTTACCAAGGAGGATGCCCTGTGTCTCCTACATTCTGCCTCAAAATGTCAGAAGGGAGAGCAAAGAGGTGGTGCTTTTCTAAAAGTAATTGTCCCACTTATCCACAGGGGAGAATCTTGGAGTATCATTCCAGCTGCCTTTTGCTCCAAATATTCTTCCAGCTCTTAATCCCTTTTGCTTTTATGCCCACTGCACATGTGGTACTTAGTCTGGAACAACTTTAACACTGATTTTCAAATTTACTGATGTTTATGACGGTTAAATGAGAATACAATTATAGTTTCCCCTCCAATTCTGATGGGGGCTAGTAAAAATGCTTTATGATGAAATGAATATTCAGACTTTTTTTTTTTACCATAATAGGGCTAAGAGTCACTATTGTGATAAAAACATTGAATACAATATGACTGGAGGACTTTCTTATTTCAGAGTAGAAAGAAATTCTAGGACCTGAGAGCACTTGACAGAGTAGAGTGGAGCTTAATCTCAGTATTAAATAGTCTTTAAGAAAAGGCACATGAGCCATAGATATGGTTTTTAAAAATCAGGATTAAATACCTGGTCTTAGTTTGGAATAGTTGTTTTAAATAAACGAACACGTATAGTTTTATACCATTTGTCTTATAATATCAAATGTATCAGGTCTTTGACTAGATGCTAACAAACACCACTAAATCAAAACAGAACTTTTTAACACACTAAAAATTAAACAGATGCTGAAGTTTTAAAAATATTTCACTTGAGTCTTACCAGTTTTCCAGAAGAAACAAACTCAGTTGTTAATTTACTGCTTTTAATAAAATCTACCCTACAAATTCTTAGGCAATTCCACAAAAGAGAGATAATAGAAAACAGTAATGACGTTTTTGACATTCGAGAATTCTATGACTTTAACTTCAGAAGGGAAAGTCTCATAACAGGTATATTTTTACTTCATTGAAGGGAAATACAGGTTTTCTTTTAGTGAATTTTTTACTTACAAGAAATTATAATTTACTTAAATAATAATCTTATTATTATTAAAAATTAATAATAATTTACTTAAAAAGTGATCTGGCTTTGGGCTTACAAATATATAATGAAAGAAAAAGTAAAATTTCTTTCAAGTTAAGACTTAACAGAGGTTTGGTGAGTCTGTAATTAGCACCTACCATGGCAGGT
The DNA here is from genome assembly GCA_029783875.1 of Phataginus tricuspis. Lineage (NCBI taxonomy): Eukaryota > Metazoa > Chordata > Mammalia > Pholidota > Manidae > Phataginus > Phataginus tricuspis. Next base: position 2,898,333 of record JAQQAC010020895.1, on the reverse strand, counting down.
TTTCCAAAATCTCAACATGGAAAAACCTGGAATGCAAGTCTCATTCAACCACCTGAGAAGACAGCGAGCTTTTCACAGGCAAAGAACACATTACGAAGTTCATTAATTAAACAGCGCGGGTGGAGCAGATGGATGCTACCTACGGTCGAATGACGCTAAATTGGGACAGAGGTTTACAGTCCTTAATGAGGCTCCATAAAATGAATGATTACATAGTGATCACAAGTAAACAAGGCTGTGAGAAGAGGTGGATTATCAGGGCAACAAGTCCTGCAACATGGTAACAAGAAGATCAACCTGAGTGCAAGTATCTAATACACAAAATGCCTTTGAGGTCATTCAATCCCAGACCATCCCGGGGCTGAGGAAAGTGGTAGGAGTCTACAAAGGGTTAAGCATGAAGTAAGAGTTAGTGGGGCAATAATATGAAAATGCCTGGCCATGGAAATGAACTGAACAGAAGCCTTTTTGTCACATATTAAGTGCATTATTGAGAATGAGACACTCAAGTTTCTTTTTATCTTTACAGAAAAAGAGATGCAAAATGTCAGGTACTTGGGCTTTTTAAACTAATAGGCTTGGCAAAAAGCAAGTATCCAGAAAATGTGGGCATTAAGATAATTTTTTAATGATTATTTTTTTCCCAATCCTAATTAACTCTGCTTTTTTCAGCTATGTGAAACTCTTAACTTTTTTTGGTGGGGTCCTAATTAGCCTTTGCTGTACATGGACTTGTGTATCAACTCAAAAAATGTTTTTTGGACTCATCAGTAAAATAGAAACATTTTGATATGTTAAAAATTTGTTATAAATATTTGTTGTCTGGAACATAAAACTCTGAAATTAAGAATATATTTCTTTAGAATGATCTATTATGTTTTCCAATCTAGATACAATGTAATCTCATTAACAGTAATTGAAAACTGGAACAAGGGTATCCAGGGAACAGAGGGTAGCTCTGTGTTATAGAGCGGGTGCAGAGGTCATAGTAGTAACAGGGACCCCCTGTTCTGTCACTGTAGCCCCCACTGGGATGCCCTATGTTATTATGCCCATGGCTTTGATGTTCTCTTTCTCAGAACACATGTCCTTTACAGTAAGTTTCTTCAAATCTATTTTTGAAGGAAGGAGACTATAAATAGATTCCATAAATGCCGTGCTTGCAAGACCAGAAACATTACCATGATGGAACAGTGTCTTCTCAACTATTTATAAAGGCAAAGGTGGTGTGAGTCACACCAATTAGGTCCTTTTTTTGAGCTAGACTCTTATGAGATGTCACAGAATTTTTACATCTAATGTTTTCATTGCTTTTTGATCTGAAAGCTACATGTACAGGTATAAGGAATGTACATAGGATCTCAAAATGAGAATACTTTCCATTCTAATTTACAATAGTTTTGTTTTTATCTTTACTCGATAAAATCAAGGTTCAAGTGCTGAGATCCTCCTGGTAATAACAATGATAGAATTGGCTAAAATTAAGTAGAATTGCTTCACTTTCTCAAAGGTGTATACGTTTGATGACATTCTGTTCTTAGGTCAAAAGTGTGGACCAGTGAGAAACAGCAGAGGGGCCTCCCAGTCGGGTCTGGCCTTGGCGCCCATCCCGGCCCTGCCCTGGCTGTGGGCCTGTGCCCATGACCCTCCTTCCTTGAGCTTCCTTCTCTCCGTCTGTGAGGCTGGAGGAACACGCCTGACCCTGCAGAGCTGCCAGTAAGAGGGGAAGTAATGGACGATGGTCCCCACCTTCTGTGTGCCTCTGATCAGCCTGTGCTTCTGCATATTATCTCCCACTGTCCCCAACCGCCTTTTGGATGCTGAGTTTGGCCTCTGTTCCTTCAGCTGATGGTCACATGCAGACACTAACTGCTGACCAAGAGTTCAGACTCAGCAGTGTCTCCACTTCTATCCTTAGGCAACTATTTGGATATTCCATGGCATTTCACCCACATTTCATAAAATTGAGTGGAAATAGGATAAAACAAAGGTTGTGTCACTACTAACAAACATAGCTCTCAAACTCAAGGCAGTGGAAGCAAAACTGGAAATCCTTCACTTGGTAAACTCAAGTAAAATACTTTCAACACTTCTGTATCTGCTTAATTTAATTTTAACTGCCATGGTGAATTTTAAGGGTCTAATGAATTTTTAGGTTCGCTGAATATATATATATATATATACACACCAGCTTGCTTCCAATGGCAGAGGGCAGTAACATCAGAGAACATGCTGGAAAAACAGCATCAGACACTAAGATCTAGAAGGAGAGGCACATTTAAGAATTTAACATATTTTGTTTCATTTTCTGAAAACAAAATGTTCTTTATAATAAGTTATACATTTAAATTTGTATCTGTAGATAAGGAAGCAAAAACTTCGGATTTGCAAATGTAACCAAAATGAGAGCAATATTGAGACTACAAGCCTCTAGTCCCCAACCCCAAAGAAACCTTTTGGGGTTGCATAATTTGTTTTAAAAAATCTGTATTATCCTGGGGTTGCATAAAGTAATTTGTAAAATAAAATCTTTATCATCCTCTTAGGTTGAAGTTCCTTTAAAAGTTCATGCGTTTGCCAAGTTCTGATCACAAAAGTTCTCATGGGCCAGACTGACTATAAAAACACTTAGTGATTAGGTCCATGATTAGAAACTGTCCGAGCATTTTATGTTGGCAATCCTTGACTCTGAAGTGTTTAAATAAAAATTTCAATAACAGATTATTTATAAAAGAACCAATATTTTGACCATTAATTCAAAGGCAGGCCTGATTGTACAAATGCAAATAACTGCCTTATTTTAGTACATGAAATCTCAGATTAAAGCTAGACATCTGTTAGCACAACTGATCCTAAATAATTCAGCAGGAACTGTTTTTAGAAGATTCCCATGTATGTATTTTATAGTTTGAAAAATGTCCATTCTAATGTAAATTTATAATCTAAATTAGTTTGGGTAGACTTTGAGTATTTAGATGAGCTATATGCATATATATGCTAGAAAGACTATGCAAGGTCATATTCCACAGAAGAAGAATAACATTATCTTATAATGTGAAGAGCTTGAAATGCTCCACAATTCAGTTGATACAGTCTCAGGCAGTCATTCCTACGGAACTTTTAAAAGAGAAAGTTAATTTATAAACAGTTTCTAGTGTTCTAATACAGTGCTTTCTGACTGGTTCTCTAACAGGTAGCTTAAAAGAATCAATCTACTAAACTGTTAGACTCTTCTATTGTGAGAAAGGAACACAGTTTAAGCTTAAAAACTCCCCTTCTTTGGAGGAAAAAAAAGTCCAGAAATTTAAAATAACCTCGGCGTAAAGCAAAGCAAGACATTTCATATGCTTTCAGTAAGTGTAACACGTTTTATGTAGCAATCCAGAAGCCACCTTTCCAGAGCCCTGCGCCCAAAGACTTTTTAGCCGGAGGGGTTAAAAGCGTGGGTGTGGAAGTCAGCTTTTGTTTGAAAAATTAGCAATGCTATGAGTCATCATGCATTAGCAGAAGAGTTTTGCATCTTGTGCGATTCCAGACACCATATGCCATGCGAAGGCCTATTACTTTATTCGGTGCCACCGCTGACAGGCAGCCACGTGGGTATCCCCAGCGGAAGGGCTGTCTCCTCCCGGCGGCGAGGACAGGAACCCAGTGAGCTGAACACATCCGACATTGTAAGGAGCAGCAGGAACAGCTGGTAAACTAGCGAGCGGCAACGGCCGGCCGAGCGAGGAGCGCGGATGCTAATGAGCCTGGCGACAATGCCGGCCTTCAGAGGGGCGACTGCAACGCCCGCGTGTCCCACAACAGCCCCAAGAGTCGGGTCTGTTCGTTCATGCCTTCAGTCTCATTAAAACATAATACTGGCATTTGTGGTTTATCAAAATCTGTTGTTAAGTCACAACTTATAAAGCCACCCAACAGTTCCAACCGGCTTTAAGAAGTCGCGCCGAGGTGTACGGACAATGTCCACAGGCGTCTTTAGGTGCGGCAGGGGGTGGGGGCGGCCGGGTAACAGTGAGGGTGGAGCAGCTGCTGCTGGGCCCAGGTCCTGGCTTACCACTAAAGACTGAGTGGCCTCGGGTGACTTATTTAATCTCCCCAGGCTGCTATGTTTTGAACTATATTTTTCAAATATAATGAAATACATAATGTTATATTATATAAGATATTGTACTGTGCATAATATAGGAGAATAACTGTACTTTCTCGTAAGGTCCTTTGTGAGGACCAAATGACTGAACAGGCGTGGGATGCTCAGAGTGCCCGGGACAGGGCGATCAGTGGCAAAGCTAAGCTGACCGCTGTCTCTCCAGGTGGTCACTCTTCCTGGAACCAAGCAGCTTGACCTCCTGGCCTTGTTTTTCTCACTAAGAAGGCAGCAGCGCATCTCCCTAAGAGGGTCTACCACGTGGTGGTGGGGACTGGCAGACACATTCCGCCCACAAGACGGCCCCGGGTGTGGGCTCCCAGTGGCATCTGGGGTCCCCAGACCACTAATTTTCTTGATGGTTCCAGGTTTACCGAGAGTTCTGCTCTTTTGAAAGGCGTTTGCCTTCTCTGAAAGCTCCTTCCCTTGATCAAGTCCCTGTGAATCTTCAGCACCCTCCAAATGCCAGGTCAGGGGCCCTTGCCTGGGACACCTTCGTCCAGGCTCTGAGCTGACCCCTCCATCACAGTCACTATGAAACCCTGCTGGCCCTTAATGTTTTCCATACTCAGTAAAGAGCCCTTGGGGATGGGCACCATGCACCCTCAGCAGCAGCAAGTTCCCGGCATGTAAGAAGTGGCCAGTAGGTATTTTGTTGAATGGGTACACTAATGGGAAAGAGGGCTTTACACTAGTTATTTTCAGCAGTGGTGTCTGGCAGTGTGAATGAGATTATAAAAATCTGATCACTTTTTCGCCAAGATTTCTTTAGAAGCGCTTAAGTAAAAGACTATATTTGAAGCTCATTGCAGCAGCAAAGAGATCCGTCTCACTTTGCCAGGGTGAGGTGTGGGCGTGCAGGGTGGGAGAATTGCCGGCGCACAAGGGGAAACCTGCCTCCTCCAAGTCTCCCTGCGAGCTAAGCTCAACCCAGGGGTCTCCCAAAGTGACGGCTGTGCTTTCCGGAGACTAGAAAGCACACAGTTGCCTGTGGAGTGCAGGTCAGTGAGGTGGCCCGCCGCAGAGTTTAAAAGGCTGTAAGGACTGAAGTAAAATTCCATACCGTGTGAGTTAAACTTGAATTTGAAGAAGTATAACGATAAATATCCTAAGGAACTCCATGTAAAATACAGTGTGGAATTCACTGATGAATTCAAGCAGGTTTTAACTAGGAAAACTGCGTTTGTGGAGGAGCTCAGTCCGCAGTGACTGGCAGCTGCGGGGCAGCGCGAGGCCCTCGGCTCTGCTTACGCCGGTCAGCTGCTCCCCCGGGGTGAGCTTGCGCCACAGTCGGTTCTGCCCCTGGGTGGGATTGGTTGTCTCCTTTGTGTATTACATTCTTTACACCCAGCCCTTAACTTCCTGTTGTATCCAAAATTCCACACCCAAAATCAGGATAACTAGATATGGAAATGAGGAGTGGAAGGCCAGGTCAAGAACTGGAAGTGGCCTTTTCTGACCCCCCACCCTGCTTACAGAGGATGCTCAGGGCCAGTTCAGGAGCTGATCCCCAGGTGGAGGCTCCTGAGGCCCTGGTGGTCCTGGAAGAGCCAGGGCTTCATCCCTGAGTCTCTTGTGGCGGCCAAAGATGTACATTATATTCTAACCATCTTTTGTGGGAAAGTAGTTGCTAGAATCAGAATGCTATTTAGTCACTCGGGTTTCAAAGATTAAAAAAAAATTAACGTTTCAAAAATACAGAGTAGAAATGATTATAGCATAAGGCTCAAGACTGGACAAAACTGCCCAGGATGCAGCGTGATGAGGAGCAGCACGAAGCAGAGAGCGGGCAGAGTCTGCGAGGGAGAGAAATGCGCACCCGAGATCCACACACACGCGCCCCAGCAGTCCCTCTCTCCCTGAATCAAGTTTCAGAGGACTGGTGACCCACGGAAGAGACTGTAAGAAGCACGCATTACAAAGGGAATGTGCCCCCAGGAAGGATGCTATGAATCTGAGCCACAGAGCTGCCGCCTCCACAGGCCCGTGTAATGTCACCTAAGCGCTCTGCCTTGCATGACTTGCTGCAGGCTGCTGCAGATTAGAGCCATCGATCGCGCCCTGCAGAAGGGTCTCGCTGTGCTGTGAGCAAGAAGGTAAGCGTTGGAGACTGACAGCTCAAGTATCGATCAGCTCCAGCAGGGAGCTGCGTCTCCAAATGAGGGTCAGCCCTCCTTCACACCACCTCGGAGAGTCTCGGTGATGTGCATCCGGGCCCAGAGAGATGGGCAAGCCAGGCCACATGCTGGAGGCCTGAGCGAGGCCACCTTCTCTCCTGTTAGCTGGGCACAATACCTCTCAGAGAAGGCAAAGATGGTGTGAGAAATCCTGGGCTTTTCAAAAATCACAGCTGGGAAGACTGAGGTGGGCATTTGTGCATTCCTCAAAGGCAGGCAGACCGCTGCCGCCGAGACCGCCAGAGGCCACGTCAAAAACTGTCAAAGCCAATACGCATCCATCTTCGAGAATGTGCCACGAACGTCTGAGAGGTTTCCCAAAGCCAAGGTAACTCCTATTATAAAAGACAAAACCTTTTCCCCACTAAAAATTGACCCCCTCCTCAACTTAAAGCTGAGCATTTTAAAAATTGCCTCAAACTGACATTCTCCTTAAGGAAATCTCAATATAAACGGCTTTCAAAAGATTTTCATGGTAACAAACTTCCACAGGCAGAAAACACAAACTTATCTAAAAAGTCAGATAAAATTATAAGGTACATCACAATTCGTGGTTCTTGAAGGCAATAGAAAATTAAATAAATGAAAGCAGATTAAAATGAAAATAAGGAACCTAAAGAAATCAAGCTAAGAACAAATACACCCATTAAATGTGTGTTTCTGTGGACATGGAGGCAGAGCGAACTCCATTTTATTGCTTTTATGATTAAATTCTTGGGGCTAAGATGTCATTATCTAAAATCAGTTCTTTTAAAATTATCCATTATAAGTTACTTCCTCCTATGCATGAATAAAGACATCTTTTGGTGCAATTGAAGAAACAGTGCTAGAGTCTACTTTCCTCTAATGAGAAATTCCTTAAAATGTTTCTATTTCAGATTTTAATTGAATTAACACCTACTGAGTTCTTATTATGTTGGATGTGGGCCTCTGAAAGGTGACTGAGACATGGCCTCTGCCTCCAAGGAGCTTACTGTCCAACGGCGAGGGCAGGCGGACCAGCACCTAGCTGTCTGCGGAGGACAGGCAGAGCGTCTGCCTTTCTCCTGCCCTCCCTGCACAGGCAGCCTGCTGCTCGCCTCAACAGGCTGATTCTTCTCCCTTGAATCTCAGCTGGCCTTGGGACCTGCCTTGCCCAACAGTTCTGGGACTTGCAAGGTTAGCCTGTTAAAAACCCTTCCACCTGGGTCTCTTGGAGCCCTGAGAAGCCATGTACAAAATCCAAGTGCTGTGAGAAGACTCAAGCTAGCTCAGTAGGGAGGCTGTCAAACAGTGAGAGGTGCCTGGACAGCCACAGAACCATGTGAGAGCCTCCCTTCAGCATCTCTCCTTCAGGAACCTCTGCAAACGTCTTCAGACTTTTTATCCTGCAGGTCTCCAAAGTGGGATGGAAGAGGACAATGGTAGGAATTATATTAATCTTTATCTTTTTACCGAAAATTAAGAAGGAACCTAAGCTTTACTGAGATTTCCACATAGGCTGGGACTTGTTGGTCCTCTACAAGGACACCACAGGTCCTGTCCTGGTTCAGCATCAGTTCTGAGGGTGAGACAGGGGCTGGGGGGCTGACAGTAGCCCCCTCATGCACATGCTCCACGCTGTGATGCACTGTGATTTACAAGACCCTTCATGCTGAAATTCTGTATTTTATTATCTTATAAATAGTATCATCTTTGCAATACCCTGTAGGGAGGCAGGTCATGATGGTGAAAATCTTCTGGACCACTTAAAGCTTTGCTCTTTCCCTCAAAGGGAAATTGTTCTAAAAGCTTTGGAACATAAAGATGAATTACTCATCTCTCTTTTTTATAGAAAGAAAAATGTTCTGAACTTGGTGACCTTTCCTGTGATGACAAGGGACAAATATAGTCACTCATTCAAAAAGTATTTATTGAACAAGTGTTTACCCTGTGGCAGGTGCTGAGGCTGCATCCAGGGTTGGTATTTGCCTGGAGAACCAGCATGGGTGGCATCCTGGCCAGAGTCCGGCTGGTGCCCTCGGGTAGCTGATCTTAAATATTTCAACTTTCACCCTTGGAGGCACCAGTAAACAGAACAGGCAAAAATCCCTGCCCTCCCGGAGGGGGCACGACATGAGTAACGTGAGTAAGTGAATTATATGGTAAGTTACAGGGTGATAAGGTGTGTGAGAAAATAGTGTGGGCGTGCTGTGGGAGGCGTGTGTGCACCTGTGCAGGTGTGGGAGAGCTGTTCCCCAGGGAGGCTGGGGAGAGCCTGGGAGGAGGTGAGGGAATGAGCCAGGGGGACATCTGGGGACAGCACTTGAGGCAGATGGCACTGAACTATTCGGGCCTCCCTGTGGTGCTCTGGCTCTGTCTCTGAGTGAGGAGCGGGTCCCCGGAGAGTAAGCAGGGCAGCCCTGTGGCCCCTCACATCTCCTAGGCTGGCTCTGGCTGCTGTGCGGAGTGGAGACTGGAGCAGTGGGGCAGGAGCAGGAGACAGACAAGTCAGGAGGCGGTGGCCAGCTGACACCCTCAGCCATGATCCCAGGAAAAAGGACACCTACTATTTCCGCAAAGGGACATTCTGACACTGAGTGAAGGAGTAACTGCTATTTGAAAGAAACATGCCAGGGAGGGAAGACCTCCAACAGAAATGTTGGAAAAGGCTGCTTTCAGTATGGAATTTATTTTTGAAGATGGTTTTCAGAAAGCTCTCAGATCTGTGCCACCGAAACACCCGTAAACAGAATTTTGTAAGCTGTTTCTAACATTCCTAATGAAGACTTTACTACATTTTCAATTTGTTTGATAAAACATATAACAACGCAACACCTGGTTGGCATCAGGGAAGATGGAAATTTCCAGTCCAGTGTCAATTAGACCCTTCCTAGAACTGGTGCTAAGAATGAAGTGTCATCATTCAACAGGCCAGGGCAGCGACCTTCTCCATAGGTCTGTGTATCTTTGCAAGATTTCGTTTCCAGCTATGAAACCAAGTATCAAAATAAACTGAGTTTAGAGGGACTCCTTAGAATCACTGAGTCACAGAACTATTAAATCAAGATTATAAAAATAATGTAGCACATTTTATCTCATTGCACTCACTAAAATATGATTAATATACTGGTCAAAGCAAAACATTTTATAGTATTGAATATAAAATACTTAAATTATTATTTCATATTTACCATATCCTTTCCAATTCTCATTATGTTTTGTGTCAAAATATAGTAGAATGTGTGTATATTTTAAAGTAAATCAAAACCACACATCTGAATGGCATGCTTAAGAGGTTTTTTTTTTTTTGGTCTTTCAATGGGATATGCAATAAGAAGACTGGAGGTGACAGAGACGGGGTGGGTTTGAGGCAGAGTTGGCGCCCGCTGCACTAGGACCTCCAAGCCTTCCTCTGGAATGGCCGGAGGAGCAGCTACACGTTTCAACAATAGAAGGCTGCTCACCAGGAACTTCGTTCACTGAAAAAACGCCCCAGCACCGTGCAATAGGCTGTGGGTGTTTATGTGTTCAGTTGTAATTAGTTTGCTGCTACCTTTTGTTAAACAAAATGAACAAAATTGTGACATTTCTAGCCTATTGGTGTATAGATGGCCTACATATGAAGAGAAAACTAATCAGAAATACACAAAAATACATGAACAAATTGAAGATGCAACTAGAAATTATCTTTTCCCTTGGGCTTCCATGATCTGACTCTTTTGTATCTTGCGTTTCAATGACTCAACAAATGCCCACTGGGCTCTAACTGCAAGTATCTCCTAGGGTTTGCATTCTACCCCTACTGTCACGGTTATGATCCCCCTATTGGCCGGGAAGCCTCGTGAGGGCAAGGCCACTCCTCACTGTGTCCTACAGTGCCTGCCAGGCCACACTGCTGTTCGCTCGAGGGGGAACACGGAAGCATGACTGCCCTGACCTACCACTCTGCCGGCGGCGGAGTCTGGGACCTGACTTGCTCTCCTGGGCTGGGGGCCTGGGCAGCTGCTTTGGGTTATAGAGATTTGCAGGGTGCCAGGCCCTCCCCTACACTTTATATGCACCCATCAGTGTGTTCATGCATCATTCATTCAGTTCCCAATCTATTCTTATGGAAAGCATCTCCCTGTCAGGGCTTATCCTGGACTCCAGGTGTCAGGGATTCAGCAGTGAATAAAATGAAGTTCCTCTTCTCGTGCGGTTTATGTGCTAGGGGAGAAGGGACATTACATTAATGATCAGTGCCAAGGACAGCATGGCTGAGACTGCCCAGAGAGCCTGCTGTTTTAGGAAGCTTTCTGAATAGTGACTTCTGAGCAGAGACCCAGAGGAAGGGGTGAGTGAGGCAGATGTTTGGGGGTGGGGGGGATTCCTAGCAGAGCACACAGTTCCTGAGGCTGGAATATGTTTGTGGATCCTTACAAGGGTTCTGGATTTTTCTGTGGGTGGGAATGGGAAGTAATTGGAGGGTTTTGAGATAGGGCATGTTCTTATTTCTATTTTTGAAGGAGAACTCTGCTGGAGTTTCCCAGGGAAAGCAGGGGAAGCAGGGAGGCCGGAACAGGCACCAGCCCAGGGAGTGACAAGGCCACCTAGACCAGGAGGCTGAGGGGCGGTGAGAAGCGGCCGGATTGCAGTTATGTTTTATGGGTCACTTAATTTTATATATATACAACCATTCCCTAAATACTTGCAACAGTCACTCTGTGGGGAATTAGTATCCTCATTTAACAGATGAGGAAACTGACAGAGGTAAAGGTACTTACTAAAAGCCGAAGAACCAGTTATTATTTAAACTACAATTGAAACCCGAGGTCTGAGGCCAACTATGAGACATCACCTGCTAATATGAGCACTACGACAGAGACACACCTTACGGTTCCTCTGAGCCTTGTAGGAAAATTGCTGCTGGGAGGGAAGAGCATGCTCCCGAGTGCCTCGCAGTGAGTACCAGGCCTGACCAGGAAAGGCCCCGGTCACTGCTGTCAGTGCTCTGCCAGTGTGAGATCTAGAAAAAGGTTTCAAATTGCTTTCATGTGTCTTCTCCAAAACAAAAGTTTATTTCCCGACTGCATTATCATCAGAATTTCACTTAAGCCATTAGTCTGTATGACGAACCCACTGGGGACATGGGGGGCCCCCAGTACATGCACCTCAACAGTCGCTCAGGCAGCTCGGGAGCCCCAAAGCACAGCTCATCTGCTGCCTTACTTGGTCTTTACGGCCTGACGTGGGATGACTGGGGCAGGTGAATCAGAGAAAAGGGCAATTAAAGAGTATGGAAATTTACCTTAGAGGAAGCCAATAAGTTAAGGGAAAGTACATCCCATCCTGCTCTGAGATGAGCTAAAACCACGCTAGAAAAGTCTGAAATCCTACAAAACACGGAGTGGTTTATGTGAAGTGTTTATACACAAATAAATATACAGGCATTTGTTGGACAAAATTACAGCACATACAGAAATAATGTTTTCTTTATTTAGATAATTTAAATGCTGCTTTCTGATGTAGACTTCTGATATGTATACATGTAGTTTTGTGCAAAGAATGTCCTGTTAGAGGGGCATAAATTCTGTTTTCCCAAATGGATGATAGGATTTTTAAGACATTTTAAAGAGACTCTCCTTTATTAAAGGGGTCAAAAATGCTATGAAAATACTACTTAAACTTAAAACTACATTTCTTCCTCATATTTGTATTAAAATTAGTTTCTAGGGAGTAAAAATTCAACTAAATTAAATCCATTCAATTTTAAAAATGTGATGAAAACACACATCCTATTTATTTTCTCACAGCTAAACTGAGCTCTCATCAGGAAAACATGTGATGACAACTGTCATCTTTCCTGGGAGAAAGTTATGGTTCTTGGATGTTAGAGGCAGAACATAATGGTAAATAACTGCAGCCCTGCCGATCAACTCTATGCCTTCTTTAAATTCCACTGAGGATGGCAGTTTTGATGGAGACCCCAAAATCTATTCTGTCCATCTGTTTTATTATTCTTAGAACAACTGTCAAAAGTTGCCCAGGGATCAAGTTGCAAACATACTAATTTGCCTTTGAAAAGTAGGCCCTGGGGGAATTCTGGAGCTCTGCTTATAAATTCAGAATCCCATCAGCAAGCGAGCCTGCCGACCCTTTGTGGAGGTATGAGACCTTGCACTTCCAGGCACACATCTGCCTCAAAGCCGAGATGTGCCGATACACTTATATCCCGCTTCATAGGCAAATGAAGGGAGAGCCAGAGGGGCTTGGCATCTAAGGGCCGGCTTGTTCAACGGCAAGCAGACCCCGGATTTTTAGGAGGCAGTCCTGTTATTGATCATTGATGGATTAAAGACCAAAGCTTTGTACTGGAGAGTTTAAATGAGTGGACATGGCAGGACACATATTCTGTACTCTTGTACATCTTAGGACCAAATTGGGAAGATTGAGGACTGACATGGAGCGTTTGAAGGAGTAAGCTGAAGAAAGATAAATATCATAAGCCACTAAATATTATATTGTTTCATTTCTGTGATTCTGATAAAAGTGACCAGAAGATCATTTGCACATACATAACAGATGTGGGTTTGTAAGTAATAATGAGCAATGTCCAAGGAGGTGGCTGTTTAAAATATTGTGGCACTTTGGAAACATGCCACTCTGTTGGAAACTAAAGCAGCTGGGCATGTGAAAAATACAACATAAACATGAAAGTGCATCTTGACTCCCTAATGGCTTGCACACTGGACATCTGATCATGGGGGCTGGGGGAGGGGAGGAGAAAAGGGGGCAGGCAGTGATCCTCAGAGCTCCCATCTTCTCTCACTGGCCCCAGTGGTCTCTATCAAGTCCCAGGGAAAAAAAAGTCAAATGCTTTCAAAGCACAGGACCCCAGAAACATTTAAAACGCCAACAGCAGCAATTTTGGAGTGTGGTAAAACGCCACAGTAGTAAATTTGAAAGGACCCGCTTTCAAGGCTAACATGATGGCATTTGGGCCGCGCTCACCCACAGATTATCAAAAGGTATTCTGCTTTGATTAAAAAATTTGCTTGAGTGTGTTGCAAATTATTCCAGCTCCGAAACCTGCTGGGAGCTTGCTGCATACGCTAAGGCAGACGGGCACAGAAGGGACCACCATTTGGACTTGCCCGCTTTGTCCTTCTTTGGCTTTGCACAGTCTCTGATTACAATAAGGCATGTATTATCCTTTTTGGAGATTTGAATAACAGAAACTCTCACTTTCAAATATATTGCTTATAATCCCAGAGTCTACTAAATGTTCTGTGGATGCTGTTTATGCATTATGTGCCTTTCAAAATGGGATTGATAATTAGTAAACTGAAATTTGATTAATGTTGGATTAAGAGGTTCTGAAATCTCCCTGCAATATGTTACTTCAGTCTGTGGCACTGGAAAATACTGTCCTTAGGAAACTTGTTTCTTCCCCTTTCCAGAATGGGAAGATGAATTTAAAAACTTCATTTTTTAAAAAAGATAATTCAATTTTATGCAACAGTTTGTAATGTCTGATTCCGTTTTTTCTCACTCTTTTTTTTTTTTGTTTCTTTTCCCACTTTGAAGCTGGAGCCAATGAATTAACTATTTGAGAGAGAACAAAATAAACTAGAAGTAAAAGTCCAAGGGTGCCAAGGGTGAGCCCTTCCTGGTCATGGCACAGCAACTTGGCATATGTATAAATGGTTCAGACAGTTCCAGCTCTCACTAGGCTCAAGCACAGCATTTTGAGAATATGAAGAACTTCTCTTCAAACAGAGGGCCTATCTGGTAAAAAATATCAAAGTCTGCGAAAATGGCCACTAGATACTATTTGAAGGAAATTTTTAAAGTTATTACTATCTTGTGCTTTTTAAATTCAAGGTTAGGGATGCCTCTTTTAGTTTCCTTAGGATTGTAAAAAGGGCTGTAATGGCCACAGGTTTTTCCATGCTCCATGGCGAAAAGATTCCTCGTTTGTGTTTTTAAATTCATAATCTTGTTTGCCTACTGCTGAAATGTGTGGGAGAATGAGGAATAACGGCTCCCTTTGAAGCTGTGCCATTCCCAAAGTAACCACCTGAATGCTAAAGAAATATTGTCATTTATGGAATGACCTTTTGCTCTCTGAATATTCAGACATTAATGAATGTCAACTGCCTAGAAATCCTAGCAGTACTATGAAAAAGTAGGGTCAGCAAATAACCTCCTGCATGCTTTTGACGTGATGACTATTTCCACTTTTCTAACGGCTTTCTAATAGCAAAATGTATTTGGGAACAACAGTGGAATTTGTGTCATCATGACCAAATGATTACGGTGCAAACCCGAGATTCTCCTGGGGCCCAGCAGGCTTCTGGTCCCTATGGAAACGAAACCTCAGATATTGTCCTCCACTCAGCTGGAGCATGGGGCGAGGGAGGCTTTTGTGCTTGGTGAGATTTCTTCCACAACCTTCCTGCACCAGACCTTAGTGCTTCCTCCGGACTCTTTTCTAATTGAGATGCAAATTAATCTCTCTGGCTGATTACACTTCCCTTAAAGCTACTGACAAATGCAGCTGTAACCAGAGTTTGCGGACTTTCCAACAAGTGACTTCAGCTGTCAGTATTTGCATGTGCAGCCGAGACCCAGCCCACAGCAGGCCTCAGACACGCGGAGAGGTTCCCCTAGACATTGCAGGCGTTTTATTTATGAGTATAAAATTTACATACAATTAAGAAAAAAAAAAAGTTACAACCATGTCCCTACAATTTAGAAATAGACTCTGACACCAGCATTACTTAAGGCCTTTCCAGACACTTCTTTCTTACCTGCTCCTGAGGGGCCATCATTTTCAACGCAATCTCCTATTTCCTTCCCATCTCCTTCTTAGCTGTAAGTTTTCTGACTTCAGCTAACTTAAGTTACAAAATTAAGTTTGAATTCAATCTGTCTCTCAAAAACTAACTAAATTTATCACTCTAAGAAAATGAACAGACTTCCCTGACTTCCATGGCTCTCAATAAGGATTCCATTAATTTCAAAATCAATATGAAGTCACCATTCTGATAGTCAGAATTTCCACATCAATGTCCTTCAATAACTCTGGTGATGGAAGGATTATTATTTAGAATGCAATAGAAAAGTAATATGCACAAAACGCTGTATTGTTCAACATGAAGAAAAATACACACAAAAGCCAATTTTTCAGTAAAAATTCTTTTTTTTTCTCTTGAAAACTACTACGTATTTTTGTCAACAGAGTTCACTCAAGAACTATTTACCTGTCATGTGCAAGGTGCTGTTCTAAGTGCTGGGGATCCAGCTGGAAACTTCAAACATTCAAACATGGAATAAAATGGATGTTGAAAAAAAGGTACCTGACTATGTACATAGAATCACATTCTACTTGTGATACACTTTTTGGATAATTTAGGTTTTCAATTTTGAAAAAATGCAATTTTATAAAATATGACTTGCTTTTGTCTTGTTTTCCAATTTTTTAACCAAATTAATCTCTCCCTCCCTTTACATATGCACATATTTATTATAATGTATAAGGAGGTATACATGAGCAGGACACCAACAGAATGGAAGCACGGTCCTGCTGGGCAACTCACAGTATAATTAGGAGACAGAAGAGGATAGGGGGAGGCCCTGTCTGGCCGAAAGTGTGAGGACTGGATGGCGGGGGAGTTGAGGGGTCTGTGTCACAGGAGAGACCGGAGGGTAGCCTTTGGGGTGGGGCAGCAGAGCGGCTGAGGCGGGAATCCCGGGAGGGGTGTGTCACCATCCCCAAAGGGGGAAGGACTGGCCATGAGGTGGGTGACCCAACATAGATCTGAGAGTGGGTAAAAAGGAAAGCTGGCCTGTTTCTGCTATTTCCCTAAGCATGGTGACATCAGCCTTGTTTCTGCAGATTGTTAAATTTGAAATAACTTTTCCTGAGGCGACGGTCTTTTGTTAACCAAAGGTGATAAGCTACTTTATAGCAAAAATAGTGGAGTAGCTTCTCCTTGAAGATTTCCCCTGCCCCACTGTGGGCTTCTCACAGGCCTCATTTTCATGCTCCAAGGGTGAAGGGCAGCTCTGAGCCCAGGGCCTGACCTTTCGAATTAAGGAGGACCTTCCACAGGTTACTGAGAGAACAGCAGTCCTCAGCCTTTAACACCTCTGATGGTAAAAACTAAATGCTTCCTGAGACCTAACTTCACAATTTGGTGGCTCCGGTTTTTATAACATAGGTTTAAAACTCTGTTATTTATGGGATCAGGCAGGTAATGTGACAGTAAGAACCATGGTGACCCTTACTGGGCTCTCCCCAAGGACCAGGCACTGTAGGACCTGCTGGCACATGAACCCTGTCACCAACCCGCAGAGGGACATCTGGGGGATGCTGTGTGGGGTGGCGCTGGGGAGACACCAGGCCCAGTGGCTGTGGTGGACGGGAGCACAGAGCCAGTAAGGATGCTAATTGCTGCCGGCAGAGAAGGCCCAGTGGGGTCAGAGGCTCTGGTTCGTCAAGAGAAGCCAGAAATCTAGCTTTTTAAAATGCAAAACCTCACAATTTTTCAACGGGGCTGACCAATTCAATTTTTATGAGTAATGCTGAAGGCCAAGTGCAGTTCAAACAAAGCCCATCTGGGGGCTGAATTTGGCCTACAGGCAGCTGGCCTGCCAGCCTGGTTTCTGAATGTTTGCTCTGACGTGGAGTGGAAAGCTGCTCCCTGGTCCCAGTTGTGCATCCCTGTCTTCCATTTAAAACCCCAGGCTCCTGAACAGCCCCTTTATGGGATTAATGGCTCCCTGAGACCTAAGGGGCGGTGGCTGGATTTCTCTGGACTTGCTGCAGGTTGGCCGAGGTCTCTTTTATGATGTGGCCCATGAACACACTGTGCCCCATGGCCAAGGAGCAGAGGGACCATGCCCGTATTCCTGGGACCTGTGGTCTGCTCCTGGTGCTGCAGTCTGAGAACACAGGCGGACCCTCCACGGCACCACCCCCTCATCTCTTCCCAAATCTGTGCTCAACCAGACTCTCAGAAGTCTTCGTGGTGACTGCCACCATGCTCTGTCACCTCATCTGTCCTTAGGGGGCTGGTTATCTACACCCAAGTGTGTGGCCTTACCCTTGACCCTTCTAAATCTCATCTGGTTTGTTTAGACCTGGAAGGCTCATCTGCTGAGATAATCCTAATTTCTGATTTTGCTGTGTGTTAAACTACTTAACCCTCTCAGCTTTCTTACAGGCATATTTTGAATAAGCATGTGTTCAAGACCTTGGTGAAAGTGGCCGGTTCAAAAAGTCGCTGAGTGGCAGAGGGGCTGAGTGAAGCCGTGGCACACTGTCCCAGAGGTGCAAAGGCCCCTGTGGGTCTGGCTGCTTGGCTGGTGGCCTGTGATGGAAGCATTTCAGCTTCGGCCACAAAGGAGTCACCCAGCTCCCACGGGCCTGTATTTCTCTCTCCTATCAGTCAGATAGTTATACTTTGTGTTTTACCAAAATTAACACTTATATCTGAAGCTTTCTCTAATCTCTGAAAATAGTAATCTTATCAAACACAGTGAGTGTGTTTGGGATAATTTATTCTTGTGGATTCATTCTTTTCTGAAGACTCACAGCTATTTAATAATGTAGTCTAACACTTCTGTAAGGGATCCATGCAACATGCCATAATTCATTCTTAAATCCTACTTGAAAAAGAGGAAAATATTTTTCCTGTTTTCAGTTCTGGGTACATCCTTTATTTTACATGATTTCTAGAAAAAACAGTTCTTGTGATGCTGAGACCACTGTAAATTTGTTCTACAACCAGACTTATGTGGCCTTGAAGGCTGGACCTTACTTAGGGAGACCAATCATTTTGTGTTCTCAGTGGTCTGAGTTTTAATTCTTACACTTACACACTTTACTGGCCCTTCCCATATATGACAATGACAGAGGACACCTGGAGTTTGGGTTAACGGTGATGACTGTCTGTCAGCACTGCAGGATGCCTCCTTTAAACCTGATGCATGTATTTTAGGTATGAATTCATCAGACTCCATACAGGCAAGGATCCTGGCTGCTCTTCCATGCTTCTCCTTTTCCTCTCTCAGAGAAAGTTCTAATTTTATGATAAAAAAAATCTCTCATTTCTTATTTCCTTTTACAGTCTCAACCCACCCGTGGGAATATGGCATTTCTGAGCTCTTTGAAATGTGCTTCCCAGGTGTCAGAGCACAGGTCTGCTTGGGTTTTTCTCCCCTTCTTACACAAACTCCAGTACAAACTCATTACTTTCTGCAACATTAAGAGTCATAAATCCCATCTCATAAATTGCTAAGGAATGGATTCAAAATAGTAGCTCCCCCTCATCTGCTTTGGCTGTCTTCTGAGAGCTGTGATTGTTTGCCAGCCAAGAATTTATCAAATGCTTGCTGCCTTTAGTAGAATGTACCTTGGAGCTAATATCTAGTAGTGTAAATCCCTAGCACATCTCTATTTTGCCTTTGGGTCTGTTTAGCAACAAGGATTAGAAAAGCAGAGGCCATGCGCCCCATGTGGACTATGACTCTTTCTGGCTGCTGCTCTTAAACCTAGCCCTCTCCCCTGCATTTTCTGTCCTCAGGCACTTCTGTCCCATCCAGGAGTGCTGCCTTTCTTTTCAGTGTGGCTATTACCTGATACGTATTGGCTTCTCTCCTTGAAGCAGTCCAGTTCTCAGTCCCACTACACCCAGTTCTCCAGGTGAAGACTTGAGACGGCCAGAACCAGGGCTGTGTAAAGGCCCCCAGGAGGACATGCCTTGCTTGACCATTTTGCTGAAGGTGACCCTTCACCTCTGCCTGCCTTGTTTTTCTGTGAACTATTCCCTCCCTTTCCTCCACCTCTCTCCACCTCTCTCCACCTCCTCTCAAGACTCCTCTTCAAATGTGATGCTCCAGAAGAGTTCCATCCTTGATATTCTTCTCACCACCCTCCGCAGACCTGCAAGGCCAGTGAGTGGGTCCCAAGCTGCATTAGTCTACCTGCTTTGCTGGGGCATTCACCCCCTCGCCCTGCCCGCCCTGGTTTGGGCCCTGACTTCCCCTTAGGGTGCCTTTCTCTGCTCCTGGGTGCTTCCATCACCTCCATCCTCCCACTGGGTGTGGCTGTGTGTGCCTGGGTCTCCCACACTCTGCCGAATGGGGGCATCTGTGGTTCTCAAACATGACGTGCTTTCTCAGAGCTCGGTCCATAAGCAAATACTGCCTCCACTTGGACTGTCTTATTCATATTTCTGTTCCTAGTGGCTAGGACAGTGTCTCGTACATGGCAGGGACGCAGTAAATGCTGACGGATGCATAACATATTCTGCCTGGCAAAGTGCACCACATGGTACTGTTTGACTCCTTTCCTACACTTTTCTTAAAGTGTATGGAGACAAATTGAGGAAATTAAAGGTCTTCCCAGGAAAAATAACCAAAGATCTCACCGGAAACAAACAGGATTGTTACAGCTGAGAGGGGCAATTTCTGAAGGCATGTGAATTGAGAACAAAATTTAGCAATGATACTAGGAAGTCGTGCATATAAGAGAGGAGCTCTGATGTTATCAAATATGTTTGCTAACTGAAAATGAAACTAAATTTCACTTGTGAAAGAATGAGGCACGTAATTACTTTTCCTTAGGCAGCCCCCTTCTCTCCATCAAATGCTGAGAGTTTCAGAGAGGAGAGATGGTGAATGCCATGGAGACTATTGTTCCATTGAAGTGGACGTTTATTTTAAAAAGCCACCATCTGTTTGATTCAGGGCAAACTCCTCCTAATGGGCACACTGCATATTGTGCAGCAATCTTTTCCCCCGAAACAAGTTATCTGAGGAGGAGAATGAAAGCCGTGACTCAAATGGTTTTGGAAACTTCTACCAGCTGACTATGGTTTGATTTTGGAATCTTTAGTTGGCTTGGGAACTGTAAACAGAACATGTGGCAAGCTTCCCATTTACAACACTTTAGGCACAGAAATGGGCCCTGTGATTGCCCACAGGGGATGGACCACGCAGATGGCAGGTGAGCTGGCCTGCATCCCTCAGAAGAGCAGTGGTCATGGGATGAAGGCTCCATGTGACAGGTCTGATCCAGCCTTCTGAGGAGGTTACCAGAAACTTCTGAGGAAGGACAAGGGGCAATGCTGAAGCGTTGCTGAGGGTGCTTTCCAAATACATCCCTGCAGGGCTCACATTTTTTTTTTTTGATCCTGAAAGACAATGGTATTTTTCAATCTTCTCTGAGCCTTCAACAATTCCAACTGTTTGATCATTTAGCCAAGGGGACCCCAAACAAGAACTCCTTTGATATCGACTCTAAGCTGCATTTGCTGCTCAGAAAGATCCCAAAGAGGCAAATCCATTCCAGTATTGCCCCCAGTCAGCTCAGTAAGAAGTGTTTCATTTTTTTGAATATTACTGAACAAAACTGATATAAAATTGCCCACATTTCTATTTCCAGTTAAATGTTATATAAAACTGAACCCCAATTGACACTATTTTAAGGCAGTTAAGTATCAATCATCAGCTGGAGAGAGGACAACAGATAAGAATAACTTCCTGCAAGCTAAATCCACACGCTCTTGTCTTTATCTGTCCATAGGCTCAATGTTTGGCTATCTATGGTCAATACGAAAAAGCACCTGCTCCCTCTCTAAAGGACTCATAGAAGCTCTGAACTGTACATGTCCTTTATTCATAAAATAGTCATTCTGACACCTAGAAAGTGACATTTCGATAAAATAGCAGTTTGGCTATGTTCTACTTAACAATCGTAATCTCAGTATTAGAAACAAACTGGGAACACAGGATTGCCCAAATCAAATGGCCTGTGCAGAACAAGAAATTTCCCCTTCTTCATCAGCACTACTATTGAACTGAGTATCTCAGGGGAACAGGTAATAGTTCTTTATCTGATCTTTGGTCTCTTAAATGAACCGTGTTTTCTAGAGTCATGCATAGAAGCAGCTTCCTTCCTTAATGGGTCTTGGTTCATATCCCAATGAAATTTTGTGGAGGGAATATACTGTCAGGCTTTAGGAAGGGAATCAAATCTAATAAGCAACCAAGAACAAAGTTTCCCAACTCACACTGGAGTGGGGGAGGTTTCAGAATGGTTCCAAGGAGGGCTTCATGGGCATGTGACCTGAGTGAGCAGCTGCACGGGACCTTGTGTTTATAAGGAGCCCTGTGCGGTTTAACACTCTGCTGCTGTTCTTGAAATTCTCAAGAATCTTATCTTTGTTGTTGTGTTTTGCACCTGTAGTCTGATGAGACACTGGAGCACGCACGTGGGCAGAGGCCCCCCACACAGCACGCGCCTGCCGGTCCCTTGCTACCTGCCCCGTTTGCACACAGCCTTGGCAGCATCGTTCCGGATGCTCCACAACACTGGGAACTTGAACGAGACTGAAAGGGAGCGCACAGGGGGCGTCACTCTACAAGCAAGGGCTGGCTATTCCAAGAGGCCACACTCCCCGTCCGAACCAGAACTTGCTCTGAACCCAGCAACGAGGCCATGGTGTCCCAGGGAGCATGAATATTCAAGGAACCCTTTTTATCCTTAGTTGTGTTACTCTGTATTAGCCAACAACTTACTCTGAAAATGATGCTGCAGAAGGAAAGGGAAAACCATGCCCCAGGGGTTCCTTTCCTGTCAGTCCCTCCTTCCTCATGGGTGAGCTGCAGGTGCGGTGCCAGTACAGGGTGTGGGTGTGGACAGTGAAACGGAGGCAGGTGAGTCAGTGTGCACAGCGTTCCCGCTGTTTTCGTTGGACTGTATCCATGCACGAGTTATGAGATAGAACCGGGAGGTTTTGGTGATTCCATGTATGGTTACATGCTTTTGTTAATTTGCATGTTAAACTGGCACTGCACAATATAAAGAACGATGGTAAAATTAATACTAATAATTAAAAAATTTTAATATTTCTTTACTTAAAATGACATTAAGTAGTAAATAAAAAAATACCATGGTAAGTCAAGAAAAAACAGAAGAATGGAAAAAGTATTATATTTTAGCATCTTTTAGAGGCACTTTCTCCTGCTTTTTGAAACATGGGGCCGACATTTTCACTCTGCACTGGGACCCACAGGTTATATATCTGGTCCTGGTTTCAGGTGTGTCGAAAGTATGACTGATCTTCTCAGCCCTGTGGGGGTCTTGCAGGGAGCCTTCATCCTCTCCATGCCTGTTGCCCTGACACCAGGCGGCCTTAAACCTGTGCTAAGATAGAATTTGCAAGGTGGGCCATGAGGTGAGAGGTCAGGGGAGCCAGCTTCCTCACTACTGCCGGAAAATGGACTCTGCGGGAAGCGTGCTTGTGCTTCTGTCACAGGCACCTGATGGGCTGGACTATGCATACAATCCAACAAGACTCACCATTCAAGAACACTGAGTTCTTGCACTTGCTCTTGTGCCCGCTGCCTGGAATGCTGCCGCTGCATGTAGGGACAGTGCCTCTCAGCCCCTCCGGTCTCAGCTGGAATGCCCTCCAAAGGAAGACCTCTCCCTGGCCTGGTTCAGCCCCTTCTCTCTATCTCGTTGCTTTACAGAACTGCATTAGTTTGTCTTCTCTACGAAGCACAGCGCAAGAACCTCACCTGCCTCGCTCCTCATGTATCCCAAACCCCCAGCACTGGGCTCGCGGACTGAGAGTCTGTGCTGACTGGCAAATGAGCCAACATAAGGAGACACCGTGATTGGGAGGTGTTAGGTCATTCAGTGTTGTTCAAAAATCAAATCTAAGATTTATCTCAACAAGGCAGAAATTCCAGACATTAGCTGTGACACAAACCAGTTTAGACTTTTGCCAAAGCATAATGAGGACCAGGATGTTTTAACAAATGTTAAGGGAGCAATTAATCATTAATAGCTCAGGCAGATATCTAAAAGTATTTAACAAATTAAAAAATTAGTAATAAGTATTTTTTTAAAGAACAAAAATACAAAAGACACCCCCCCCCCCTTTTTTTCCAATTCTCCCAACTCTTTTTCTTATATCTTTGGTTTCTGCCTGGATATTAGCCACTTTGCAGATGGAAATTAAATAATAAAGTAGTTAAGTGATGTACAGTTTTCCCCATTGATTGCAATTCTATAAAGATTATATATAATATTTCATTTCTTGTTTTAGATAATTAATTTGAACAGCACCAATTATACCTTCTCAAGGTGTCAAATAAAAATATTAAAAATTTTTATAATGACCAACATACTAGGTTTTGTTACTTTCCCTTTCCTAATTTTTACACAAGCTATCATGAGATGTCAACTTGCCTATCTTAGGAGTTATTTGAAAATATGCCATTTACTAACGCACATTAGCACATCAGAAGCCCTAGGTGGCATCCACATTAATCCAATGTGATTGCTTGAAAAGTTTTCAAAGTGATGCTGAATCTTATCCTTTGAACTTTTAAAATGTTGTTTTTCTTAAACCTGATTATTCTGATGCCATATTAATTCTTATTTGAGAAAGCACTGTTTAATAACAAAACATGCATTTTGTAAGAACTTCGGTAAGTGGAGACAGTGACGTGACAAAAACCACAATGGACTTATATAAAATGGAATTTTCTTGTTTGCAAATGATTTTCCTTGCCTTGGCCCAACATACTTGACTGATGAGCGTCCAGCTCACCCTAGCTGACATGCAGAATGACGAGCCCATTGCTGAATAGCTCTTTCTCATTTCTGCCAAGAACTTCTTTTTCACAGCATGTAAAATAAGAACTCCATGCTGAAGGCAGAATCGACACCAGCGGTAATATTAAGTCTAGAGTGCTGTGGAAATTGCTGCAAAGAATGCCGTCTCCAACATACACACCCCAGCCTGGACAAAGCACCAGGGAGCATGCTGACGGGAATAATGCTGCTCGGCCCCCAGGGAGGGACCAGATGGGACCTAATAGCTCTTTTCTACCACTAATTTCTATGATAATTCCAAGTTGCCACATGGCATATGTATTTTTTTTTTAATCTGATGACAGAATATCAGTCAATGAAGTGACCAGGATTTTAATGAAAGGTATTTTTCATGAACTGTATCTATTCACACATGGTATTTCACACCCACCCCTCATGCCCACCACCCCTGAGCAACATGTCACTTATGGTTAGATTGGGAGAAGGGTAGGGAGAGGGGTCAAACACAGTATGTTTATAATCATTAACAGTGACAATTAGAAACAAGGAGAGTCTAAGTTTTATTAGGAGATGCCTTTTGCAGCAATTTTATGAAGTCACTTTAATTTTTTCTTATAAACAGAGATTATGCCTGGGTTTGAATGCCAACTAATATTTAGGGAAAACAATAAAGTGAAGTTTCTTCTGTTGTAGAGAGAGAAGATCAGGAGTTAGAGAAGGAAATATGAATGATATGCGAAAATTGAAAAAGACTCTCTAGCCAGTCTTACTGACCAAGTTCAAATGCAACCTTGTCAGGGACCCTTTTCCCTGTCCTCCCAGCCAGACTCCATCACCCCTCGTCTGACACCCGGAACGCTATGTGTGCTTCTCCAGTGGCACCTGCCACATTCTTTGATTTATTAGTCATTTCATTTGCTGTTACTGGTAGGCACTCTGAGCGACCCTGTTACATCTTCCTCAGCACCCCATCTGATATCACGTACACAACAGCCTGCAACAGACAGGGCTAGATGGAGGAGACTGAGCTTGGGAAAGACCTGAGGAGAGACGCGCATCTTTTGGATGTCACAGCTTCCCAGCATAGACATGCGTGACTAAATTATGAAAGGAAACTCTCCTGAAGTTTGATGGAGCATGAAATTATTATACTATGAATTGATGAATGATATGAAAATCACACTAAGTTTTTTTCAACACAGATTGAAAAAAGTTCTCTCTTCCCCCTTCAGCCCAATTGTTAATACTTACCTCTCATGAAAAACTTCCAGGAATCTGGATTCTGGGGTGCTTAAAAGTTACATATTTAAAGCAAAAAAGATACAAGCTCTGGTAGAGTGGGATGAGGCACTTCACAGCCCTGCTGGCATTGATGCATGTGGCGCATATGAGGCTTGGCAGGAGCTGCCCGCTCACTATGGCTCCATCAAACAGAGGCCCAAAAAATGGAACCTGTTGATTCAAAACAGAAAAAGACTTCATTTTCAAAAAACAGTAGAAGTCAGACCAAAGACATGAGAACAGCTGACTGATGTCCCAGGCCTGTCATGGCCATTCACTCTGTCACTCACAGAAGAAGTGCTGAACGTGCACAGGTCACAGGTCAAGGGCCTGCAAACGCAGCAAACAGTAGCGACCTATAAGGTGCCTTTACTATGAACTCTTTAGCACAACTTCTAATGACAAATTATCACCAGGTCATTCTTTTTTTTCTTCTGTTGTCATTTACAGGAATGGCATTACTCTTTCAAAGTGCCTACGTGGTGTGGGTTATATACAATAGACAACCCTGCCTCACTGCACAACTCCAGCCTTGCCTCCTTCTGAAGCGGGTTTTGGAACTGCGATATTTCTGTTTGGACCCTGATGCACATCAACTCTTACAGGAGACGATAACCATCCCTGTTAATAACTAAAGGTCCTACTTACAGTCTTCATTCTACTTTCTTGTTTTCTTTCTGACTTTTTTTTTCCCAGTATAATTTCGACTTCATTCACTAATATGGAGACTGTCAGCTCCATATGGCCAAGGACTGGGTCTGCCTTGTAACTCTTGTATTTACTCATTCTCTCACTTATTTATTCTTTACTTAAAAAATATCTATTATTCAACAGGTACAGTTCTACTCACTGGATGTACAGCGATGAAAAAAAATTCCTGATGTCATTGAGCTTAGAATATATTAGAGGTTTCAGAGAATACAGAGTATAAATATACAAAAGATGTATTAGGCAGTAAAAAGTGTCAAGGTGAGAAATAAAGCAGTGATGAGCAACATGCCTTCTTTTGAGGGGGCAAATTCTCCAGTTTTAGACGGAAACCAGAAAAGGCTTCAAGGAGATGACATTTCAGTAAAAACTTGACATTAGGGAATGAACATCAAGCTATGAGGACATCTGATGGCAGAGCATTCCAGATGCAGGAATAGCAAATACAATGGCCCTGTGGTAGCAGTGGAATCAGTACGTGTAAGCAACAGCAATGAAGCCACAGTGTCTGAAGCCAGGTGAGTAAGACAGAGAACAGGAGATAAAGTGGGACAGGTAATAAAGGGGCCATGTAGAAAATTTTAAGGATCCTGGATTTTGGCTCTGAGTAAGATGAAAGCCTTCTGGAGAGTTTAGGGAAGTGGGGGATATGATTTAACCTATATTTTAAAGGTATTGTTCTGGCTGCTGTTTTGGCAAAATTGCAAAGGGTAATTTAGCATTATGGAGACCAGTTAGGGAATCATGTACTAATCCAGGAAAGAGATGATGATGGCTTGGGTCAGAATGGCAGCTGAAGTGGGGAGAGGTGGCAGGTTTCTAGACGTAGTGGGACGGTGGAGCTGACAGGACTTGCTAAGGAGCATTAAGGATGCGGGAGAGAAAAGGTGTCGAGGCTGATACCATCGCTGAGGCTGGAGACACCTCTTCTTGAAATGGGCAGGCAGATTGAAAGGGGGGGTCGTCAAGCTCAACTTGAGACATGCTGTTGAGACGCCTGTTAGCCAGCCAGTGGTGAGGCACGGAGGTGGCAGTGGACACCATCAGGATGGAAGTCAAGGGAGAGGCTCAGCTTGGAGATTTAGAATAGCTATTTATTTACAGATGTGTTTACGGCCATGAGATCACATGACCAGATGAGTACGGAAAGTGGCTCAAGGACTTACCTGGTGGCCCTCTGATGCTCAGAGGTTGGAGACATGAGGAAGAATTAGCAAAGATGACTAAAGAGTGGCTAGAGATGGAGGAAGAGAACTTCCAGTGAGCAGTACTGTACCTGGCATGAGGTTGGAAAGCAAATACCTGCTGAATGAGTAAAATTAATTTGTAAAATAATTTAAATTAATTAAGACTAGGACTTTTGACTTGTGTAAAGTCTATTTATTTGTAGAACACCTTTTCTGTAACTGGCATTGGAGAGAGGCTGAGCATATGGTGAATGAAAGAATCTCTTTGCCCATAGGGGCTGACATAAGAAATCTACAGACTAACATCCCTCAACAAAGATGCAAAAATCCTTTACAAATTTTTAGCAAATTAAACCCAGCAATACATAAAAAGGACATGGTATCTTGACCAAGTGGTATTTTCCATAAAAAAACAAGGTTGATGTAACATTTATAAATCCATCAATGCAATTTACTACATTAACAGAATAAAGAATAAAAACCATATTAACTTTTTATTAGATACAGAAAAAGCATAGGTAAAATTCAACTGTCATTCATGATTAAAAAAAAATTCCCAGAAAGCCGGGAGTAGAAATGAACTTCCTCGATCTGATGAAATTTTAAACAAAAAAAATATTATGGCATCATAATTAATGGTGAAATGTTAAATGTTTTCTACCTAAGGCAGGGGTGTCTATGCTCACTTCTAGTCAACATCTTTTTCACTTAAAAAAATTTTTTTAATTAGAGTTGATATGTAATATTATATTAATTTCAGGTGTATGATGTAGTGATTTGATGATTACAAATATTATGAACTGCTCACGATGGTTAAGTGTAGTCACCATACAAAGGTATTATAATATTATTGACAATATGACCTATGGTGTACTTTTTATCTCCATTAATTTTTGTTTTATAACTAGAAATTTGTAACTCTTAATTCCCTTCACCCATCTTATATTCAACATTTTATCCTAGTCATTACAATATAAAAATTTATGAGAAAGAAAGGAAGAAAAGGAAAGGGACATAAAGATTAGAAAGAAGTAAAGTTATTTTAATCACAGATAACATGGTTATGTACATGAGAATTCAAGGAAATTTAACTAGGATAAGTGAACTTTGAGAGGTCACAGGATATAATATACTCCCCTAGTCAGACTTATATACCTAAATGTGAGCAATCAATAATTGGGAAATGACATTTAAAAATATTGTTTATAATTGCATCAAAAACATCAAATGCCTAGAAATAAATTTGACAAAAGATATGCAAGACATCTATACTTAAACCTACCAAACACTGCTGAGATAAACTAAAGACAGCTGAAATAAATAATAAAAAGATGTACAATGTTCATGGATTGGAAGTTTCCATATTGTTAAGATGTCATGTCTTCTGGAATTGAGCTGTACACTCAGCACAAACCAAATCATAATTCTAGCAAGCTGCCTTTATAGATATGGACAAGCTGATGCTAAATTTATATTGAAATGAAAACACACAAATTAGCCAAGACAAAAATAAGATTTATATTACCTGATTTCAAGTCATACTATAAAATAAAGTAATACTGACACCAGGATATATCAATAGAATACATCAATAGAACAGAATACAGAGACCAAGAATAGAGCCACATATATACGGTAATTGGTTTGCAATATTGCAACACATCGATTTTACGGGAAAAGGAAAGTCTGTTTCAATAAAGACACTGAAACAACTGAATAGCCATATTGAAAAGTGAACCTTGACCTCTACCTCATAGATGAATTACATATCAAAATATTAAAGCTAAAATGGCAAAGCTTCCAGAAGGTAACATATGAGAAAAATTTTCACAACCTTGGGTTAGGCAAGGATTTCTTAGGGTACAAAAGGCACCAATCATAAAAGAAAGAAAAATAAACTAGACTTAATTAAAAAAATTTTTAATTCTTCTCATCAAGGAAGTGTAAAAGCAAGTCAGACATATTCACCAAACTGAACATATCCGAAATGTCCATCAACAGGAGAATGAATAAAAAATTTGTGGCATATTCACCCAATAGAATATTCCACACTCATGAAATGAACAAACCTCAAGGACAGGTAACAGAAGAATGACTCGAATGCTGGGGAAAGAGACACAAAGAGGTTTATACTCTTTTTAATATAATGAAATCATAAAACCATCAATGGTGACAGAAGTCTGAATAGTGGGCACCTTTTTGGGGCATTAGTGATTGGGGCAGGGGCACAAGGGGGACTCCTGGGGGCTGCCAATATCCTATGTATAGATCTGGTTGGTTCACTTTGAAAACATTCAAGTTGTACACATAATTTGTGTCCTTTTCTTTATTAATGGTTAATTTCAAAGAAAATTTTTTTAAAAAACAAGCAAAAATGTAGATTTGAACAAACTCATCCTAATGAATACATAAGAACTACTTCATCCAACAATTGCAGAAGACACATTCTTTTCAAGTGAGTGAGCATATTCAAGGCCAAGGATCCATAAATATAGCTTGTGGGGTCTAATTCCAGCCTCGTCTCTTTTTTGTATGGACTGCAAGCTAAGAATGGTTTTTACTTTTTGAAATGGTTCAACAGAAATTTTGTGATGTGATAATTATATGGAATTCAGTATCAGTCCAAAAAGAAAGTTTTACTAGAACACAGCCACACCTCCTTCACAGAAATACTGCTTATGCTTGCTCTTGCACAGCTGTGTGGTGGTGACAAAACTGTGTGGGCCACAAAGCCTGAAATATATACTGCCTGGTCTTTTAGAGAAGTCGGGGCTTCCTGTCTGCCAACTATGCATGGGGGCATGAGGGAGAGGCAGCCCCACAGCCAGAGCAGCCACGGGCATTGCCCTAAATCCTTCCTGTGAACTCAGGAGAGCAGAACTTCCTGGGGGCATTCACTGAAACCACAGACTATACAGTTCCCCACATTTCTAACCACATCCCCCAAAAGTTAAAATGAACCATGAAAGAATCAAGGGCCAGACTGGAGATAATGGGAGGGTCAAATGAAAAGCCAAAAGGGAAAGAAGTGATTTCTACTGTGGTTATTCACAGGACTATGTGCCAGGTGCACAGAAAGGGTGGGGGACCCTATCAGAGGCATCTGTTTCTGGGGATGGTCAGAAAAGATGATCTGTAAGGGCCCTTCCCCCTCTGTGACCTGCCACACTCTCCCCCTCTGGGAAGTTCACAATTCCCACAGTTTGAACTTATGAACTGAGAGGGTGTGTCTGGGTCTGTACAGTTATGCCTGACCTGTCCAAGTGGGTGACATAAATGAGGTAAAAATTTGCACTGAAGTACAGTAACTTTCCCCCTGGAAAAACCATGGCAGTTATGTTATTTGCCAGAAAGCCTGAGGGGTCCACAGGCTGAATATTTTATAAAAACGTTATAGAAAGTAAAATATGTCAAATTCGAAGCACTTCTTATATGCTCTGTGGTTCAGAGTGGGATATGAAAATGGGGAGTATGAGGCTGTCCTCCAGCAGCACACAATTCCACAAGGGCACAGTGATATACATAATTAGTTGATCTGCTTTTTAATTAATTAAGAGGGTATATTAGGACAGAGCAACAAATGAACCATAGAACCATAAAAAGCCTGGAAATATCAGATTTTTGATGATAAGCCTGAGCCCAGTGTCTTGGCTACTGTTATGACTGTTATAAGCTCCCCATGCTGGACCAGGTTCTCAGCTCAGTGCTCAATGTATAGTAGGTAACTGTCACAGTAATCCCACAAAGAGGACACTTCAATCCTAATTTATAGAGAAAAAGGAGAAGGTGTCAGACTGGCTAACTGCCTTTTTTAAGCTCCTCATGGTCAGGGCCCAGACTCCTCATTGTGGCCTCAGAGACTCTATATGACCAGTCCTGCCAGCCTTGCCACCCACAGCTCCTCTGTGCTCACGAACTCTGGCCACAGCAGGAGTCTTTCTTTCTTCAGGCTCAGGAAGCTCGTGCCCTCCAGGGGGACTTTGCCCTCACTCTCCTCTCTGCTGGATGCTTGCTGAGGGCTGGCTCTCCTGCTCCTCTCTGATCAGCTTTAACATCGCCTCCTCAGGGAGATTTCTCTGCCCACCTGTAATGCCCTCTTCATCCCTGACAGTGTTCCCTACTCTGAAGTTGGCTTTGTCTAGCTGTTAATACAGTTACTCCGGCTCTATTGATTAGTGTTAGCATGGTATATCTTTTTCCATCCCTTTACTTTCAATATGTGTCTTTATATTTAAAGTGGCTTCCTTGTAGGCAACATTTAGCTGTGCCTTATTTTTCTTTTCTCTCTGACTGTCTTTTAATTGGTATATTTGGACGACTGACATGTGAAGTGATTATTGATATAGTTAGATTAATATCTATCATAT
>JAQQAC010020895.1:2850347-2866382 GCA_029783875.1 Phataginus tricuspis | reverse complement strand
GATCTTAGATGAAAAGCTTTCAGCTTCTTGCTGTTAAGTATGATGTTAGCTGTGGGTTTGTCATATATAGCCTTTATGATGTTGAGGTACTTGCCATCTATACCCATTTTGTTGAGAATTTTAATCATGAATGGATGCTGAATTTTGTCAAATGCTTTTTCAGCATCTATGGAGATGATCATGTGGTTTTTGTTGTTCTTTTTGTTGATGTGGTGGATGATGCTGATGAATTTTCGAATGTTGTACCATCCTTGCATCCCAGGGATGAATCCCACTTGATCATGGTGTATGATCCTCTTGATGTATTTTTGAATTTGGTTTGCTAATATTTTGTTGAGCATTTTTGCATCTACGTTCATCAGGGATATTGGTCTGTAATTTTCTTTTTTGGTGAGGGCTTTGCCCGGTTTTGGTATTAGCGTGATGCTGGCTTCATAGAATGAGTTTGGAAGTATTCCCTCCTCTTCTATTTTTTGGAAAACTTTAAGGAGAATGGGTGTTATTTCTTCTCTATATGTCTGGTAGAATTCAGAGGTGAACCATCTTGTCCGGGAGTTCTGTTCTTGGGTAGTTTTTTGATTACCGCTTCAATTTCGTTGCTGGTGATTGGTCTGTTTAGTTTTTCTGTTTCTTGTTTGTTCAGTGATGGAAGGTTGTATTTTTCTAAGAAGTTGTGCATTTCTTCTAGGTTTTCCAGGTTGTTAGCATATAGATTCTCATAATATTCTCTTATAATTCTTTGAATTTCTGTGGGGTCCGTCGTTATTTTTCTTTTCTCATTTCTGATTCTGTTTATGTGTGTAGATTCTCTTTTTCTCTTAATAAGTCTGGCTAGGGTTTTATCTATTTTGTTTATTTTTTCAAAGAACCAGCTCTTTGTTTCATTGATTTTGTCTATTGTTTTATTCTTCTCAATTTTATTTATTTCTTCTCTGATCTTTATTATGTCCCTCCTTCTGGTGACTTTGGGCCTCATTTGTTCTTCTTTTTCCAATTTCAGTAATTGTGTCTTTAGACTATTCATCTGGGAATGTTCTTCCTTCTTTAAATAGGCCTGGATTGCAATATACTTTCCTCTTAGAACTGCCTTTGCTGCATCCCACAGAAGTTGTGGCTTTGTGCTGTTGTTGTCATTAGTCTCCATATATTCTTTGATTTCTGTTTTGATTTGGTCGTTAACCTATTGATTAATTAGGAGAATGTTGTTAAGTCTCCACGTATTTGGGAGCCTTTTTGATTTCTTTCTAAAATTTATTTCTAGTTTTATACCTTTGTGATCTGAGAAGTTGGTTGGTAGGATTTCAGTAATTTTAAATTTACTGAGGTTCTTTTTGTGGCCTAGTATGTGGTCTATTCTGGAAATTGTTCCATGTGCACTTGAGAAGAATGTGTATCCTGCTGCTTTTGGGAGCAGAGTTCTGTAGATGTCTGTTAGGTCCATTTGTTCTAGTGTGTTGTTCAGTGCCTCTGTGTCTTTACTTATTCTCTGTCTGGTTGGTCTGTCCTTTGGAGTGATTAGTGTGTTGAAGTCTTCTAAAATGAATGCATTGCTTTTTGTTTCCTCCTTTAATTCTGTTAGTATTTGTTTCACATATGCCGGCACGCCTGTGTTGGGCGCATATATATTTAAAATGGTTTTATCTTCTTGTTGGACTGACCCCTTTATCATTATGTAATGTCCTTCTTTATCTCTTGCTACTTTCTTCGTTTTGAAGTCTATTTTATCTGATACAAGTACTGCAACACCTGCTTTTTTCTCCTTGTTGTTTGCATGAAATATTTTTTTCCATCCCTGCACCTTTAGTCTGTGTATATCTTTGGGTTTGAGGTGAGTCTCTTGTAAGCAGCATATAGATGGGTCTTGCTTTTTTTCCACTCTGTTACTGTGTGTGTTTTGATTGGTGCATTCAGTCCATTTACATTTAGGGTGATTATCGATAGATATGTACTTATTGCCATTGCTGGCTTTAGAATCGTGGTTACCAAAGGTTCAAGGGTTGCTTCTTTACTATCTAACAATCTAACTTAGCTTTCTTGTTAAGTTATTGTAAACACAGTCTGATTTTTTTTTATTTCTCTCCCTTCTTATTCTTATTCTTTCTCCTCCATTCTTTATATACTAGGTGTTTTATTCTTTGCCTTTAGTTGGTATTTGGATGGTCTGCTTTCTTTGCTATGATTTTATTTTCTCTGGTGACATCTTTTTAGCCTTAGGAGTGCTTCCCTCTAGAGGAGTCCCTTAAGATATCCTGTAGTGGTGGTTTATGAGAGGCAAATTCTCTCAACTTTCGCTTGTCTGGAAATTGTTTAATCCCTCCATCATATTTAAATGACAATCGTGCTGGATACAGTATTCTTGGTTCGAGGCCCTTCTATTTCATTACGTTAAATATATCATGCCATTCTCTTCTGGCCTGTAAGGTTTCTATTGAGAAATCTGATGATAGTCTGATGGGTTTTCCTTTGTAGGTGATCTTTTTTCTCTCTCTAGCTGCCTTTAATACTCTGTCCTTATCTTTGATCTTTGCCATTTTAATTATTATGTGTGTTGGTGTTGTCTTCCTTGAGTCCCTTTTGTTGGGAGATTTGTGGGCTTCCGTGGACTGCGAGACTGTTTCCTTCCCCAGCATGGGGAAGTTTTCAGCAATTATTTCTTCAAAGACATTTATTATCCCTTTTTCTCTCTCTTCTTCCTCTGGTACTCCTATAATGCGAATATTGTTCCGTTTGGATTGGTCACACAGTTCTCTTAGTATTCTTTCATTCCTAGAGTTCCTTTTACCTCTCTCTGCCTCAGCTTCTCTGTATTCCTGTTCTCTCATTTCTATTCCATTAACAGTCTCTTGCATCTCGTCTAGTCTGCTGCTAAGTCCGTCAATTGCTTGTCTGATTTCTGCATTGTCTTTCCTCACTTCTCTCACTTCCTCCCTCAGCTCTTTCATATTTCTCTGTAGATCCATCAGTATGTTTATGACTTTTGTTCTGAATTCTTTTTCAGGAAGGTTGTGCATTTCCATCCCTTCAGGTTCCCTCTCTGGTTTTGTCTGGGTCTGGGTAAGTTTTGTTTGTACTATATTCCTCTGCCTTTTCATGGTGATAGAAGTGGTTGCTGGTAGGTGCCACGTATGTCAGCTGGGCTCTTTAAGACTTTTAAAAAGAAAAAAAAAGAAAAGAAAGAAAAGAGAAAAAAAAGAAAGAAAGAAAAGAAAAGAAAAGAGAAAAAAAAAAAAGCCCCCCCGGGTAGATTTTGTGGGGATGTTGTAGGTGGCGCTCTTGCTCCACTATTCCGCAGCCACGGCCGTGTCGCTCCGCAGGGTCCTTTGTAGCTCTGGCCGGGGTGGGAACAAATGGGAGGCTGTTGATCCCTGTGGGAAGTCTCAGTGCGGCTACTTTTTCCCAGCCACCAGCCAAGGGGTCCAAAATTCCCCAGGACTCCCAGCCTGCTGGGCTGAGTGTGCTGGGACGATCCTGCTCCTCCATTGGGCCCCTGTCTCTTTAAGACTGCTAAAAATAGAGCGCGCTTTTCTTGTGTCCCGGGGAGCCGGCTGTGAGGACCCAGGTGTGTTCCCCAGCTCAGATCCTGCACCCTCTGTCTCTCCAATCTCTGATACACCGCATGATGTGTGTCAGAGCTCCCGGTGCAGATCACCAGGGCTGGTTATTTCACGGGCCTGTACTTCCACTCTCTCCTGGCTCTGAATCCTCTCCTCTCACTGGTGCGCTGGGGTGGGGGAGTGCTCGGGTCCCGCCGGGTCGCAGCTCTGTGTGTTACCCGCCTTGCAGGTGCTGAGTCCTCTCAGGTGCAGATGCAGGCTGGGTGCTGTCCTGTATCTTCTGGTCTCTCTTTTAGAAATAGTTGTATTTGTTGTATTTTCATAAATATATATGGTTTTGGGAGGAGATTTCCGCCACCCTGCTCATGCTGCCGTCTTCCCGGAAGTCTCCCCCTCCCTCCCAGTCTTTGTGAGAACCTGGTAGGGCTCCTAGAGGGAAAACTCACAAATGTGTGGGAGTCTCACCAGGCCCCTCTTGAATCTCTAGCTTGCAAACATGTGCACACTGAGCCTCCAGCCACCAGCCAATCTCCTACCCTGGTATTGGTTTGCCCAGAGGTTTCTGCTCCTGGCCTGCTCTGGCAAGCTGTGATTCTCTGTATCCTCCTGTCTGTCTGTCCAGTTTTGGGGGAGTAGCTTGCCCTTCTACTTCAATTCTCTGATGGATCAAAGAAGAGCTGCTGATTTTCTGTTTGTTCAGCTTTTTTCTTGCTGTGAGGATAGGACTGATTACTTCCAAGCTCCCTAACAAGCGGAGCTGGAAACCAGATTTGCCCAAACCTGAATTAAAGCTGCTTTCCTCCTGCCCATCCTATTACTGCTTTATTTTCTTTAGAACACATAGGCTTTTACCTGAAAGTCTCTAGTTCAACCATTTACTTAGTTACTTGTTGGACATGTCCCTTGACAGCATGGTAGTCTCAATAGAGCTATATTGCCTGAATGACTGAGTGGAAGGCACCTGGCTCTGACTGCTGGACATTAACCAACCTGTGGTACCTCTTTACATCTCTAGATCAAGATCGATTGTGGCCATCTATCTTTTGATTCATGGAGATGCCTCAATGGCCAGAGTGAAAGGGTGACAGGGGTGGTCCTGGGGTCTTAGCAAGCTCTTGCTGTCATACTCCTTTCTGTTTGGTGGGTTTGAGAAAAGGGTTCTACAGTTAAAATGCAGATACAAAAACTGCACAGACTGGCTAGTGCTATTTTGAGATCAGCATCTATAGCATAGAGGAAGCAGTTAGAACTGAGGAAACTCAAGTGGTAGCAAAGAAGGTTGTACCATTCATTCTACTAGTGATGATGAATGAGTGTTTCCCATTATGATAGTATTGGGGGTGAGCTGTGGCATCTGAATTCAAGGGAAATCATGGAGCTACTTACAGTTGAAAATCATTCAGTGTTGTCTAGTCCAGCCAATAATGACAACTAATGAAAGAATGAGAAAGAATAGTCCTTTCCATCTTTAAAAACACACTTTAAAAAGTTTATTTAAAATACACTTCTTAAAAAATAAGTGCACTTCCTTCTATGTCTTATACTGAAATCAGTCCAATAATCAGCGAGATGCAGTTGTGATGAACGTATTCATGAGGAAAACAAAACAGAACAATAACAAATAAGCTAATGAATTTCAAGTACAGAACAGGAAATGTACTTTTAAGGATACAGTATCTAATTTGGGTGTAGTGGGCCTTATTTCCTTCCCACAGAGGAGTTCCGTGTGCTCCTGACACCCCAGCCTCCCTTACCTGGCTCAGCTGGTGTGTGAGCAACTGTGTGTGGGAACTCAGGAAGGCACACTCATGTGTGCCAAAGGGTCAGGACAGAGGCCCCTCCCCCTGAGGCAGTGCAGAGGCAGAAGATGAGAACGGCGTCACTTTCTGGTACAAAGTGGGCTCTACTACTTGCCACACGGTGTGCACTTACACAGGCTGGCTCTGGCTGGCCAAATAAAAGAGGTAAGGCAAAGGCAGGAAGATGTCCATAGCAAAGACCCACTACAAAAAGGGAAAACGATGCCAGCTTTTGAGGAAAATCAATTGAAAAGGAATACTCAATAACCAAAATGTGAAGGATAAAAATAGGAGCTAGGAGTTAATAACAGGCTATGGATTGTTTCCATCTATATTGAGGCTTAGCTTATAAATCAATATTCTTTATTATTCTTTGGCAACTGCTTGTGGATGATTTAGTCTTTAAAAAACTGGGCAAAAGGAATAATATAAATCTCTTGTATCCAGGGAATTCCTCTAATGAGGAGTGTCAGTGAATTAGAGAAAAAATTTGATATTGATATAACAACTGCAAATGATAGCTGCCTTTTCACCAAGTTCTCAATGTCATTTCTTTACTTAAAAAAAAATTGCCAAAGAGAACATATTGCAGTAATCTTTTAAAAAACATATTTTAGTATATTCTAGTTATTAAGTATTTTCAATTATCTTTTCAAAATAAATTATTCTTTACATATTCAAAAGATAACTTACTTTCCCTGAGAATTTCCCCAAGCATTTTAAAGTGTATAACTTAATCTCAAAAAGGTTATTTGGTTAGGGTTGAAATAAATATTTAAGAAAATCACCCATCTGGAATAAAAGAAGGACATTTACATAACCATGATGCAATCAAACACACTCCCTCTGTAATGATGCTGCACTAGTGAAAGGGTTCCTTTCAAACACAGGTGCCAGTACTGAGTCCTCTGAACTTCACATGTGCAAATACTCTTGTGCATACTCTGATGCATCAGTGGTGAGCCTGCATTCCTGGGTGTGTGCTTGCACACATGCGCACACACACACATGCTGCTGAGCCTGCAAGAGAGCCAGATACCACCTCCACAGCAGTCTGGTGAGTTGGGGCAACTGAGAGAAAGGATGGGCATCTAGGAATGGAAGGATCTAATGAGGACCCATTGTCTTTAAGGGGAACCTTAGAATCCTTGAAAGGATAGTGGAGAGAACTTGGTTCCCAACCTGAATCGTATAGTTGAGGAAGCTAAGGTATAAAGAAACAGAGAGGCTGCCCAGCCAGCCATCCTCCCACATGTGGCAGCATGTGGACTGGAACTTTAGAGTCCCATCTCCTACCCTATCCCTCTTTCCTGCTGACACTGCTCAGAAATGACGGAATCATAGTCCCTTTTTTTCTCCCATGCCCATGTCTACCAGGGCCAAGTATGTAAAGTTTGGAGGAGATTAAAGTGTTTTTCATTTACAGAGCTGATGCTGACTGGGGTGACAAGCAGGACCCTTCACCAAAGCTTCAGCATGTCACTACCTAGTCACTGATGTGCCTGGAGAGAAACACGACAAAAATACAAACTTTACCTTCATAACTTCATAAAAGCAGATATTTGAACACCAATATTCCTTTCAGTTATTGAAAGAAGGAGAGCAACCCAGGCCCACACTCCATTATGGAGGCTTTGTGACTCACTCATGTTCTGCTCTATATGCAAGTCTTCCCTGATGCTCACTTAGGAATAAAAGTAGGAAAAAAACAGATTCTGACAATAGCATGTTTCTCTTTATGAAGATGGACTTATTTTGAAAGTAATTTAACAATGAAATCATGTTGCTAATAAGCACCCTCATATCTATCTATTTTTAAAAAGTTCAATGAAAAGCTCAGGAAGTGAGCAGGATCTCTTAGGTGAAGGGTTTTAGGGCTCACGTAAGCACACCCACACCTCTTCAACATACCATTTTACAAATGCTGTATATGAAGAGGAGGCAGATTCTTCCAGGCATGTAATTTGTATATTTAAGGGAGGTGTATGGAATGAAAAAGCAAAATATGTTAAATTTCAAATGCCTTGGAGGCCATGCTGCCTTTGAGCTGTATCACAAACAGCCCCACATTATTGCATACGCTATTAATGAGGCCGAATGAATGAGAGTAAATTTGAATATGCATGACTCTATCCAATGAGCAAGACTTTTGTGTACTGAGGAGGTTTTTTTTTACCCACTAAAAAAGGATTAAAATTATTCTTAGAGAAGTATGGCTGCCCAGAGACCAGTAAAATACATGTACTCAGACTACACTCACACTATATTCAGATGAAATATACAGGTGATAAAAGAATGCCTTTGACTCTACCTACAATTTTTGAAACTTGTGTGTATTACATCCTCCCAAAAGGAATATTCCTCAACTTCAAGCAGCTGTGTCATTACAACTTCTAAGCCAAAAGAAGGATTTTGGTGAAGATCCCTAAAAGTAGGCAAGGTTAAATAAACCTTTTGAGTACAAAGCCTTCACTTCCACAGTAGAGCACAAGTTAAAAGATGGGGGAATGGGTAAATTATTGCACCAAATGGCTGAGAATTAATCTCTGCTGACTAGCTGTAATCTAACGAGGCGTCTGTGTCCCAGGGAGCCCGCAGCATGTCCCTCGCGGTATGTGCAGTGTGTCGAGTCTGCGTGGCACCCTTTGTCCTCACTCACAGGCGGCCTTTCCCCTCATTGTCCATAATATCCTCATGCATCTGGGACGCGTGGAATGCATTCATACTAACAGACTTACCATTGTTTTCTCTCAGAAGCTTTGTTGAGCAAAGACTGCATCACGGTTACTGATAATTATATTGCTTAATTAATCAAGACAAAAAAAATTTGCAAATCATTGCCTGGTTGCCAAGCAGGGAGATAAAAAATGACAACAATACAAGCTGAAGCAATATAACAAAAGTAACAGCTATCTGATCAGAAATTCTTATATAATGAAGCTATTAATGCTAAATCGGTTAATGTTAACATTGCTCCAGGTGTCTCTACTTAGATGCAAACAAAAAGGCTAACATTATGGATATAAAAGGCCAAATGTTGCCATGGATTCTGTAACCTGATAGAGAGGACAGCCTTTTCATTTGATTAGGGAATGCAATTTAAATACCAGGGACTGAAGCCAAACAAACAGACTTTCCCTCCACAAGCCTCTTGCATTCACCCTGAGGTCAGTGGTTGGTGAACAAAAGGTCAGCCACACTTGCCCTGGAAATGTCTGGATTAATTTTATTACATTGTAATGGTTTGTACTTTAAATGTGGGGATAACACTAAATTTCCAGTGGCCATTATTTTCTTTTTCCCTTTAGGCTTTTTGAATTGAAATATTACGAAAGTGATCTGCTCAATTCATCTTGTCAGAAGTTATGACCAAATTTATGAAACTTATACATATTTTCTAAAGAAATTTAAAAATGCATGTTAATACTTGTTTTCATGCATTATAAGTGTCAAGCCTTTCTAAAAATCACTAAAAAGTGAACTGAAATACCTTCTATGTTCTTTACTGTAAAAATAAAGGTGACATTTTAGGGCATTAAACATTTTAGAGGGCCATGCTGAAAGTGAATTAATAAAGCCAATTAATCCACAGTAAATATTAAAGAAACATTTTCCAGTTTTGAAAGCTATAGGACACTAAATTTACTGTTTATCTAATATTAAAAATTTCAGATTAATTCTTAAAATTAAGGGAGTGTTCTTTATGGACAAACACAAGGGTTATTAGCACTAAGAGCCATTTTCTTGTACAAAAGTGAAAACTTCACATAGAGCCCTGAATAAAAGATAATACAAATATTTAATATGAAGAACTGTTGGCACTTCCCAGTAACAGAAAGGTTCCCATTACGTTAGGCTGCTCACCAGGCAGAATGGGACTTTTCTGAATTCAGGAGCTGACACACACTGTATCTAGTCTGAGAAATAATAAGCCTGCTGACCTTGGGGTTCATTATTTATTCTATTTTTATGGCAGTAATTATAACAAAAGATAACAGTAACCAGAGCTCATACTTAAATAGCCATACCTCTGGGCCAGGTGCTGTTTGAAGCACCTTTCATTTCTTAGCTCACTTAAACCTCACAACTTTAACACTTTAGACTAGTTTATAAATCCCAGTAAATCTCAGAAACCTATTATTTTACAGCTTAAAAAGAGACAGTATTTAGAATGGTAATTTTAGCTCCTTCAGGAGAACAATTTGGAATGAAAATGAAAATTATATTTATTATCAAACACATGAAGTCATTTTCTTAAGAGAGGAAGAGTGACTTAATATGCTAAATGTTATAAATTATGCTGAATTGTAAGAATTTCTAAAAACCCCTTTGTTAATAATTCCAGGACAAAAATAAGTGCTGCTAAAATACCACTGAGGATGAAGATGGAAATTGCAGCTGATTCAGTATATGGACATAACCATAGGATTGTTCCAGCCATTCCCATGATCAATACCAACTGATATGGCTGCATTGATTCTGTGGCAAGGTGCTTCAGATGTTAAACATCATCACTGGGGCTGGGCTGCAGAGGCTCAGACTCTTTACAGACATGCCCACAACTCCTCAGGGCTGACCCCCATTAGCAGCAGTCAGAGACTCAGTGAGCAGTGCCCGTCTGTCAGGCAAGATAGGACTCTGTATCCATAGCCATCTACAAAATGCTAGATGTAACATGGGGTTCTTTCAACTCTTATTAATCAATGTGCCCCAAATTCAAAATTAGGATTCTTTTAAATTACAAAAATTTCAAAACCTAAAACATTAAAACAATCGCGTCTTTACATTATAATTTTCAGTCGAAGAAACAAAATACAGAACTCTGTGCTCATGATGAAACATTTTTGAAAACCCCAATTCATATTTAATTCCTCTATAGCTCATGTAATTCAGATGCATGTAAGACATAAAAGTCCCTTTGAACATACTTATATCACTGTTCTTCAGTAACTGAATCACATAGCAAATGTTGTATGAGTCAGAGAAATAATGCAGTGAAAATGTACCTCAGGTTTCTTCGTTATCGCAATAAAGAACATATGATTCTTCATTGGGTAAATAATGATTGAAACATCTCCAAAGGCAGTTGGGATAATTCCCCTGCGGTAGTCTCTGGAGTGTTCAGACCAGACGATGTGGACCTCGTCATTCCCCAAGTGACGGAGCTGCAATGGCAAATTGGCTCTTTATTAATCAGAGTGATAACAGCAGTTTATGAGGGGTCGTGGCTTACAAATTGAATTATAATACTCAGAGGCAAAAATATTTCACTACTAAGAAGGCTACAACACAAATGTCTTCTATAAGATTAAAAAAAGCACAACAGCATGAAAACAGTTTTCTTCCATGAAACTCATTGGCACTAAAAGATGATGGACGCAAACATCTCAGGTGCATCAGAGCTGGATGGGGACAAGACCTTTTTGAGGATTTTTCAAAAATTGTGTTTTACTCCTGCATCAAAGCCTTATGCTTTATACTGCTGAGCATGCTTTTAAACAATTAACAACATGAGCCTTTTATTCCATTTTACAGT
This sequence comes from Phataginus tricuspis, assembly GCA_029783875.1. Lineage (NCBI taxonomy): Eukaryota > Metazoa > Chordata > Mammalia > Pholidota > Manidae > Phataginus > Phataginus tricuspis. Next base: position 2,855,493 of record JAQQAC010020895.1, on the reverse strand, counting down.
AGACCTTCATAAGACTCTTAATTCAAAGGTTATTAAGAAAAAAAAGAATACAAATATAAGCCATTATAACATAATTGTTACCAAACATATAAAAACTACATTTGACATATCTTTAAGAAAAATAAAATTACCTTTGTTTAAGAAATTAATATTAGTTAAATTTAGTAAGAGTAGTACTTAGCATTTGGAGTGCCTTTCTGTATAGAAAATACGTTTATACATATTGTTCTGTTTAATCTTTCCACTAACTCTTTGAGGTAGACCACAGCATCTTTATGTTGTCCAACAAGGAAGAAATGGGGCTTAGCGGGGCCAGGTCACCTAAGGCACATGAGCAGTGAATGGCACAGCAGGCCTGGGCACTGGGCTGGGGCCTCTAATTCAGTGCCATTTCTCCTGCTCATGGTTACCTAGGAAAGTAACTGTACTGTCATGGATGAAATGGTTTAGCTTGCTTGTTTATCATTTTATACACAAAGAGGCCGTCAGGTTCAAAAACACGTAGAGACTCCTGGCTTCTCTGAGGAGGGCTTAGCATGCCTCCAAGGAAGTGACCGTTTGAAGTCTTCCAGGGCCAAGAACACCCTTGGTAAAGCTCCTGCATAATGCCCACATTCTGGGCTGGAGAAAGCTGCATATGATTCATCTGAAGAAGCCTGAAAGTAAGGCTAAAAGAAACTAGATTATAAAGATTAGAGTGCTGGCCAAAACTGAAGCCCTGAAACCATGAAGGCTGACTGGTGAAGGCCCTTGGACACACACCGAGAAGCTGAGGCCGTCCTCTCACACGCTGAGACATTATCTACCACCGTGAAAAAGCAAAGCTTGCCTCCTTGCTTATTTAACATAGGAATCCTAAAAATGGTTAATTCAGAAGCACTTTGATAAAACAGAGATGTTATGTCAAAGCTTACGTTTCAGCTTTGTTTTAAAATATAAAAAAGGATGCTCTGGAATGCTATGCATTGGAAACTATGTTAGTGTAAATATAATTTTCTTTATAGACTATTTGACCACAGAGGGAAAATCAGAGGTGACCCAACATGGCCTCCTTTCCATTTACAAGGTTACAAAGGAAGTTTGTCTGCTACAAAAGCCTTCTTAGTCTGACTCTCTCATGTAGTCTTCTCACACAATTAAAAAAAGAGAGACTCACAATGTACCTTTGTACCTACAGTGAGGTATGGGTGCAGGTCCAGGTAGCCCCTATCGTGAGGGACACACAATTCAACTGTGTGTGAATATGGGCTCTGGGCCAAATGCAACCGTGGGTGCTGAGCACAAGTCAGGAAGATCCAGAACAATTTAATGGTGTCTACGACTTCCTAAATGTAAAATTACCCAGGACATTTTTTTTCTTCTCCTGCTCTCACATATAAAGGCTAAAAGGGTAGCAGGTAAAAGGTATAGTCAACCCATTATATAAATAGTTAAAAAAAAAAAGACACTGGGTTCTCATAGTCATATTGAACATCTCCCTTATTTCTCTTTTTTCATCTTTTTATTTTTTCATTTTTAAAAAACATGTAAGGCCCTCACAACACACTCCTGAAATTCAATCCTTTTGGACTGAAAACATGGTGGCCAGCATCCCCAGCACACACAAAGGCACATTTTCAAGGAAATAGGAATAGTATCAAAATGACACTTGGGAGGATTTAACCAGCAGAAAGGAGCTGAGAGCAGGGCTGCCCCCAAGCCCAAATCTGCAAAGACAGCCAACCCTCAGGGTGGCTTTGTGCCTCTTGATACAATGCTGGCACGCATGTCTGAATGGGAACAACGCACCCACTTGTCATCCTTCACATGTGGGGCTTCCACCTAATACCAACACACTACAACTTGTGAAAGCTCCTTTTGATCCAGAAGTAAAAGTTGCAAGGCATTAGCTCTGAGGTGATACAGTGATTATGGAAATTCTGCAGTTACTCTCCCTTTTCTAAGTTAGGTTACTCAATTATATAACCAAGTAAGCCTTTCTTAATTCTGTTTGCAACTGTATTCTCAGAATTATAGCAAGATAGAACAGTGTCACACTAATAGACCCATTCTCTCAGTGTGGCAATTCTATAATTAAGGAAGAGCTATTTCTCTGTGGTGATATTATAATATTTACCATCTCAAAGCTGTTTTCAATGTCATGGACCATAGACTTTGGACAAGTCAGACTTTAATTAGCTAACTCATAAAACTAAGAGCTAAAGCCACAGGAACAACTGGCTGATAAATCTGAAGCAAAGAGCAAACATACCCTCTTCTGCTTACAACAAGAACACAAGTAGGTAAAACAAACAAAATTAACCTGGCCAAATGACCAACCATGTCAGAACATGAGGGAATACTCTGGTAACTTCAAAGTGTTACTCAATTTAAAAGGGGATTTCATTATTGGGACATCATTTTGTGAGTTTTTTTTTTTTTTTTAAGTGTATGGCTAGGTGAGATTATACATTTTATTTATTTATTTTTTGTCTTTTATTTTTTTTACAATTTATTTTATTTTAGTATCATTAACCTACAATTACACGAGTAATACTGTGATGATTAAACTACCCCCTTCATCAGGTCCCCCCCACCAACCCTATTACAGTCACTGTCCATCAGTGTAGTGAGATGAGAATCACTACTTGTCTTCTCTGAGCTGTACAGTCCTCCCCATGCCCCCCCACCCTATGTCTGCTAATCGTAATGCCCCTTTTACCCCCTTATCCCTCCCTTCCCGCCCTTCTTCCCCAGTTTTGTGAGTTTTGAGGAATTCTGATTAAAGGCTCTCAAATTAGAAATCCACCAGCGAGTTTATTTCATGCACACGGGCAAGTCAATCTGACCTGCGCATAATCTGGGAGAAGACAAGACGCGTCTCAGCCTGGAATGGAGCTGTCATTCATGCCAGCCACAGCCCCTGCTTTAACCACACAACAGGCTCCAGAATGCATGGACGCTTAACAGGTTCAGAACAAATGCTCTGTTCTTAAGTCTTAAGAAATCAACCCCATGTCCTGCCACTTCTCATCCTGACAAGAGTTTTGAAGTCCCTCTGCCTGGGCTATTCTGCCTGCTGCTGCCAGGCGGCATGCACTGGCGACACTGGTCATGGTACACACCTAATAGGCTGACCTCCTTTCCCAACTAATTGCATTACATCGCCAGCTGGCTCCAGAAGGAGTCGTCTGTTTGACTGAAGAATTTCTGTTCCTCAGTGAGCCCGGCTGCTACTTTTACTAAGTAACAGTCAGGCCTGACATCCCCATTGTTCAGCTGACAGTGTGCCCATCCCCAAATCTAAGTTTTATTTGTAAATTAACCAAGAAACTTCCTGCCAGAACAGTGCTGCCTGGAGACTGATAATGTGGGCCTTTCATCCCTTTTCACTCGTACTGTATCACTGCCAATTTGTTTTTTATGCGGCTGGCCAGCCTGAGGCTATAAAAGCCTTGTAAGACATAAGTGCAATTACAGTCCTGGAGTCAAATGAATTGGACAAATCCAATAGCACAGCTCTGTCCCCACTCTGGAAACCCCTACAGCAGTGAGATTAGCTGTGAAAAATCTAATCTAGCTAGAGCTAACAAATTTCTGCAGTGAAGGATCAAGAGTTCAGGATGGGGTTGCAATTGGATGGGAGAATCGAAAAAGTGCCCCCATGTCAGGGGCAGAAGAGAGCATGGATCACTTCAGAATTTTGCAGCTCGTTTCTAAACTGTTAGGGACAATTTAGTTAGACTAAGACAAGGAACTGGAGGCTGCTGTGACTGTGACTGATTTTCAGTCTGGCTGTGAGGCATCCTGATAGAGACAGCTTGTAACTAATGATGCTAAATCTTGGAGCTGCAAAAGGTATCAGCTGAATTTTGATTATTACAGTAGGGAATCTTTTAGCTGGGCCAAGCCTTGGAACATTATTTACAACATGGTGTTTTGTTAAGAAAACACAGTCTTTTCTCAAAGAAAGGAAAGAAAGACAATTCTACTTTACTTAGGAACGTAAACAAAATCTTTTAACAAAATACTTTTCTGTCATATTTGCAGAGTAGCAGGAATTTTCAAGGTACTGCAAATAAAAAGGGCTGTGTGAGCCTCGTCTAGGGTCCCAGTCATCTGAAACAGATTCTCGGAGGGCTCGGTCCCTTTCACTATGAGAGCCGCCACCAGGGCTGCCACCAAAACCTAAGACATGGAGGCAGCTCCTGCATGGCTGTGGGAGCCAGCACGAGGCCAGTGGAGGCCAGGCCAGCCTGCGGGCTAGTGAGGGAAAGCCAACTCTGTGTGCTCAGGTGAGACACTTGGTCCCTGTGAGCTTCCTGGGACTGCCGTGACCCAAGTTCTGAGGTCTCATGAGCATTGCTGCCCCACTTGTGCGGTCCAGAGCTGAAAAAGCAAAACTGCAGAGAAGTGAGGCAGGTACAATGAGGCTCACTGGCCAGTCTCAGTCATCTGCCTAATGGGACAGGGGAAAAAAACCCATCAATTGGACCGATGGGCAACGATGAGAGCTGACCATTAGAGATCTGACCGGGCACTGTGCTAAGCAGTTTTACAGGCATTATCCATGTCCTTCACAACAGCCCTGCGACACAGGCTGGGTTTTAATCTCATTTAATAGATGGGGAAACTGATGCACAAGCTGGTGAGGTAACTGGATACATACTTGAGTCCAGGTCTGTCTGTCTCCAGACCCCAGCTCTAACCACTTGCACTGCTCCCACCTGGCAACAGCAGCCTTGGTGAGCGTCTGAGTGACCTGTGCTTCCACCCACCCGAGTGCTGTCCTCAGTTCCTGCTTCCTTGTGGCTGGGCAGAGGGTGTGCAGCGGGCACTCCAGGCTCTGCCTCCCACTAGCAGGTGAGCTGCAGTCGTTCTTCTGATTTGGAAACTCACAAAAGCAGATCCGCTTTCTAGGCTCCCTTCCTGTATGAAAGTTCTCTTCTGTGGAGCTGCTCCCACTTCTGACAGAGGGTCACCTGAGGTGAAGAGCTTGCAGGTTGGAGAGTAAGAGCCATGTTTCCTCAGAGGTAGAGGTTTCCTTTGAATTCTAGAAAAAATTGCCTGCAGGGCCCAAGCTGAAGGAGAACACAAGTGCCAATGTGCGACTGCTGGGCAGCCGCCCCTGCATGTGTCATTTTGATGGGTGCTGCCAAGCCCCCCC
>JAQQAC010020895.1:2793048-2849847 GCA_029783875.1 Phataginus tricuspis | reverse complement strand
CCCCCCCACAGTAAGCCTTAGAGGTGTCTTCTCAGATCCCCATCAGCACATGGTCACTACCTCCCACGACCTCTGCCAGCCTGAGAGGTCACCAACATAATTTTGTCAGTTAATGGTCATGACAGGGAAGGTCCAAAAGTAACATTTTCTTAAATCTTAATTTCATGATTTAAGACTCAAATGATTGCTTTTTGTATATTTCTTTATCTGGTTTGTGTCAAGCTGGATATTTCAGATTAACTGCAACTGGAGCTGGAGAACAGTTACCCTGAGGTTGCATCCAGAGGGAATCGTTCTCTGTGGCTATTACACGGCAGCCTTTTCGTTCTGGGAGAGCCTCGACAGCAGAGGCAGCTGAGAATGGTCCCCAGAAAGGCCCCCTACCTTTTTGGTGAGGGAATCATCTGAGTCTGATGGCATCCGAGTTGAAACGTGGAAAATCACTTCCACAGTCGAGGAAGCATAGTAAGGGGCTGTCTGTCCAGTGCTGCCATTGCGCTGAAGGCCGCCCATGAACCCACAGTGGGTTGACAGGTCCACCTGACGAAGGTCACAAAGAGAAAAACAGTGAGGGTCAAACATGAGTTGTTTTTATTCACTCTTCAGGACTGCAGATTAAAAAAAAATTATTTACATTTGTATAGCTTTGTATAATACAAAGGTAGGCAAAAACAAAATATTAAAGAAACATTAGCAATGAAAGTGCTCCAAAATCTTACCAACTTAAGATAGCCACTGTCAAAAGTTTGGTGTTATTTCTCTTAACTTTTTCTCTCTATACCTGCATGTGTGTGTGTGTGTGTGTGTGCATGTATACACACACACATAGGGTTTCCCTATTGATAGATCTATGGGGTTTTTGTTTCTCAAACAGTGCTGGCATCAAACTAGTAGGAACATTCAAAAGCATGTTACAGTAGCATGTTGCATCAAGGTGTACAGATGTTTCAAAATCTTCTGTGCTAAATACACTCAATATATATTCTGAATATTCTAGCCTTTTCTTAAGACTCTAGTTAAGAGTATCTGACTTAAAAATACACTAGTTAAAAATAATAAGTATATTCTATGACAATAAGAAGTCACCTTATTAGTAAGAAGAATGATCTACTGGAAGCACAATAACTCTAAAAAGACTAAAACCTGGTAGACATTTAGAAAGCATATGGTCTTGACCGTGATGTGCCCTTATCCTATCCCTAGCTCCGTTTTAGTCCCCTTGCTAACTCTCAGCTTTCAGGGATGAGCCTTACTTATGCATCCAGGGAGCTTTTCATGGCATAGATAACCAAAACAAAAGTAAGGAAAAGTTAAGAAAACTGTTCCAGATATGCTGATTTCCGGTTGAACAACTCTGTTTTAGAATTGAGGAATGTATTTTTCTTCAGATTTATGTTCCTGGAGACAGATATGTAAGCGTGTGTGTGCATGTGTGCATGTATATAAGTGTGTATGTCTGTCAGAGTATCATTTAGTAAAGAAAAAACAAGTACTTTCAGCATCAATCATCCTGGATCTACCTTAGGGACCAGATTGACAGCTAAGCCATCATGGCTACTACATTCTGTTTGCACTCCAAGTTTTCACTTCATCCAATTCTTTTTTCATGTTTTCATGCATCAAGTTACCGATTTCTTCTCCAATCTCCATATTGTGGCCAAAGCCATTGCTTCTCTGCCCATGTTCGTCTTCTCTTCTCTTACTACAAACTGCCTATGGCTGGGTGAGCCAATCTGACTATTCAGTTCTGATAAAAAGCAAATAAAGTAATTTTAAGAAAGCTAAGGGGAAACAAAAGTTCATGTAAAAGTACTGAAAAGCAATTAATAGATGCTAAATTCCATACACTCTTCAACTCCAGAGCTCTACCCATGCTGTATTTGAATATAAAAACATTTGTAAAACCGTAAACAGTGAATGTCTAGTTTATATGCATTCTTAAATAAGTGCCAGTCAATAAACACCTCCTGAAGGAAATGAATTACCTCCCATCCAAGTCCAGCAACAAAGTCTTCATATGCTTGGCTTCCTCTTTCATTGGAAAGGATTGAACACTTGTCTTCTTGACCTTCAGCAATGTAAAACACTGCAATTTTGTGTGTTTCACGGCTATAAAATTTTAAATTTAAAGGAGTTAGGATTCTTATACATGTAATTTTATTTTACCACTACCACCAGCATGACTTACTATACAGCTTACATTTACTGAGTGGTCAGTCGCTGTTTTGAGAAGTCAATGACCTTTACTCTTCGCAGCCACCCTAATGGAACAAATATTGTCATCTCCCTTGTAGAGGTGATTGAAAGGAGGCACAGAAAGTTAAACAAAAAGCATACCTAGTAAGCCAGAGATGGGGAGTGGAAGCAGGGCAGTTGGGTTCTTGAAACCACTTTCAGACATAAATACTTAGCATGTTGCGCACACCATTTGACAAGTTCTCTCCGGTTTTAGTAAAACGTATATTTGAAAGCATTTCAAGTAGATATCAACTGTGAATACATCTATGTGACCACCTATATTTCACTTCCCTTACTTTGAGATAAGGATAGTGTGTAGCTCCCTAACTGGAACTGTAAAACATACCAAGACTTTACAAGAAACTTTTAAGCAGAACACACGTACTTTGTGAGGGTGTGTACCCGCCCTGTGCTCTGACTAATCTGAGGGTGCCTCGGACTGACAGCTCTCCTGGGAAACCTCTTTGGCCATATAAATCTTTCATCCACTTTTCCCATGATGAAATACCTTTCATCCACTTTTGGCCACTCTGCTGTTAAGTCAAGTAAACATGATAATGTACTTCGAGGAAGGAGCCCTGCCTTTTCACCTTCTGTACATCTAGCATAGTCCTTCATATGTGGCAGGTGCTCAGTTACATTTCTGTTGCTTGACCAGAGATACATGATACATTTGAATATGTTAATAACCAATTTCTACAAATTACACCTTGGAATAAAGTGTCAAAATAACTAGACTTATACCAAGCAATTTAGTGATAGTTTAGAGGTGAAGACAGTGTTCTAATTCACAGCTTTAATCAAGCACATTCCACAGACCCATCATCCAAGAGTTTTACTCTAGTCTCTATTTTACAAAATTTTGGATTTCCAATTCCAGAGCAATCCCACTCTTCTCAGTTTTGCAGTGTATTTTGAAAATCTCATAGGAATACTATTGAGCAGTTAAACAATATGGACTTGTTTCTACTGTTCAGTTGTTCAATGCCTCGACATAATCTGCATTAGTGGAATTTGGGCTCTACATTTTAACATATTCTCAAATATTTCCTTCTGCAGAGTTTATTTTTCTCCTTAACAAGCATAATGAATTAAACCCAACTATAAAGTCATGAAAGTAAATCGAAGAGAAGAGTACTCTCCTTCTATTTATTTAGATAGCTTATTCATCCCCCAACCTCACTTACGTGGAATAAATGAGCTGAGAAGAAAAAAAGAGAAAAAATAGAAAGGAAAGAGAAGAGAAAAAAAATTACAAGTTCTTTGCTCATCACAACCATTACCATTTTAGGATGCATTTTGCATACAAAAATGAGAAGCTACTATATCCTGTTTTGCGACTCATTTTTTCACTTAATATATTTATGAACACTTTAAATTGTGTAAAATATACATAAAGGTCACTATTTAAACCATTTTTAAATGTGAATACTTTTATATCATGTGCTTTTGCTACATTTATTAATGGTTATGTAGCATTCATTTTATTAATATACCATATCCCATGCTTGTTATTTGATATTTCGGTTGCTTCCATTTTTAAAGACATTTTCACGTTATTGTTGATATGTCCTTAAAATAAATTATTGGAAATGTAATCTCTGTCATGCCCATTTTTAAGGCTTTTGATGTGCACTGTCATGCTGCCACCTGGAGAAGGCAGACATCGTGCACGCCAACAGGTGTGGCATGAGCACACTCATAGGGGTGCCCTTCTTAATGGGAACAGTTGTGAGGAGAGGGGGGTTTTGGGGTCTGATGCTCTAGTAGAGACTTTGTGCCTTCAAACTGTCAGAAAGCCTGTCATCCTGGTGTGGACCCCTGAAATTGCGACACCATTTACTCCTTGCAAGATAGGCAGGAAACACAGGCAGTCTAGATCTATCTAGCCAGCTTATTCTAAGAGCTGTAACCTATGACCTAAAAGATCTAAGAAATCATAGCCTATGTATGACCTAAAAGATCGTCTGAACAAAAGGAGAAAAAAAGCATAATTACTTAATTTCCATAGCTCTCTTTATTTATTTAAGCATCTTTGGCATTTAATTTTCCTCTATTCTATACACTTAACATACATAAGAATAATCTCAGGTCTATCTGAAATATTTTTGTTTGTTCTCCCCAAAGTCCAAGTTTTTACATCGTAGCTAATCACAGGTCCTTGAGTCCTCATTAACTCAATGCGGGAGCACAAGACAGCTAAGCCCCAATGACTGCCTGACTGATGTAGGTGTGAGGAAAGGTGACCTTTAGCTGTAAACATTCATCAAATTTCACATCCTCTAAAATGTTAGCACTGCAGAGAGCCTGCTTGCATGCAGACGCTGTGTCTGGCCTTATTAGAGCCAGGCTTTTGAAATGATAATTAGCAACATCATAGCACTTCATATCCGTAAGCTCCAACCAATGCATGAAGGAACAGGTAATTCATGAACACACATACATAAAATCAACAATTTCCTCTTCCTCATTAGAATGTATTTTTCTTTCTTATTAGGAATAGACCAGATAGCTCAGTTTCCTTGTGCTGTCACATCAAAAAGCAAAACAAAGAAGAAACGTGATTTTAACTTTCACTTTACCATGTGGTGGCAAGAGGCATTAATATTTAAAAGGGGAGCCCACTGTAATTTGTATGTATGTTCATCATACTATTTATATTTTTGCTAACCTCACAATATACAGATGATAGTTGCAAGATACTCTCTACTTCTCCTAAGAACATGCTAAGCAGGAACTATACCTTGACAGCAGGAGATAATTGATATCATAAGTAAATACAAACATTTAATTGAAGTTGAGGGACAAGGCATGTTCTTACTCGCTTACTGACCAACACATGGGACACTCGATTTCTCATAGCTAGAGTCCCCAGTTATTTCCATTTTTTTCAAAAAGAACCTTGAAAACATCCTTTACCATAAAAAGATGTCAAGACACAAAATCCAGGAGTTGGAGTTTTAAGTGAAGGTTAATCAAGGGGCCGAGGATTTGCCAATCAGTTCTTCAAGGCCATATTTTACTGCAGCAGCACCCCAGGGAACTAATTCAATTGTACCTTACACAGCCGAAGTGCATTAACACTGAACAAACTGGCCGCGATTACAAGATACCAATGTATTCACTTAATACTAAGAAGCATGGAACGATTCAACATACACTTGAAAAGCTGAGTTTGGAATACAAGTGACTGCTTGTTTAATATTGGAGGACGAGAGGGAGAGGGAAGTGAACCCCTGTGTCCTCAGAAGAAATCCTCACAGAATTTCCCAGAGGACTCGGTCTCTCTCCCTCTGGAGAAAACGGAAGCACAACGATTGGGAAACTGAATGTGATGAAGGGCAGCGTGGAGAATAATGGCTTCAGGTTTTTCATCTCTAATGAGATAGCTAATGATATTCCTAAGAGGAATAAAAGAGGAACAAGAAGCTATTTTGAAAAAATGAGTTAAAAAAAACTAAAGAGTAAGAAGCAGTCTATTTAAGGCTTTTAAGCACCTGTTATGTACTAAGCACTGCACTTACTCTTGACTGAGATGTTTTTGGAAGCAGACGTTTCTCTAGATCAAAAACTAACTGTGAGTTCATCTTTAAAATTGCTTCTAAGATTGTCCAGGAAAAGGGGTAGATCCGAGATTTGACCAGCTTTGGATAAGGAGGCTTATACTAGGGAGTTACTAATTACCACACGCTGGTTTTAACCTTGCCAACACTGTACAGCAGACTACAGAATGCCAGCATGTTGACACACAGCATGGGTTACGAAGTCGGACTCACTTGCTTCAAGCAACACAGAATGTGTGTGCAAGGGCAGGCTGCGTGGTCTAGGTTAGCCTCTCCTCCTCATCAGAAGAAGAGGTGGCTGCAGAGATTAAATGAGAATGGATGTCCACCAGCTGCCACATGGGAAGTCATCAACCAAAGACACAGATTATGTGGAAGCAATAACCTCTTCTTAAAGGTATAGCAAACATGTGAGTTTATTCCTCAAGGGCAAAAGAAATACCAAAGGTATGGCATGTGCCAGTGTCACCAGATTCTAGGTTACAGAACTGTCCTTGGGTGTCTCTGGAGGTGCATTCATTCCTGCAGCTGTATCTGTTATCCACACACAAAGAAAGACAGGCATCAGGTGGTTTGATAGATTTTCACCTACCACTGACGGGAGTCCAGATTTTTTAGCTCTCTCAATAATTTTGAATTTTTCTTCAACAGATGAAAATTCTTCCTATAAAGAAGAAAAGCCATGTAATCACAGACCAATTTTTACCTTTCAAATCAGTTAATGAACCTATTTGTATTCATCCATCCATCCATCTACCCATTCGTAACCCACCTCATTCACAAAAGATTTGTGATGGGAGCCTATGGAATGAACTCTATTATCCATCAGATACTCAAAGACACCAAATCCCACTGTACCACACTACTGCCTAGTGACAGTGGATGGCCCCGTGATCAGTGAGTGTGTGGCTCGTGTACATGTGCTGGTGCCCATTTCCACTGTCAGCTCTGTCATGAATCTCTTTTTTCCACCGCTGTCCTTAAAAATTCTACTCCACTGTCAGGGTCCAGCTCAAACCCACCCTTCTTCTTCTCCACGGCCCCCCACTTCCCACTGGATTAACCATTTCTCTTAAACTCCCGGGTTATGCTCGAGTTGTCAAGTCTACCCCTTGCACCAGTGCTAAGGTGAAGCTGTGGATTACTCCTCTTTGTAGTCCATTTACTTTTCAAGAAGGTAGAAGCAATAATGGACAGAGCAATCATTAAAACACACATGCACGCTAACATGCAGAGAAAATGTTTGATACCCTTTAAAATATGACAGATGTTTGGAATTCAGTCTGTGCATCAGTACAGCATTATTAGCTTCATTTCTAGCTTTAATTTAGCAGAATATAAGTGGTAAATGCTGAAATTAAGAAAAATCTCCACCTCTGTTTTCTGTCTCCCAAACCCCTAACAGGTAAAAACAATCACACAGAAGTGACAATAAAAACTGAAAGTCGAGAGTGGCTGTCACCTTCTGTCCCAAGAATTCATTCCCAAGTCATCGAGCAGCAACCGGCAGAAGTAAAATGGTCCTCGAGGCTCCGCGGGCGAGGGCTGCTCCTGGGTGCTGACTTTCATGCCTAAACCAGAGCTACACCTCTGAATGTAGTCCTCTTCCTGTGCACTCTGGCGCAAAATGACCTCCATGATTTCCTTCTCTTGGTCACAGTTCATTCCACGTGGGGGTGGGGAAGGCTCATTTAGTTTTAGCTGTGATGGTAAAAGGCATTCAGGGCTTGTGTGGCCAATGTTTTCCAGTAATTTGTTGAGGACATCCTCTCCTTCCTCAGTTTGAGAAAAATCGTTCTGAGATCCAAATGTGTGATGATGGCAGCCTGAGATCAGAAATTCAGGATTTCTGCTGGTGGGTGCTAGGCAGCCTTCCAAAGGGCCATATAAAACCTTCCCATCCCAAGAGTACTTCCCTGAGATGTCCCTCACGATCACCCTCACGTCGGAGAGGGCTCCCCCTGGTGGCCCGTCTGCCGATCCCTCCGTGGGTGTCTGAAGGTAGGAGATGAGGGTGCTGTCATTAAATACGAACAGCTGCAGATTTGGGCTTCTGAACACCTCGGAGGAGAGCTCAGTGGCTTCCGCATGAGCATTGTCGTGGTTCTCACTGACCAGGCTGTGCAGCACCGCTGGGCCCCCACAGAGGGGGAAATGCCCCAGATGGTTCACCAGGTGGGCCATCACCATTCTGGAGGTCAGAGGGATCAGCTCCAAACTCCTCCTCTTCCTTTCTGTGAAAAGCAGCAAAGACATACACACACAGTGGGAAATGAAGATGAAAATTTGTACTTACAATGTTTGATGTTTTTAGTCTAGGATTTTTGTCTTCACCTATTTTTTTTCATCTGATTCCATTTGAATTTAAAAGCACAACAGATGGCTAAAAGAACCAACTTACATGAAGATTTCATTCTGAAAGGGACATTAAAAAAACTATAGATAACAGCAATAAACAAAAGGGAAAAGTCCCTGTCCTTAAAAAGTATTGGCTCTGGGAGCTCTGGGAGGTCAGAATCTGTAGTTGGAATAGTCGGCAGGGCCAGCAGGCTGGGGGCTGAGGGAGTAGGCTAGAGGGGGTACCTTGCTTCCCTCAGTGGGGTAAAGGAAGACACTGGAAAGGAGATGGATCAGGTCTGTGACTGTTTAAATATACTTGAAGCAATGTGTTGTGAGATCATTGTGACAATTTATGTTTTCTTGTTAGGGCATTTTAAATATTTAACAGAATCTGATATATTAACAATTCATGTAAATACCTAGAAAGCTTTAACTAAATTTGTAGCTGATGATTAAATGCCCAATAGAAGCTGATTTACAAAATTTTTAAGCCTACAAATGTTTAGAAAGACTTTGACAATGGCATGTTGTGTGGAAAATGGAAGTGCCTAGGGCCAGGATCCTCACCTGAACCTAAACTACTTGATGGTGTAACTGGCCTCCTGCTGGGCTACTGCTTCCACACCCATAGGCAGTGAGCTATTACTGACTGAGTCACTATATAAAGAGCTCTGCCCAGGGCTCTGACAGAGACAAGGGTGAATTACAGACCTGCAGACTGTTGGAATGCAGATGTGATTTTAGTGCTCGACCTACCGCCCTGAGAATAAAGACAGGTATAAACCCTTTTACCCCAAGAATGTTCCATTGTCATTTCTTGGTCTCACTGGGTCCATAGATGAACTTGCCCGGGGCTGAAACCCTCAGGCAAGACACATGTGAAAGTGGGCCTTGTTAAATATTTGAGGTATAAAGAAGAAGCAGATAAAGTAAATCCATAGGTATGAACTGAAATGACTTACGTTTGTGAGTAGTTAGGGAAATTTTAATCTGCCCACTTTATAAAAGAATTGTGTATTAATCTAAAAACAAGTGAAAATGAAACCTTTTAAATTTAAGAACAAAAAAAAATCACTAAATGTTTAAATAAACTAAGATTTATAATTTGGGCTTAAAGGTTTAGGAAATACTTGGTCTCTAAATTCAGAACATGAAAAATCAAATAATAATAAAAATATAAGTAACTATAAATATGCTTTTTCATGCTAAACACCCTCCCTCTCAGATATTAAAAATCTAATTGACTTAATTATGAAACATCAGTTGTATGATGTTCAAATCCTAGAAAAGAAACAAATCCCAGAAAGTAAGCAATTCTGTGATTTCTGAGAACAAGATTGTCTTCATTTTTCTTGGATTCCTTAATTTTTTATAAGATTTCATATCAAATATCAAACTAAATTTTCATATAAAAAACTTTAGAAGCAAAGATAATCTACACCCACCTCTGAAACTGAACTGTTTTTCCTTACCATCGTAGAAGTGTGTATGATTTCCACAGTTAAGAAATTTAAAATACCTCAACTAATTCCCTTGAAATTGCAGTTATGAATGCCTTTGCTTTTGTGCCCATATTAACTTTTTCAAAAGTTACAGATGCTTTTCATCTATGCATATCATTCCATATCAATATTTGCTCCATCAGAAACAGTGCTCCGAACAAAGTGCAGCCAGCTGGGAGCTCAGGAGTCCTTAATGCAGGACACCGTGTGGTGATGTCATGGTAGGGCAGGTGATGAGAGGTCCAGTTTGCTAAAGCCCAAGGCAGAAAATAACCACTGGAAAAGCAATTTTCCTGTTTTTTTACTTACATAGGCTGTGCTTCCCATTTGAGATACATATAAATTTGCATCTTAATGAATGTGTGTGAATTCTACAATGGGAAATTAACCTGGAGTCACACTAAGTCATAAACCATGACATACCCAATAAAATCCCAAAATATCTTTGGTACTGAAAAGTTAGGAAAGGGAGTATTTGTGAAATAAGAATCATTCTTCCCTGGCAGACTTAATGCTGAATCAACTGCTTGTGGGTTCCTTGAGAAACTGTGGATAAAGTGAAGGTTATTGTGGCCAGGATTCTCACCTGGCCTTGGTTGGCTAGTTCACTGTGCACGTGTGGGCAATGCATTGTTATTGACTCTGTGCGGAGAGCTCCGCCCAGTGCTCTGCGCCACATGGTGGCATGGCTGCAAGGGTGCAGGACAGCAGAGACGAGACTAGAGTGGTGGCAGCGCCAAGGACAGAAACTGAGACGGCATGGAGGCAGAGACAAGGAGGATTATGGACCTGCAGACAGTTGGATGCAGACATAATTCTAGTGCTCGACCTAAGGCCGGTAGAACAAGCCGGGTAATAAACCCTTTTGTCATTCCTCGGTCACATTGAATCCATAGTGAACTTGCCCGGGGCTGAAACCCATTGGCAAGACAGAAACAAAGAGAAAACCTAGACTCCATTAATGAAAAAACAGCTCATGACTTCCACTATGAAAAAATATATTAACAATATTTATTTTGTTTTCCAAAATTTAGAGACGAAGTGCATGACTAGTAATTTTAGGTTATAGTTTAGCTTTCATTTTTTAAAGCTCTGTCCGTTTCCTTTCAAGCAATTAAGTATTAATGATGAGAAATCTGTGGTTTTCCTTGAGCTAGGCTAGCAGCCACCTCAGCTGTAGGTAGTTAACTGTATCTCTTTTTGTAACTCTATTTGGAAGCAGTAATTACACCAAATAGTAGGTAATAGTCTATGAAAAAATTATTTGAAAATAATAGGTAAAACATAATACTGCTTTTCAGCAACATTACCTGAGTAGAACAGTAAGTTATGAATGATGAATTATGTATGACATTGAATAAAAAAAGAACCTCAACCATGAGCACATTTTGTTTAACCTAAAATACCTAAGCAGTCATTTTTATTTTTCCTACTCACTCCTAACAGGATATACCCACTCAGGAAGAGTATACATGCCATTAAGTTTTTAAGTGTCTTTGCTTTTCTTATTTAGTAAAAATGTTAGTGAATTTTAAAATTCCTTTGCCATAGAAATTTTAATTATTTTTAGTACCATAGAATCCTGGTTAGGACAAGTTTGCATAAGGTCCCAAGGTTTTCTGGGGAATGAATATTCCAGTAAAGAGTGCTGCACCCTTAGGGAAAAGTGAGTTAATTTTATTCTAAGACATGAACTACAAGGTAGGAAACCAACAAAAGAAAATAGATCAAAGATCATTTTGAGTATTTTTACAAACATGGTTTGAATTTATAACTATGGGATAAAGTCAAGAAAATGCAATTTAAAATAACAGTGGAACTCCAGAAAGGGACAAGTAGGTGATTAAGCACACGGAGGCCAGCTGAGAGGCCATGTGATATGGTACCACAGCCTGCCCACCAGCAACACTTCAGTCAGCAGGCTTTGGTCTGCTCTAGGGCAGCATCCAAGGTAAGTAATGTTTCAGGGAACTGGTCATTAACCTTAAACTCAAATTCTACTACCATTACTTCTGACTTGTACAACTTTGGAAAAACTCTTCACCAGTTTTCTCTTAGTCTAGAAAACGGACCTAAAATCAGGATGGGTTGATTGCAGAGCCCCCTTCTCCCATCCCTTTTGTCCTCCTCTCAGCCAGAAGCGTACAGACTCAGCAGTCCTGCCAGCACCATGCTGGCCCTGTGCCCTCACCTGCCTACTGCCTGCCAGGTCCTTCCTCTCTCCACCAAAGGCCCACAACAGAGTCTCTCTCAGGGTCCTGGACAGTTGTCCCCAGGCTCCTGCTCCTGCTATCAGGCTACAAACTTTAGTGTCCAGAGTATGCAGCAAAATCCACCATCAAGTGTTCCGCTAGGAAACCAAACGGCTCCTATTTTGGTCTCACACTCCCTGAGCTTTTGGAAGCACTGCTGACTTTACTTGGCCCCTTATCTGCTTTCTTCCCTTGACTTCCTAGAAATGACTCTTTTTGGTTCTTCTTCAATTTTTCTGACTTTGGCTTTCTGATGATATTCCCTCATTCCTCCTTTAAGGATGTTTTATCTCCAAGATTCCATTCTTGGGCCTACGTTTTTAACTTGCAAAGTCCATAAAATTTTCATACATGACCTAATACTGCATACCCACTTTCAGAAAAATTTTGAACAACTGAAGATTCACATACACTTGTAACAACTAATACAGAGAGATCTCAAATATCCTTCAGCACAATGGTAACATCTTGCATAGCTATAGAACAATATCACAATCAGGAAATTGACATTGATACAAGTCATCAATATTCAGAGTTCACTAGCTTTACATGCACTTGTGTGTGCGTGTTTGGTTCTATGCAATTGTTTCACATGTGCAGATGACACACCCACAGTTTGACTCATGTTTTAAGGCCGAGAGATGGGCCCTTGTTCTAGTGAGGAGGGTGGTTGAGGAGGAAATACAGTGGTCCTTATGTCCTGACATATCCACAAACTGTAAAATGGACCCTCTGCTGAGAGCAAAGCAATCATCAGACTGTGGCACGTAACTTTCCATCTCTGCCTTCATGATGCCCCCATTTGCAACACTCTTCCAGCTCCTTTCAGGCTTCCCAGCCTTCCAAGTCTGAATTAAGTCCTTCTCCACGGGAGGCCCACATAGTCCTACCATTCCACAAATGAGACCTTCTACATTTAATCCTGTAAAGCTCCTTGGGGATAGAAAGTGACTTTTTTGTGGGTCTCATGGGTCAGAGACATATAGGTCCTCAATAATCCAAATTCAACTAAAATGGGAAAAGAGGAGGAAAAGAAACAGAGAAAAAAAGAAACAAGGAAGGCAGAATTTGCTGTCACAGAGGACTCTAGAAACCAGAATTCCAACAACTAGATTTTTAAAAAATAACACAGCAGGCATGGACAAAGGCTATAATCTTTCCTTTCCCTGCCCATAAGAATCACTGTTCTGAAGAATCTCACCTTCTTCAACAGTAAGCAGGTTGCCCAGTTCTGCTGATGAGTGGTATTGGACTGGTTCAGAATTCTTCACATTTGCCAATGGTAGGAAAGGGTCATAATCTGGGGATGACAGGTCAGCCAGGGTCAGTGTGTAGTGACTCTGCTGGGTATGTGTGCTTGAGCCACAAACACAGCAGTGCAGAACCTGAGAAAAACAAAAGGGAGTGTGTCCCATGGATGCCACTAACCTCCAGTCCCCTGACAATCTGTCAGACGACAACAGCACTCAGGAGGTAAGACTACTGCCTGGTGATACTTGAAGACATCGAGTCCTTCCCATTTAAAAATATCTTCTTGCTATTAGCAAGTGTATCTTTCTTCTTTCACATCATTGCTGATACAGTCTCAAGGCCAAAGGGAAGCAGAAGTAAAACATGCTTATTTCACATTCATGTGGCTGTGTGCACCTCAGTCCTGCTCTGCTGCACTAGAGGCTACACAATAGAGGGTGTGAATCAGGAGATGAAGAATGGTGTGAGCAGTCACACACACAACCACTGCCCGTGGTGGAGGGAGGGCTGAGATAAACAGGCAGAGACCATTAGTGTACTTCAATAAGAATTTGAATATAATTCACTGAATTAGAATAATCCTATAAATTGGAAGGGCTAATTTAATATAATTTTAAAAGTACAATTAATGAAAGTAAATACAAATTTTGAAAATTTTATTTTCATAAGATTAATTTCCTAAAAACTCATTATGTACCAGTTGCAGTTGACTGTAGCTACATTCTTCTTTGCACTTTTGTGCACACATAAGCGAGGAACACACAAATAATACTGAGGATGCAAAAATGTATAAATGACTTAATTATTTATTTTTAATTAAGGTATCACTGATACACAATCTTATAAAAGTTTCACATGAGCAGTATTGTGGTTTCAACATTCAACCATATTATCAAGTCCTTACCCCCGCCATTGCAGTCACTGTCTATCAGCGTAGTAAGATGCTATAGTGTCACTACTTTTCTTCTCCGTGATGTACTGCCTTTCCGGTGACCTACCTATACTGTGAGTGCTAATCCTAATGCCCTTAATCCCCTTCTCCCTCCCTCCCTCCCAACCTACCCTCCCCTACTCCTTCCCTTTGGTAACCTAGTCTCTTCTTGGAGTCTGTGAGTCTGCTGCTGTTTTGTTCCTTCAGTTTTCCTTTGTTCTTATACTCCACAAATGAGGGAAATCATTTGATACTTGTCTTTCTCCGCCTGGCTTATTTCACTGAGCATAATATCGTCTAGCTCCATACATGTTGTTGTAAATGGTAGGATTTGTTTTCTTTTTATGGCTGAGTAATATTCCATTGTATATATGTACCACCTCTTCTTTATCCATTCAACTATTGATGGACACTTAGCTTGCTTCCATATCTTGGCTATTGTAAATAGTGCTGTGATAAACATAGGGGTGCATATGTCCTTTGAATCTGGGATCTTGTTTTCTTTGGGTAAATTCCTAGGAGTGGAATTCCTGGGTCAAATGGTATTTCTATTTTTAGTTTCGTGAGGAACCTCTATATTGCTTTCCACAATGGTTAAACTAATTTACATTCCCATCAACAGTGTAGGAGGGTTCCCCTTTCAAATGAGCTACTAATTCTACTAAATTTTATTTTTTGATAATAAATTCAAGATCATAAATTAAAAAAACTGACTTTTATAAAATCATTGCAATACTTTATTAAGGAAATATCTTTCAGTTAAATATATTTATACAAAGTAAGTTCACTTTTAGACCACTGGCTTTGATTTGCTCATGTGGCAGGAGGACTTGTTATCACGTTGGACGTTTCCCAATTTAGTTCCTTCTATTTATATTCTCATGGGGACTGGAGGAGGATTTAGCTATGTGCAACCTTTTTTTTTTTTTTACAAGGCTAAGAAGTACTAAGAATTGTAGTTACTAGGGGATAGCTATCGGTATATGTCCTCTTCCTAGCAAAAAAGGAGTATATGAGAATCTTTAAGACAGATTTCTTATTAACATACATGTTGAACTTCTGTTATCGAGTATTTTTATTAGTCAAATGCAATAAATGTAAGAATTAAAACAACAATTAAAAAACTAAATTAGAAAGACAAAACCAAGGAGGGGGAAAAAGATGGCATGTGAAAGTGAGGCAGAAACCTCCTCCCAAAACCACATGTAACATGAAAATACAGCAAATACAACTAATCCTGAGAGGGCAACCTGAAGACTGCAGAACAGACTGCCTAAACCTGGAGAAAAGAGAAGACTTCACAAAACAGGGTAAAGTAGCAAAGCCATGATTTGGTGGGACCCAAGCTCTCCCCTGACTCTAGCTCATAGGTGGGAGGAAGAGAAAAGGAGCAGGGAGGGAGCAGAAGCCCAGGACTGCTAAACACCCACCGCTGGAGATCTGCTCTAGGAGCATGAACCCACATTACATGGCACTCTGGAGATTAGTGGGGTTGGAAAGCTAAGACAGGCAGAACACTCAGAGAGACTGAGATTCCAGCTGCTTGTGGAGAACAGGTACCCACAACTGGCCCCTCTGGGAGAAAAGAAAGGCAGACACTCTGAGAGACTTCCTAACAGTGAGAGGGCTGCTAAAGGGGCAAGGATTGCATGTAGCTTGCTGCTCAGGAGAAAGGACATGTTGAAAAGATCATCCTGGCACACTCAGCCCAACAGGTTGGGAACTTTCAGGAGCTTCGGAAGCTCCATCCCCCTGGCTGGCAACACAGTGCTGAGGCCACCACACTGTGATACACAGACTGTGGCTCCTTCCTCCCAGCTGGCACTGATCTGCACAACTGCTGCCATCACGTGAGGCGATCCAGAGGGCAGCTCCACCTACAGCAGCTACAGGGGCATAACGCAGAGCCTGCTCCCTATATGCTTGACTGACTGTGCCCTGGCAGTGGAGGCAGGCACTGCAGCCGGGAAGCAGGAAAGTACTGGTGGCACACACCTGTGAACGCTGCCATCGCTCCACGTGGTGGGCAGCTCTGGAGAGTAGAGCTTCTGGGCATTCTTAGAGGGCAATGCCTACACAAAGTTATTAGTCCATAGGAATCAATACAAATATGAAACAGCAAAAGAATCTGGTACAAACCAACATCCCACAAACACCAGAAACAGGGCCAAGTGAAACTGAAATCACCAATCTTCCTGATAAAGATTTCAAAATAAAAATCATAAACATGCTCATAAAGCTGCCGAAAAATAATCAATATCTCAGGGAGGACTTCAAGAAAGAGGCAGAAACATTGAAAAATACAGTACCTGAAATGAAACATACAATGGAGGGATTTAAAAGTAGATTAGATGAGGTAGAGGAGATGGTAAGTGAAACAGAAATTAGAGAACAGGGAAACAAAGAAGTTGAGGCACAAAGAGAAAAAAGGATTGCTAGGAATGAAAGAATAAGAGAACTGTGTGACCAATCTAAAAGGAATAATATTCACATTATAAGGGAACCAGAAGAAAAAGAAGAGAGAAAAAGGGATAGAAAGTGTCTTCAAGGAAATAATTGCTGAAAATTTCCCCATTCTGGGAAGGAAAAAGTCTCTCAGGTCATGGAAGTGCACAGATCTCCCAACAGAAGACACCTAAGGAAGACAACACCAAGACATATAATTAAAATGGCAAGGATCAAGGACAAGCAGAGAGTACTAAAAGAGGCAGAAAAAGAAACAAGATCACGTACAAAGGAAAGCCTATCAGGCTATCATCACACTTTTCATCACACACCTTAAAGGCCAGAGGGAGTAGTATGATATATTTAATGCAATGAAACAGAAGGGCCTCCAACCAAGAATACTCTACCTGGCAAGATTATCACTTAAATTTGAAGCAGGGATTAAACAATTCCAGATAAGCAAAAGTTGAGGGTATTTACCTCCCACAAATTGTCTCTACAGGGTATTTTAAAGGGACTGCTATAGATGGAAGTGCTCCTAAGGCTAAATAGCTGTCACCAGAGACAATAAAAAGATAGGAAATAGACCAATTAATTACTAAGCAAATGCAAAATTACATCAACTACCCCAAAAGTCAGTCAAAGGATACATAAAGTATACAGTAAATGACACCTAATATATAAAGAGTGGAGGAGGAAGAAAAAGAAAGGAGGGTAAAAAAGAACTTTTATATTGTGTTTGAAATAGCATAATAAGTGAGTTAAGTTAGATTGTTAGTTAGTAAAGAATCTGCCCTTGAACCTTTGGTAACCCAAAATCTAAAGCCTGCAATGGCAATAAGTACATATCTATCAATAATCACCCTACAAATAAATGGACTGAATGTACTAATCAAAAGACAAAGAGTTACAGAATGGATAAAAAAACAAGACGCACCTGTATTCTGTCTAAGAGAGACTCACTTCAAACCCAAAGACATACACAGACTAAAAGTGAAGAGATGGAAAAAGATATTTCATGCAAACAATAGGGAGAAAAAAACAGGTGTTGCAGTACTTGTATCAGACAGAATACACTTCAAAATAAAGAAAGTAACAAGAGACAAAGAAGGACAATACATAATGATACAGGGGCCAGTCCAACATGAGGATATAACCATTAAAAAAACTATGCACCCAATATAGGAGCACCTACATATGTGAAACAAATACTAACAGAATGAAAGGGGAAACAGAATCCAATGTATTCACTTTTGGAGACTTCAACATACCACACACTCCAAAAGACAGATCAATCAGAGAGATAATAAGTAAGGAGACAGAGACATTGAACAATGCATTAGAACAGATGGCCCTAACAGACATTTACAGAACACTCCACCAAAAGCAGTAGGATACACATTCTTCTCAAGCGCACATGGAACATTTTCCAGAATAGATCACACACTAGGCCACAAAGAGAGCCTCAGCAAATTCAAAGATTGAAATTGCACCAACCACCTTCTCAGACCACAAAGGTATGAAACTAGAAATAAATGATGCAAAGAAAACAAAAAAGCCCAGAAACACATGGTGGCTTAACAACTGCTTTTAAATAATCAGTGGATTGAAAATCAAATAAAAACAGAGATCAAGCAATATATGGAGACAAATGAAAACAGCAGCTCTAAACCCAACCTCTGTGGGATGCTGCAAAGGCAGTTATAAGAAGAAAATATATTGCAGTATAGGCTTACCTGAAGAAAGAAGAACAATCCCAAAAGAACAGTCTAAACTCACAATTAATGAAACTAGAAAAAGAACAGGCCCTAAGTCAGTAAAGGAGGGACATAATAAAGATCAAAGGAGAAATAAATAAAATCGAGAAGAATAAAATAGAAAGAATCCTTGAAATGAGGAGACGTTCTTCAAAAAAATAAACAAAATCAATAAACCCCTGGCCAGACTTATCAAGAAAAAAAGAGAGTGTACATACATAAATGGAATCAGAAATGGGAAAGGAAAAATCACTACAAACACCACAGAAATAGAAAGAGTTATTAGAGAATGCTATGAAAAATTATATGCAAACAAATTGGATAACCTAGAAGAAATGGACAAGTTCCTAGAAAAATACAACTTTTAAAGGCTGATCCAGGAAGATCGAAGAGACCAATTACCAGCAATTAAACTGAATTAGTAATCAAAAAACTACCTAAGAACAACACCTCTGGACCAGATAAGTTCACTGCTGAATTTTATCAAACATTTAGGGAAGACCTAATACCCATCTTCCTTAAAGTTTTCCAAAAAGCAGAAGAGGAAGGGAATACTCCCAAACTCATTCTACGAGGCCAGCATCACTCTAATACCAAAACCAGGCAAAGATACCACAGAAAAAGAAAAGCACAGACCAATATCACTGATGAATATAGAAGCAAAAATACTCAACAAAATATTAGCAAGCTGAATTAAAAAACATCAAAAAGATCATCCACCATGATCAAGTAGGATTTATTCCAGGGATGCAAGGATGGTACAACATTCAAAAATCCATCAACATCAACAAAAAGAAGGGCAAAAACCACATGATCATCTCCATAGATGCTGAAAAAGCATTTGACAAAATTCAACATCCATTCATGATAAAAACTCTCAACAAAATGGGTATAGAGGCAAGTACCTCAATATAATAAAGGCCATATATGACAAACCCAAAGCCAACATCATACTTAACAGGGAGAAGCTGAAAGCATTTCTTCTAAGATCAGGAACAAGACAAGGATGCCCACTCTCCCTGATTTTATTCAACACAGTACTGGAGGTCCTAGCCATGACAATCAGACAATACAGAGAAATAAAAGGCAACAAATTGGTAAGGAAGTAAAATTGTCATTGTTTGCAGATGCCATGATATTGTACATAAAAAACCCTCAAGAATCCACTCCAAAACTACTAGAACTAGTAACTGAATTCAACAAAGTTGCTAGACACAAAATTAATATACAGAAATCTGTTGCATTCCTATAACCTAATGATGGTCCAGCAGAAAGAGAAATGAGGAAAACAATTCCATTTATATTACATCAAAAAGAATAAAATACCTAAGAATAAATCTAACCAAGGAGGGGAAAGACCTATACCCTGAAAACTACAAGACACTCATGAGAGAAATTAAAGAAGACATGAAATACATCCCGTGCTCATGGATAGGAAGAATTAATATTGTCAAAATAGCCATCCTGCCTAAAGCAATCTACAGATTCAATGCAATCCCTATCAAAATACCAACAGCATTCTTCAATGAACAAATCGTTTCTAAATTCATATGGAACCCCAAAACCCTGAATAGCCAAAGCAATCCAAAGAAAGTAGAATGAAGGTGGGGGGAGATTACATTCCCCAATTTCAAGCTCTACTACAAAACCACAGTAATCAAAACAATTTGGTACTGGCACAAGAACAGACTGATAGATAAGTGGAACAGAATAGAGGGCCTAGATATAAACCCACACATATATGGCCAATTAATATATGATAAAGGAGCCATGGACATACAATGGGGAAAAGACAGCCTTTTTAAAAACTGGTGTTGGCAAAACTGGACAGCTACATGTAATAGAATGAAACTGGACTATTATTGCCTAACTCAATACACAAAAGTAAACTCAAAATGGATCAAAGACCTGAATGTACATCATGAAACCATAAAACTCTTAGAAGAAAACATTGGCAAAAATCTCTTGAATATAAACACGAGTAACTTTTTCCTGAACACATCTCCTCGGGCAAGGGAACAAAAGCAAAAATGAGCAGAGAGGACTACACCAAACTAAAAAGCTTCTGTACAGCAAAGGACACCATCAGCAGAACAAAAAGGCATCCTACAGTACAGGAGAATATATTTGTAAATGACATATCTGACAAGGGATTAACATTCAAAATATATAAAGAGCTCACATGCCTCAACACCCAAAAAGCAAATAACCTGATTAAAAAATGGTGGGGGATCTGAACAGGCACTTCTCCAAAGAAGAAATTCAGATGGCCAACTTGCACATGAAAAGATGTTCCACATTGCTTATTATCAGGGAAATGGAAATTAAAACCACAGTGAGATATCACATCATACCAGTTAGGATGGCCAACTTTGAAAAGACTAGGAACAACAAATGCTGGCAAGGATGCTGAAAAAGGGGAACCCTCCTACACTGTTTGTGGGAATGTAAACTAGTTTAACCATTGTAGAAAGCAATATAGAGGTTCCTCAAAAAACTAAAAATAGAAATACCATTTGACCCGGGAATTCCACTCCTAGGTATTTACCCAAAGAAAACAAGACCCCAGATTCAAAAAGACATATGCACCCCTATGTCTATCACAGCACTATTTACAATAGCCAAGATGTGGAAGCAACCTAAGTGTCCATCAGTAGATGAATGGATAAAGAAGAGGTGGTACATATACACAATGGAATACTATTCAGCCATAAGAAGAAAACAAATTGGACCATTTGAAAAAACATGGATGGAGCTAGAGGATATTACACTCAGTGAAATAAGCCAGGCGGAGAAAGACAAGTACCAAATGATTTCCCTCATTTGTGGCATATAACAACAAAGGAAAACAGGAGCAGACTCACAGACTCTAAGAAGAGACTAGTGGTTACCAAAGGGAAGGGATTGGGAAGGTAGAAGAGCATTAAAGGGCATTACGATTAGCACACACACTGTAGGTAGGTCACGGAGAAGGCAGTATAGCAGGGAAAAGATAAGTAGTGAAGTCTATAGCATCTTACTACACTGATGGACAGTGACTGCAATGGGGTGGGGAGGATTTGATAATATGAGTGAATGTTGTAACCGCAATGTTGCTCATGTGAAACCTTCTTAAGATTGTATATCAATGATACCTTAATAAAAAAAAAAGTAAAACCACAGTTCAGTACTACTGCATACCTATCAGGTAGCAAAGCTTTAGCAAGAACGTGGAGCAGCTGCAATTCTCAGACACTATTGGCCACAATGTAAATTAGTGCAACCACTCTGGAAAATTATTTATTGTTCACTACTAAAGCAGAACACATGTATTCCAGCAACCCCTCTTCTCCATCTTCCTAACAGAAGTGCATACATATGTGTACCAAAAAATACTAAAATAGAGACTGTTCATAAAACATTTTTTATGGTTCCCAAACTCTAACCAACCTAAAGGTCCATCAATAGTGGCTTATTCTCACTGTTTAATACTAAAGAGCAGTGAGAGTGAAAAAGTACAACTATTCACAACAGTATGAACAAATCCCTCAAAAATGATGCTGAGTGAAAGATGGCAGACACAAAAGCACATGCTGAATAATCTTATCTATACAATGTTCAAAAACTGGCGAAACCAATCTCCATTGTTAGGATAGTGGTTACTGCTGGGTATGTGTATGGGGACAATGGCTAGGAGGAGGCACAGCGTGGGCTCTGGGATGCCGGGAATACTCCTTTCCTAGAGCTGGGCTCTGTTATCCCAGGTGTGCTGGCTTTGTGAAAGTTCACCTAGCTCTCACTTATGACTGATGCAGTTTTCTGGATGCGTATTATACTTCAACAAAGTTTCCTTTAAAACTACAATAAAGAGTTACTCAATAAATTTATCAATCATGGTAACTATGATGTGATTTTATATTGGTAAAGGAATTTTAAGAGAAATCATTTAATAAAAGAAATATATTAGAAAAGAGAGGCACTTAAATGATTGTGGCTATTCTAGTTGGTTAAACCAAGCCTCAAATAGGTTTACAAGCCACAAGGGTGACAGAAGGATCTAATTAATCCTACCATGTTTACTAAAATCTCTGATCACTGAAAAAAGGATTTAAAAGTACACAATAGTTTTTAGTAGAATTTCAACCATGGTTCAGTGTTTTTTTTCTTTTTTTAACTTAATTTATTTGAAAATAAGGCAAAAAAAGTACTCAATGACTTGGAAGCTTTAACTACTATTAAAGGTTTGCAACTGAAAAAATAAACAGCAGAATTGTCCCTACATAATAATTATTCAATGGACACATAAATGCTAAATAAATTTATGAATAAGACTTTCACAGGAGGGACCATAAGGCCAATATAGAAAGATAGTATAAAGGATCCAGAGCGAACACCACACCTAGTCATCAGTAGGGGGTGAAATTCAAACATTTTAAGTACTATAAAAACAATGACACAATTGCTGTAATATGATATATTCACTTAGTTTATTTCTTAAGATATTTTAAAGCAAAGAGGTTACTGGGATCATTATACTTTTTTCTTCGTTTGATAAACAGATTTTGTCAAACTAAGGCTGTGGATAATCCTACAATATAAATGGTTCTTTTTTTTATTAAGGTATTATTAATATACACTCTTATGAAGGTTTCACATGAAAAAACAATGCGGTTACTACATTTACCCATATTATCGAGTCCCACCCATACCCCAATGGAGTCACTGTCCATCAGTGTAGTAAGATGCCACAGATTCACTATTTGCCTTCTCTGTGCTACACTGATTTCCCCTTGATCCCCCACACCATGTGTACTAAACATAATACCCCTCAATCCCCTTCTCCCACCCTCCCCACCTGCACTCCCACACCCCTCCCCTTTGGTAACCACTAGTTCCTTCATGGAGTCTCTGAGTCTGCTGCTATTTTGTTCCTTCAGTTTTGCTTCGTTGTTATACTCCACAAATGAGGAAAATCATTTGGCACTTGTCTTTCTCCATCTGGCTTATTTCACTGAGCATAATATCCTCCAGTTCCATCCATGTTGTTGCAAATGGTAGGATTTGTTTCTTTCTTATGGCTGAATAGTATTCTATTGTGTATATGTACCACCTCTTCTTTAACCATTCATCTACTGATGGACACTTAGGTTTCTTCCATATCTTTGTAAAAAGTGCTGCAATAAACATAGGGGTGCATATGTCTTTTTGAATCTGAGAAGTTGTATTCTCTGGGTAAATTCCAAGGAATGGGATTCCTGGGTCAAATGGTACTTCTACTTTTAGATTTTTTAGGAACCTCCATATTGTTTTCCACAATGGTTGAACCAGCTTACATTCGCACCAGCAGTGTTGGGGGGGTTCCCCTTTCTCCACATCCTCACCAGCATTTGTTATTCTTAGTCTTTTCGATGCTGGCCATCCTTATTGGTGTGAGGTGATATCTCACTGTGGTTTTAATTTGCATTTCCCTGATGATTAGTGATGTGGAAGATCTTTTCATGTGTCTGTTGGCCATGTGAATTTATTCTTTGGAGAACTGTCTCTTCCTATCCTCTGCCCATTGGTTAATTGGGTTATCTGGTTTTTGGGTGTTGAGGTGTGTAAGTTCTTTATATAGTTTGGATGTTAACCCCTTGCCGAATATGTCATTTACAAATATATTCTCCCATAGTGTAGGATGTCTTTTTGTTCTGTTGATGGTGTCCTTTGCTGTACAGAAAATTTTTAGTTTGATGTAGTCACATGAGTTCATTTTTGCTTTTGTTTCCCTTGCTCGAGGAGATCCGTTCAGGAAGAAGTTGCTCATGCTTATATTCAGGAGATTTTTGCCTATGTTTTCTTCTAAGAGTTTTATGGTTTCATGACTTACATTCAGGTCTTTGATCCATTTTGAGTTTACTTTTGTGTAGGGGGTTAGACAGTAATCCAGTTTCCTTGTCTTACATGTGGCTGTCCAGTTTTGCCAACGCCAGCTGTTGAAGAGGCTGTCATTTCCCCATTGTAGGTCCATGGCTCCTTTATCATATATTAATTGACCATATATGCTTGGGTTTATATCTGAGCTCTCTAGTCTGTTCCACTGGTCTATGGGTCTCTTCTTGTGCCAGTACCAAATTGTCTTGATTACTGTGGCTTTGCAGTAGAGCTTGAAGTCAGGGAGCATAATTCCCCCTGTTTTATTCTTGCTTCTCAGGATTGCTTTGGCTATTCGGTGTCTTTTGTGGTTCCATATGAATTTTAGAACTATTTGTTCTAGTTCGTTGAAGAATGCTATAGGTATTTTGATAGGGATTGTATTGAATCTGTAGATTGCTTTAGGCAGGATGGCCATTTTGACAATATTAATTCTTCCTATCCATGAGTATGGGATGTTTCCATTCATTGGTATCTTCTTTAATATCTCTCATGAGTGTCTTGTAGTTTTCAGAGTATAGGTCTTTCACTTCCTTGGTTAGGTTTATTCCTAGGTATTTTACTCTTTTTGATGCAACTGTGAATGGAATTGTTTTCCTGATTTCTCTCTCTGTTATTTCATTGTTAGTGTATAGGAATGCCACAGATTTCTGCACATTAATTTTGTATCCTGCAACTTTGCTCAATTCAGATATTAGATTTAGTAGTTTTGGAGTGGATTCTTTAGGGTTTTTTATGTACAGTATCATGTCATCTGCAAACAGGGACAGTTTGACTTCTTCCTTACCAATCTGGATGGCTTTTATTTCTTTGTGTTATCCGATTGCCGTGGCTAGGACCTCCAGTACTATGTTGAATAGAAGTGGGGAGAGTGGGTATCCTTGTCTTCTTCCCGATCTTAAAGGAAAAGCTTTCAAGTATATAAAGCTTTTTAAGTATAATGTTGGTTGTGCGTTTGTCATATATGGCCTTTATTATGTTGAGGTACTTGCCCTCTATACCTATTTTGTTGAGAGTTTTTATCATGAATGGATGTTGAATTTTGTCAAATGCTTTTTCAGCATCTATGGAGATGCTCATGTGGTTTTTGCCCTTCTTTTTTTGATGTGGTGGATGATGTTGATGGATTTTCGAATATTGTACTATCCTTGCATCCCTGGAATAAATCCTACTTGATCATGATGGATGGTCTTTTTGATGTATTTTTGAATTCGGTTTACTAATATTTTGTTGAGTATTTTTGCATCTATGTTCATCAGTGATATTAGTTTGTAATTTTCTTTTTTATGGTGTCTTTGCCTGGTTTTGATATTAGAGTGATGCTGGCCTCATAGAATGAGTTTGGAAGTATTCCCCCTTCTACTCTTTGGAAAACTTTAAGGAGGATGAGTATTAGGTCTTCACTAAATGTTTGATAAAATTCAGCAGTGAAGACATCTGGTCTAGATTTGTTCTTAGGCAGGTTTTTGATTACCAGTTCAATTTCGTTGCTGGTAATTGGTCTGTTCAGATTTTCTGTTTCTTTCTGGGTCAGCCTTGGAAGGTTGTATTTTTCTAGAAAGTTGTCCATTTCTTCTAGGTTTTCCGGTTTGTTAGCATGTAATTTTTCATAGTATTCTCTTATAATACTTTGTATTTCTGTGGTATCTGTAGTGATTTTTCCTTTCTCATTTCTGATTCTGTTTATGTGAGTAGACTCTCCTTTTTTCTTGATAAGTCTGGCTAGGGGTTTATCTATTTCATTTATTTTCTCAAAGAACCAGCTCCTGCTTTCATTGATTCTTTCAATTGTTTTATTCTTCTCGATTTTATTTATTTCTTCTCTAATCTTTATTATTTCCCTCCTTGTACTGACTTTGGGCCCCATTTATTCTTCTTTTTCTAGCTTCGTTAATTGTGAGTTTAGACTGCTCATGTGGGATTTTTCTTCTTTCCTGAGGTAGGCCTGTACTGCAATATACTTTCCTTTTAGCACGGCCTTCGCTGCATCCCACAGATTTTGTGGTGTTGAATTATTGTTGTCCTTTGTCTCCATATATTGCTTGATCTCTGTTTTTATTTGATCATTGATACGTTGGTTACTTAGGAGCGTGTTGTGAAACCTCCAAGTGTTTGTGGGATTTTTCATTTTCTTTGCATAATTTATTTCTAGTTTCATATCTTTGTGGTCTGAGAAACTGTTGGTACAATTTCAATCTTTTTGAATTTACCGAGGCTCTTTTTGT
Source organism: Phataginus tricuspis (assembly GCA_029783875.1). Lineage (NCBI taxonomy): Eukaryota > Metazoa > Chordata > Mammalia > Pholidota > Manidae > Phataginus > Phataginus tricuspis. The sequence continues at coordinate 2,823,451 of JAQQAC010020895.1, read as the reverse complement.
GGCCTAGGATATGATCTATTCTTGAAAATGTTCCATGTGCAGTTGAGAAGAATGTGAATTCTGCTGCTTTTGGGTGTAGAGTTCTGTAGATGTCTGTTAGGTCCATCTGTTCTAATGTGTTGTTCAGTGCCTCTGTCTCTCTACTTATTTTTTGTCTGGTTGATCTGTCCTTTGGAGTGAGTGGTGTATTGAAGTCTCCTAAAATGAATGCACTGCATTATATTTCCCCCTTTACTTCTGTCAGTATTTGTTGCACATATGTAGGTGCTCCTGTGTTGGTTGCATAGATATTTATAATGGTTATATCCTCTTGTTGGACTGACCTCTTTAACATTATGTAATGTCCTTCTTTGTCTCTTGTTACTGTCTTTGTTTCCAAGTCTATATTTTGTCTGATCCAAGTACTGCAATTCCTGCTTTTTTTTCCCTATTAGTTGCATGGAATGTCTTTTTCCATCCCTTCACTTTTAGTCTGTGTATATCTTTGGGTTTGAAGTGAGTCTTTTGTAGGAGCATATAGGTGGGTCTTGTTTTTTTATCCATTCAGTGACTCTATGTCTTTTGATTGGTGCATTCTTTCCACTTATATTTAGGGTGATTATTGATAGGTATGTACTTATTGGCATTGCAGGCTTTAGATTCGTGATTACCAAAGGTTCAATGTTAACTTTCTTAGTATCTAAGAGTCTAACTTAACTCACTTAATATGCTATTACAAAGAGAATCTAAAGGTTCTTTTTTTTTTTCTCCTTTTTCTTTCTCCTCTATTCTTTATATATCAGGTATCATATTCTGTACTCTTTGTCTATCCCTTAATTGACTTTGGGGATAGTTAATCTAATTTTGCATTTGCTTAGTAATTAGTTGTTCTACTTTCTTTACTGTAGTTTTATTACCTCTGGTGACAGCTATAAAACCTTAGGAACACTTCCATCTATAGCAGTCCCTCCAAAATACACTGTAGAGATGGTTTGTGGGAGGTAAATTCTCTCAGCTTTTGCTTATCTGGAAATTGTTTAATCCCTCCTTCAAATCTAAATGATAATCTTGCAGGATAAAGTATTCTTGGTTCAAGGCCCTTCTGCTTCATTGCATTAAATACATCATGCCACTCCCTTCTGGCCTGTAATGTTTCTGTTGAGAAGTCTGATGATAGCCTGATGGGCTTTCCTTTGTATGTGATCTTATTTTTCTCTCTGGTTGCTTTGAATAGTCTGTCTTTATCCTTGATCTTTGCCATTTTAATTAGTATAGTCTTGGTGTTGTCTTCCTTGGGTCCCTTGTGTTGGAAGATCTGTGCATCTCCATGGCCTGAGAGACTATCTCCTTCCCAGAGTGGGGAATTTTTCAGCAATTATCTCCTGAAAGACACTTTCTATCCGTTTTTCTCTCTCTTCTACTTCTGGTACCCCTATAATGCCAATATTGTTCCATTTGGATTAGTCACACAGTTCTCTCAATATTCTTTCACTGTTAGAGACCATTTTTTCTCTGTGTGCCTCAGCTTCTTTGTATTCCTCTTCTCTAGTTTCTATTTCATTTATCTTCTCTTCCACCCTATCCAATCTACTTTTAATACCCTCCATTGTGCTCTTCAACGGTTGGATATCCAACTGGAATTCATTCCTGAGTTTTTGAATATCTTTCCATACCTCCATGAGTGTGTTAATGATTTTTATTTTGAACTCCCTTTCAGGAAGAGTCATGTGGTCAATGTCTTTAAATCTTTCTTGGAGTTGTATTAAGAATTTTACTCTAAACCAGGTTCCTTTGGCTTTTCATATTTGCATATGGTGCCCTCTGGTGCCCAGAAGCTGTACTCCCTGGAGCTGCTCAGCCCCTGAAGCAATGTCAGGAGTCTCAGGGGAGTGGTATTGGTGCCTGGGGGGAGGAAAAAGCTGTTTTCTGCTTCCAGACTGCTATGCCTGTCTCCACTGCCTGAATCAGTGGGCTGGGCACAAAGGTATAAGCCTCTATGCTTTGTGTTTGTAGTTGCTGTAGACAGATCTTACCTCTGGCTGGGCTAACGCCAAGGTAAGGTTTGCTGGTTTGCGAGCCAGGTGGGGCTGGCCGGGGGAAAGGCGCAGTAGGCTGAGTATCAAAGTTTTTTTTTTTTGCTGCAAAAAGTTTTATTGTTTCCATTTGTTCATGGCTTAGGAGAGGGCTCCTCTACGGCTGCTGGGCTCCAGAGGCTCCTGGTCATGCTTGAGGGTGAGCCTTTCAAAGAGATACTCTCCCAGTTCAGCCTGGGGACCAGCCAGCTTGCGGAGGTTGGTCAGGTGGTCGCCCATCTTCTTGATGAGTTTCACCTCCTCATCTAGGAAGTGGTTCTCCAGGAAGTCACAGAGATGGGGGTCTGAGCGCTCAGAACCCAGGGCATGCAGATCCAGAAGGGCCTGGTTTAGGTTCTTCTCCAGGACCACTGAGGCTTCCATGGTGTCCAGGGTTTTACCCCACTCATCCTGGGACGGCTTCTGCACTTCCTGGGAGAGAGCGTGGCCGCCGCGCTGGTTTTGCATCTTCAAGAGACACTCGGCGCCCTCGCGCTTCTCCTCAGACAACTTGTGTAAGAAGTGGCCCACACCCTCCAGAGCCACATCGTCGCGGTCAAAATAAAAGCCCAGAGAGAGGTAGGTGTAGGAGGCCTGCAGATACAGGTTGACCAGGCTGTTGATGCCGGCCTCCATTTCGGCAGTATAGTTCTGACGAATCTGAGAGCTCATTGTTGATAGGCAGTAAGGAGAAAGGCACAGTAGGCTGTGTATCACAGAGGGGGTCCTTGGAGCTGTGTAGCCAGCCAGGGAGCTGGAGCACCTGAAGATCATCTAAGGAGGAAGATTTCTTTTTCCTCCTTAAATATGAGAGTCTATATGGCAAAGCTCCCAACCTGCTGGGCAGAGTGCACCCGGACAATTTTGTTTACGTGTCCTCTCTCCTGAGCAGTAAGCTCTGTGCAGTCCTTGCCCCTTTAGCAGCCCTCTTGCTAAGGGCTTCCTTGTTAGGAAGTCTCTCAGACTGCCCACCTTTCTTTTTTCCCAGAGTAGCCGGATATGGATCCCTGCTTTCCACAAGTGGCTGGAATCTCAGTCTCTCCAGGAATTCTGCCTATCTTAGCTTTCCAACCCTGTAATCATGAGAGTATCATGCAAGCACCATGAAATGTAGGTTTGTGTTCCCAGAGCAGATCCAGTTTTGGTACGTTACCCTGTTCTGTGATGTCTGCTCTGTTCTCCAGGTGTATGCAGTCTGGCACAGTCCTCTTTCCTGTTGCTCTTTCAGGATTAGTTGTATTAATTATATTTTCGTATTATATGTGGTTTTAGGAGGAAGCCTGGGTCTCACCTCTCATGGTGCCATCTTTAATCCTCCAGCCTAAATGGTTCTTTTTAAAATTAAGTATAGATATGGACCATGCTGCATGTAAATTGGGGGATTCTTATCAAACTGTAGCTGTTTAAAGACGACAGTCATGTAAAAATGTATGCATCTTTCACTTTGTAACCATGGCTTCTCTACAGTTATATCTGTTCTGTTTTCACATCTTAAGTAATTCATTTCTTTTAAAATGTTTAAATGTCAGTAAGTCCTTCTCAAAAGGGAATAGATAGATAAGTAAATGCATAAAACATACTCTGATAATCCTCTGATGCTTAAGTGCATGCTCTATGCCCCTGAGGTCCAGCTGGAGACTCACCCTGTAGATATAATCCAGCAAAGGGGCTCTGGTCAAGTGCTGCTCCTCCAGGGCCACCATGGACACTGGGTGGAGAAGGGCGTTCACAGGCAATGCCATGCACCAGTCCAAGAGGCAGAGCAGCAAGGACACAATAAACTGGAAGAGGAAACAGGCCCAGCAGCATAAACTTCAGTCTTTTAAACTTTACTACATGTAATAACATACAACAGAACTGTCCCTGCATAATAGTTTTTTCTATTCAGTGGACACACAAATGCAAAATGAATGAATGAATGAATAAGGTTCTCCCAGGAGACACTGTTAGGGCCAACACAGAAGGACATTATAAAGGATATCCCCACATGTCATATTATTTGTCATTCTGTCTTACATTTTTAAAAAACTTGGCTAATGTGCCACTGACCTTCTTATCTGTTTCCCCTGAGGAGTACTCCGCACTTGGTAAAAGAAAAGCAATTGTAGCCACAAGGATCTGCATAAAAGACAAACTGACAATCAAACAGACCACATTAATAGTTTTGGAAGCAATATGATGAGTCCCAAGATGGCCTTGCAAATAATCCAGCTTGGTGCCAACTCACTAGAGGAAGGTGAGAAAAAACAAAAGAACCAGTTTGGAGACATAAGTGTTCTTGAACATCAGGAGGTTATGGGGCCATGCGTGGTTTCCACTCTACTGGTGGTGAAACTGGGGGCCCCAGAGAAACAAATATTTCTCTCTGCGGTCACCTGATTTCCACCATCAGTCTCTAAATTTTTCACAATGAAAGAAGTTAATACTTTCAAAATAATTGTGAAAATGCTCCCATTTAATTTTCTTTTAAATTACCTCAGATATCCACCTGTTGTCCTGGTGTAATGGCACCCCTTTCATATGCAAAGGTACCCCCTTTAGATGATAAATTATATGGTTGCCCCAAAACCCAACTTCACATTTTACAGAATCTTCATTTCCTATGTCCAAAGCTCTATTCATTCCAGGTCACTTAAGGTTGAAAATCACTTGTGATTTTTGATGTATCTCTGAGAGAACAAAGTGATCTCATTGGTGAAATTTGTCTAGGGCTGAGAGAAAATAAATCAGTGTTACTTCTTCTCTCTCCTGTAATACCACATGGAGACAAATAAAATTTCCTTGAAGAGCAACTACTGGATGTGTAAAGAACAGAGCATGTTTTCAAAAGTGCAGCTCTAAAAATGGCCGGAACAGATGTGCCTTATCAGCAGACACTGTAGGGTGAGGGTAGTTGCTCCTGTGCGAGCACACGCCCAGGGCTGTAACCGGCCTGCAGGATGTTCCCATTAAGATGATTCTTCCTGTTCCTTCTGTCTCGCTCTTCCATCAGTTACCCGCACAAAGGGCATCACAGGAGAAATCTAAGTGCAGCCGTGTAATCAGGCTGTGGCAGAAAGCATGGTCTGGGGCTTCAGCCTGGGACAGGCTCCTGTTTTACACAACATTCCTCCCAGCCGTCCGCCCCACACAGGGCATCATAACCAGCTGCCTACTCCTTGTTGGCACCATGCAAACTACTCTCGATGAATGAAGCCCGATCTACAAAAGGTCCCTTTGTGTGGTCTGTCTGCCTTCCAAACTCCCCAAGTATAAGACTCTGTCCTGGAACACTGGTGGGCTCTTTAAAAGCGCCTGAAATCACAGCAGAGAAAAACCAGTGCAATTCAATCTGAAAATGAATGACTCATACATCAATTTAATAGTCAGTTCTCTAACAATTATTTGAGTATCTATAATTAATTAATATCAAATATAATAAAAAGGAAATGCGTATATTTTAGCATTACAGGAAAAAGACTTACTTCTATAATTTTCCGAGGCAGAGAGGTTTCAAATGTCTGAAGCTTTTCCCAGTAGGAAACCAGCAACTGGAGAACGTCGCAAGCTACCTGAGCCACGGGTTTGTTAGGAAGCTATGAAAGGAAACAATACCCCAGACTAAGCGACTGGACTGGACATACACATTATTCCTAAGGGAGAGCAAAGCAGTTCTCTGCAGCTCCACTTAGGGGTACATTTCCTTGTTTCACATTAAATTTATGAAAAATGTGTCCATTGCCAGATAGCTTACCCACAATGACTGTTCTATAACTGCCTCTTTTCTAAACTAGCTACATTAATTCCCATAACATTCTATAGAAACAAGTAGTTGTCATTTAACCATTTGGAAATTAAAATAATTTTAAATGCCTTATTCAGATCATATAAATCACAGTTCTGGCAATTGGAGGAAATTAAAATGTAGTACATTACTCAGTATCCTGTGTGGCTAAACCTTTTACAAGAATTTTACTCATTTTTGCAATGATAAATCTTCATTAACAGCTTTGCAAGGTAGATGTTATCTGCATTTTAAACATGGAGGAACAGGGCTTGATCAAATAACATTCCATCTAATGAAATTAAACAACTCACATGTAGAACATACCAAAAATACAAACAATTTGGAACTATGGGAATATCATTCATAAGCTACAGTATATTCAATTACTCTGAATATGTTTTCTGAGTCTGGTGTGTGTCCAGGGTCCCCTGAATGTTTCCATTTCTTGGCAGATGGCATGTCAAAGGGTCAGTTACCTGTAAGGACCTTTGGCTGGGGGTATGTGAGGGAGGTGAGGGTGCCCTGTGCTTCTTGCCCTGGCCAGGACCTGGGGCTATCCTGCTATCCCTGTCTCACTGTCTACAGCAGAAAGGTCTGCCACTGATTCTGTACTCCTGTCTCAGGGAACTTCTGGATACAAAGTTGTTTTCACATCAGGAGGAGCTACAAGTCACATTCGTAGGCACAGCTGACCTGGGCACAGCATAAACAACACAGAAAAGTTAACATTTAGCACCTCAGTGGCAGATGCACAGGATGAGGAAGGTGAGGGAAAGGTGATTAATTTTAATTCTATAGAATAAATAGTAACCTTCCTGAAAGGTGCAAGGTACACCTCGGCTGACAGTGTCTGCATTCAAGGGTTCTTCACAGCCTTCTTTGGCATCCAGGCCTCAAACAACCTGACTTTCATTTTACACAGTTGTGTGTAAACTCAGACACGGAGCCAGAGCGTCCTGGGCCTGACCCTGCAAGCTCCTTAGCTCCCAGTCAGCTTGTCTTCCTCATCTGTGAGGCAGAAGTGGCAATAACCTTTCACCTACCAGGGCAGTTTAAGGATTCAACACAGTGACAAAGGCCAGAGGTCAGCACCCTGCCAGGCCAGAGGGGCACTCCTAAGTGATAACTTGGTTTGATAAATCTATTTCTTGCCACAGGATCACCAGCAAGTGTTTTTCCAGCTCTCATCATATAACGGGCACCCCAGGTGAGGGGGGAAGGGCAGGGTGGCAGAGGGGGGTGGCCAGAGAGCACATCTAGGGAACAAGAGATATCAAGTTTGGCCAGATAGAGGGGTGGGCGAGGAGGCTGCCACCCAGTCAGGCTGCACAAGCAGGCAGGGGCCAGACGACACACTTTGGGCAGGGGATGCCGTGGCTGGTTATCCTGTGGGCTGAAGCCCAAGGGTGGCCCAGGGGCTGTTGCTGGCCTGGTGAGGACTGTCCTAAGCAAGCATCGGCAGCAATGGCTGCCACTATTAGAGCAGACACGGCAGGCAGCAGAGAAGGGCAGGTAAGAGCCTGGATGCAGGCGTCAGATGGATGGTTCAGGGGATGAACTTCAGCCTGGTCAGGCTGCTGCTCTAGCCTGGACCGAGCTCCCTAGCTCTGCTTAGGACAATTACCTTGCAACTGAGAACATCTACAAACCCTCAGCATAATGCCTGGCAGAGACTGGGCACTCATTGGCTCCAGAAGTGTAGTAACAGAAATGCTAATTACTGCCGTCATTTCTAAGCAGGAACCTGGACAGGACCTGTCAGGATTTGAGATCTGGTTTAGGAAGTGGCCTACCAGCATGTATAAAGGTTCAGTTTTGTCTTTAATGCCACATGGGTCTGTTCTCAGTGCTGGTCCATCATTTACACCTACATGGCTGTAGGCTCACAACCCAATTTCTCTGGGCCTTGCTTTTCTCTGGCATGACATGGGGATCATAGCATCCACCTTACAGAGCTGTCATAAAGGTCAACAGCAGTATTTAGGGACTTTACCATGAATCTGGCCCAGTGTGACTGCCTGGCAAATGGCAGCTCTTCTCACTAACCAAACAAAATGCCCAAGGCTCAGCCAGATGGTGGGCACTGAGGGCCGCTAACTGGGAGCTGTCAGGTCTCTCCCACTACTGCCCAAGAGGCCAGGGCATGAAACCCAACTTTCTTGTCACCCCTACCGGCACGTGGCAGATGTCCTGCTTGCCCTGGGTGCTGCCCAGCCACCAGAGGAATGCCGTTTGGCTGAAGGGCTTGGTCCAGGAATGCTCAGGCTGAGGATGGTCAGGCTGCAGCCACCAGTGGGGAAGGAACCATGGTGGTCTCTCCTGGGAACCTCACAGAACGTTCAACGTGGATCTCAGAGAGAATTTGTGAATCACAACCTCTCTGTGATGCAGGGGAAATTAATGACGAAGCTAATTCAAACTAAAACTGGTTGAATACCAGGGATATAACTTACTGTCAAATACACACCACAAATTGGTAATACCTTCAAAGTGACACCTATCAAATTGACAGCCTCTTTCAGCTGAGGATGGCTTGTACACTGTACAAGTTCTTCACATATCCAGACCCCAAGGGAGCAAATGGCAATGCATCTTTTGAAAAGAAGGAAAAGGAGAAAATTTTCTTTGTGTTTTCAAGTGACAAAGTATGTAAAAATTTTTTTAAACAAGGTAGCAAAAATTATACATACAATAACAGAACATCTTTTTGAGAGAAAAGATAAGGTACTCTGAATAGTCCAGTTTTCAGGACAAACAAATATTGATAATGGTTAGTAATTAAATATTTAATGAACTAAATGGTATACTTTCTATTAATTATTGTAGCCTATATGTCACTTTTTTTCTGAAATTACTTTTTTTATTACATTTTATTGCTTCAAGATATTTTTGAGGAAGAATCAGAAACATGAACCTTAGACAACTGTTAGAAACTGAGTTTGTAATTATTTTCCTCACAATAAAATATACACCTACAAATCCATACCAACAGAAGATGAATCCTGTATTTTATTGTAAAGAATATTTGAATACAACTTGCAAAATAATTTTCACCATTATTTTCTTTAAACAATGTGTTAAGACAAAATACTCTTTAAGTTGTACAGTCCTTTAAAAATTACCTTTCTCAGTTATAAATCAATTTTAAATGGTAATCCCCTTGGAACTGATACACTCCAGTATCTTTGGCAATGATCAAAATGTCATATTCCTGTCAATTTTTTCTGAATGCCCATTAACTTAAAATGCTCACTACCAAGTCTGCTCACTTTTAGAAGAAAAAGGGGATACAAACCACTTCTTGGAACCAGACCTGAGCTGTGACGTGTAGTTCTTTGTAATAAGAGGTCACATCCAGCGCCAATCAAAGGGATATTCTGCTCAGCTCTCCACACTGAAAGTTCCTTTGTATTCAATATAGTTCAACAAAATCAATATATTTTGGGGTTTTAAAATTGCCATATTTCACTGGATTCACACCTCCTTGAATCAGGATAGATTATGTGCTTCAGAACCAGTTTATTAAAAACCCTTTGGAGACTGTTACCTTCTACTAAAATTCACTTGGTAAAAGTAGTGCAACTCAGTTTATGAGGCATGCCAGGCCTTTCTATTTCTCCAACATCAGCATCATATAGGCGTTCCACATGATTCTAACCCTCTTGACTTTCCTTACTGTACAGAACTGTCTATATCTCTCTCTCCTCTTGCCTAATTGCTATGCTTATTCTCAACCTAGAAATTGCAGTTTGCATTCTTAGTTTGCAGTCATTCCCATGCATATTGTTTCAAAAAGCCTGTTTTCGCCCAGCTTAACTCAGACTCCGTTCAACCCACTAAAACCTATACAACTTGGAATTATATCCAGAATCATATTTTCACCATTTTAAGAGCATTGCTTCCTTTGCGTGCATGAGTGTGGGCGTGTGTATATGAATACAAACACTTTTTTTTTTACAATCCATTAACCTATTTGTTAAATGTAATTGTGAAGAACAAAGATCTCTCATTTCTAGGAACACCTGCATTGCTCGGTAACTATTAGCCTTGCATTATGGAGAACATTTGAGACCCATAAAATGGTTTTATAATCTAAACTACTCTCAGCTGCCTTGAGCTTTACGCTACACTAGCTTATAGTAGCTCTTTCCTGCTCTTGCCTTTCTTTGGAATTTATCATTTAAAATTTCCATTTATCATCTTCTTATCCTAATACTCTCAGTAATTCCTCATGCCTAGGAGTTCCTATCAATTGGGTTCTCTGTATTTCAAGTATGTCTTTTGTGATCCCAAATGAGCTTTTCAATCAAGACTCTTTTTTAGCTAATGGCAATACTACCCTCAGTGTCATTCTATATTCCATGACCTTAATTCCATTGCCCAACTCCTTTTATATACAACTAAGAAAGACAGACCATAGCACACATATTTCCTTCTATTTTTAACTCCAAGGAAATTCGGCTTTCTACACTAAAGAAAAGGTGGGGAAAGGTATTGCCAAGACTTGTTGAAGGTTGGAATGAGGTGGGTATGGGAGAAGTAATCAAGGATTTTTTCCTAAGTTTCTGGATTGAAAATTTGGGTAGATAATGGCAGCTTTTACTGAGATGAAGTCTGAGAGACGACTCTGGGGGACAGACAACAGACTCAAGGGATCAGTTATGGTTGTGTTAAGCATGTAAGTGTTAAGACACCCAAGTTGAGATGTCAAGTTGGCAGTGTAAATATAAGTTTTATATACAAGCCTGAATATATACAAGGTTCACAGAAGGGGTCAGGTAAATAAATTCAGTATCATCAGCAGGTAGGTGGTATTTAAAATCTGGTTAGAACGAATAAGAGCACCTAGGAAAGTCATGAGAGAGGAGGACCAGCCCTAAGCCTGAGTCACTCCACCATTCAGAGGTTAGGTAAAGGAGGTAGGCAGGAAAGAAGCAGGTACAGTGATAGAGCAGCAAAATCAGAGGATTATGTTCTGAGGAGATGGCATTGTTCAGGAAGAAGGCAAAGATACACTAACATCAGAATTAGTAAGATAGTTATGCATATTAAGATTTCTAAGGTGACTTCTAAAAGAACTGGAGTCTATCATGTCTAAAAGAAAGAGGTAATAAATGAAACGTGAAAAAAATAATCCAAAGAAAAAGAAGGAAGGAAGGAGAAAAAAATGAAGGCAAGAAAAGGGAAGAAATCAAGGAAATACTGAGAAGGAGCAATAACAGAGTGTAAAATAAGTTGAAGGAATCACATCCAAATATGTCAGTAATAGTAAAAATGTAAATGAACAAAAGCTTCAGTTAAAAGATAAATATCAGGCAAGATGAATGTATAAAACGAAGTATGTATGGTTTTTGCAAAGACATTTAAAAGAGAACATAGAAAGGTCAAATTAAAACATACAGAAGATATTACTTTAAAAAAGAGCCGATTCAGTATCAGACAAGTAGTCTCAAAGATACAAAAATACCCTTAGAGATGAGGAGAGTCACCACATAAATATAAAAGATTTGATTCAAATAGAGATATGAACATTCTAAATTTCTATGCAGCTAACGTCATACTTCATAAAATTATGAAAAAAAAGTTGACAGATACATAAGAAGAAATAGATAGATGCACCTAATGGAGGGAGATTTTTACATATCTTTCTCAGTAAATGATCAAGATAATGAAAAAAATTAGAAAGGATATGGAATATTTGAAGCACATGACTAAAAAAATTAACCTAATGGACATTATCTACAACACTATACCCGAGGATGGAAAAGCAGAGTATACATTCTTTTCAAGCATATACAGGACATTTGCAAAAACTGATTACATATTGGGCCCTAAAGTGAATTTCATCAATTTCCAAGACTGTTGTTAGGCAAACAACATTTCTGATCCATAATGCAATTAATTAAGACATCAGTAGCAAAAAGATAAAGAGAAGTAACCATATGGTTGGAAAGAAATATATTCATAAATAAATCAGGACTCAATGAAAGAATCATAAATGGAAGTTGAAAAAAATTCGTAATGGAAAAATATTGCATATCAAAATTTACAGACCTCAGATAAAGTAGCACCTAGAAATTGACAGAGAGGCTTCAATGTTTATATTTGTAAAGTCTGAGAGTATACAACTTAAAAAGGAAGAACCCAAAAAAGAACAGAAATTAGGAAATACAAACAAATATAGAAGAGAGGTTGAACAAACACAAGAAGTCTATTCTTTAAAAAACTAATAAAGTTGACATATCTTTGGCATGACTGTTAATCAAAATCAAAGACTACATAAAAAGTATCAGCAATTATAAAGCTCAGATAGCTGTACACATGAAAGAGATAAAAAGCAGCAAGAGGATACTGGGACACGATGTATGCCAATATATTTCAAAACTTAGAATGGACAGATTTCTAAACTAGATGTTAGTTTATCTAAACTGTCATAAAAAAAAGAAGTAAACACTAAAATTCCCAAAATTACTGAAGAAAATGAGTCAGTGGTTAACCTTCTCATAAAGAAAATACCAGACCTAGATAGTTTTATCACCAAGGTCTACTAAATATACAAGAATATTAATTCTGATTTACAAAAACACTTGCTGACTCAAGAAAATGAAACAGTACCTCACCTATTTTGTGAGACCATATAACTTTGTCATCAAGGCTAAGAAGGACAGGATGGGAAAATGACAGGCCATGAATATAAACAGTCAAGTCAGATCCAGTACAGTAGAAACCAAGTTGGGTTTATCCCAAAATGCAAGGTTACTTTAATCTTAGCAAAGCTGATCATGAATTTATAGCTTTTGGTAATGGCAGACTAGAAAATCTGGACCAAACTAAATCCACTAAAGATATCTGAAGAAGTTAGACAACATACAAAGAGAAAGTCCCATAAAATAACCAGAGCATGGATGAGACAGTGAAGATAGCTAGGCAGCTATCCTAGGATGAGCCTGGAGAGGCAGCAGGGCACAAGCCAGTTTCTAGTGGGCAGTAAGAGGCTGAGGTGGGATTCTGGGGACCTTATGGGACTGGAGGTTGAGGTTCAGAAACTGGTGTTTCCCCCATCAGTGTTCCTAGCTTTGAGCACTAGCTTAGGAAGACAGGTGGAACTTTTCATTATTTAGGTGCCCCAGAAAACCTCCTATCTTGGTCACAATGGCTAGCAACTCAGATGCCTGGCAGAAGCAACCAAAACGTCTCCAGTCTTTGCCAAATATCTCCTGGGGTACAAAATCACCTATGGCTGAGAATCACCAACTTATATGTACATCATTTTCACAATTTTTGGTTTATCCTATTTTCTTCCATATTAAAAGTATCATGGAATACATGTATATATTTGTAATCTTACTTTTTCTTACATAAACGGTAGCATCCAATATATAAAATTCTGCATCTATTAATTGTGCCTTTAAAAACAATTAAGTAAAGCATTCTCCTGACTTAATTCTATTTCATGTGTGAAAGAGTAATGTAGAAGAGTGTTTTTAACATTAACTGTTTATACACAAATGTGTACCTTAAAATCATAAAATAGTTTACCTTTCATTCAACATTTACCTTGCACATTCATTTGGTTCCTCTGTGGCATTCTTCAGTAAAATATTTATGAGGTAATGCTAAAAGCACAAAATTAAGTAAAATAAAAACTTTTTTAGTAGTTGGTTTCCCACATGTTCTGACCATGTTCAGGCAGTCAGGAGCTACTGAAGGCCCAGAGAGTGGTGGAGAGGCTCCCATCAGGGAGAACCTGGGGGGAAGGAGACATGGGGCTGGGGAGAACAGCACGATGGTGGAGTCAGCCCAGGCCTCCCTAGGCAATTCAGCCAGCTTAGAGAAGAGTGTTTCTGCTATACAGTAAAATCTTGGCAGAGCATATGAGACTTCCAGATAGGAAAATCTCCATTTTTTCTTACTTTAATTGGATCATACATTGTACACTGAGCTCTGTATAGTAATCATGTACTACAGATAGATAGGTGATTGATTTTGGGATTTGAAAAGCATTTTCCTTTGCCCCAAGATCATCTCCAAGGAATAATTTGGAATTTCAAATTATTAGTAGTATTTAATCAGGCAAACAATGGGACTTTCAGTTATAAATTCATTTGATACACTAAAATGTACCATAATTAAACTAATAAAGTTATTACAAAGTATTATTCATTACATAATTCTGATCCACAGGCAGGATAAACAAATCCAATTAAAAAAACCCTGAGGAACCCCTGTCAGTTATAACTGCAATATGCTGTAATACATTTAATCCCCCAAAACAGCCTTCTAAGAAAAGCAACTATTGAAACATTTAAACAATTTGGCAAAACTTTCAGAGTAAGTAGATCACTGTATAATGGAAGAGATAACCACATAGCTAGAATCATAAAATGCTAAACTTGAGACACAGTCAATGTATTGTACCTTGACACCTTCGGTGCCTGTAATGACTTCATTGGCTTCGTGCACTGACTGCAGTAAAGGGATCTCCTGGTAGATGTTTGGAAAGCAGACAAGAGAACCGAGAATGGTGAGTGCTTCTGAACGGGGTGCCTGCACACAGAAAAGCGAAACCCATTTTCTTTTCATAAGTTAGAAACTTTAGATAAATGACATGTTTTACTTCTTCATGATCATGAGAAGGGATCTTTATAATTATTTTATCCTAGGTTAGAAATATCCAACTATACCTGTTTATTTCCTTCCAGGTGAATAATTAAGGAAGAGATACACCTAAATGAAAAAGCAAATTTCCAAGGAATGGAAAATACCACTATACTTGGACATAAACCAGAACTGGTGTGTAGATTCATTCAGTGAAAAGAGCAAATGGCTCCATCATATTGTTTTACTTATTTTTTTCAGTCGTAATGTTCTTGACAAAGCAAGGTAAATGATGTGAATTTAGTATTATTTTTCCTGGGAAGACAGTTAATGAAAATTCATAAGGAAGAGGGGTTGGGGCTATCAGAAGGTGAAGAAAGACAGAAGATGCCACCTATCAATTCCTGTCTCATCAAGAACTACTCTGTGAATTAACCAGTGTCTGTCAGCTAGTGAGACGCAAAGTCCCTTGTCTCGCCATTACTGGAATCAGGTATCTAGTAAAGGAAGCATTTCACTAGATTTCAGTTCAGCCAACACTAGCAGTTATGATTTGCCAAGAATGAGGGCAGGCACCAGGCTGCAAAGGCACGTCACCGCCCACCCTCCTGTCTGCCCTATCCTTCCCTCTCTCTGCTATCATCTAGTGGCCGTAACAGTGAAGCTGATGCTGAGGGAGCTCTCACTCTGTGCCAGCACTGTCCTGTCCTAAGTGCCACATGGCATCTCTCATGGACGGTAGCAACAACCCCATCAAGTGGATGTGGTAACCCCTCGCCTGTGGACGATGCCTCCCAAGACCCCCCACGGTTGCCTAACTGCGGATATACTGAACTTTACATATGCTTTGTTTTCTCCTATACATACATACCTGAGATAAAGTTTAATTTATAAATTAGGCACAGTAAGAGATTAACAACAGTAACCAGTAATAACATAAAACAATTATAATAAAAGTTATGTGAATGGGACATCACTCTCTCACAATATCTCACCCCCCTACGTTCGCCCCTCCTTGTGAAAATGCCTGTGTCATGAGATGAAGTGAGGTGAATGACAGAGGCCTGTGACAGAGTCAGGCTACTCTGACCTGAGGACGTGTCAGGAGGAGGACCATCTGCTTCCGGACTGCGGCTCACTGCGGGTAACCGAACCAGAAGGGAAGGGGGAACTACTGCATTATCATCTATTCCATTTCACAGGAGAGAAAACAGACCCAGAGAATTAAGTAGCTTTTCAAGCGCCAGGCCTTGATTGAACTGAGGCCACCTAACTCCAGGGTCTACACCAGGCCCGTACTGGTAAGTATTTGGGGTATGATCAAAGAGCCTCCCTCCCTCGGAGAGATGACAGTGTGGAGCATGGGGCAGCGAAGCATGCACTATGAGGGCCACACACTGGCCTATCACTGAAGCCCAGCGCACTCACTTTTCACCTAGCCTGGTCAGCACACAGACAATGCAGAACAGAGAGAGACGTGCCATGGGAACCGAGAAGTGGTGATGACTTGCTCTGCTCAGGGTGATTGGAAGCACTTAAGCACGCTGCTCTCATGGAGCAGGAGTGAGCCAGGCAGGTAGAGAGTGGGGGGACGAGGGCTTGCCTCCCACTGAGGAGGCAAGAGGCACACTGTAAAGGCCAAGCACCCGGAGCATCCTGGCCTGAAAGGTCCCCATGCACAGAGCCCAGAAAACGTATGTGGTAGGGACTAGGGGGCTACAGCTGGGGGAGTCAGAAAGGTAGCAGGCCGTCTAGAAGTGACCCATGGGCCAGACACCACTCTCATGTCCTTGCCCTTGGGGGTGCCATCAGACTCCTGAGCTCAGGAGCGGTGTGGTGTGAATGGACGCTATGGTCAGATGCACAGCAAGAGGGGTGGCAGCTCTGGATGGGGCAACGGCACCAGGGAGAAGGTATGGTTCCTGCAGTGTTTTATTTCATATTTTTTTTAATGCAAATATTTGAAACTACTAAGCAAAATATACGATTTTTCATAGTCAGTCAGCAAGTAGAGCTTCTTGTTACAGAACCTCCACAATGTGAAACCCAACGGCCACCATCCAGCCTTATCTCACCGAGCCCTCATGGCACTGGATGCAGGTGGTCATGGCCTTGCACCTGTGAACACTTTCATTATTTGGCACCTCGGATACCTTTCGTGGTTCCCAAGGAGATGACAGTCTCCGTGCTGGACCATCTGCCTCATTTCCTCAGGATCTAAACGTGGATACTGAATGCAGTTTTTTGCCCTCTTCTCTCTTAGAGCCACACTCACTCCCAAGGGATATGCAGACCCATGGATTTAAATGCCTCCTCTCTGCTGCTGACTCCCTGATGTATCTCTCTAGCACAGACTTCCTTCCTCAAGTCCAGATCTGTAGACATGACAGCTTGCCTGACACCCGCACTCCAAGCCCCACCTTACCGCAAAGGTCAGTAATTCTGTGCGATGTTACCCCGACCCCATCCCTCTGTGCTCTTCTCTGCTGCCTTTACTTTCCTTGATTTCTATAAGAAAATCTTCAAGCACAGAAGTAGAGAGAATGTTATACCCTATACCCAACACCTAGATTCAGGATTTTAACACTCTTGCTTCATCTATCTCCTTTTTCTCATTTCAGTATTCAAAATTCATTCAAAATTTTCTATTTTCAATATTTGAAGGCAAATTTGAGATATTGTCTCATTCTGCCTCTCTGTTCTCCAGCATCCCTGCTCTGGGTTTCTCCTTTGCATTCCTCGCTTCCTGACATGTCATGCATTCATCTAATGTCTGTACCCCCATGAAGGCAGGGGCTAGTCCTCAGCACTTCTCTCCTCCAGGAGATGCGTAGCAGACAGCACCCTGGGATGAGGAGCGGCAGCTGCCCTCCCTCTCCTGGACGAGCACTGATGAGCTTCCAGGCCTCTGCTTCAGCATCGCTTCTTCCATGGACATGTTTCTAATGTCTTCCCTCCTCCTCTCACCAAGCAGAATTAACTGTGCATATAGTGGTGCCCCTCTGGGCTCTGGATGTGATACTCCTGTGGAGGCTAGAAACCTATGTACAAATATTCACATGAACTCTACCCATCTGATTCCTTGAGGGTAGGGACACTGTCATATTCACGCAGGCCAGGTCCTGGCACAAAGCAGATCCACAGTAAATGTTTCTTGAACAGACTTGCTTCACCAGCCCTAATTAACTGCTGCCCTTTATCCACCAACCAACCTTGGTTTCGATTTTGTTGTAGTTGATTATTTTCCCTGAGCGGCCTTAACTACTGTATAGAGTGTGAGCCTGGCTTATGCTGTGGACGTTTAGACTGAATGCAAGACGTATCACAAATGGACACGAAATATCAGCTCTTAAATAGAGTTGTTACACAACTTTATTCAAAGAATGTAGTAAATCTAGATAATTTTTTTTGCCTAACTGAGCCATAACATTCCCCGATTTACACAGAAAAATGAGGCCCAGGTGCTTAAGTACATTGTCCAAAGACAGGGCAATAACTATATAAGGAGACACTGGGCCTGAGCCCAGGTCTGGCTGTAGAGCACTCCTGGGTCAAGAATAGGAAGGGAATTTTGTGTGGTGTTCCATCTCACTCTCCTAGTGTTGATGGATATTTGGATTGGTCCTAGGTTCCAACTAATACAAATTGTGGTTGCTGAGCTCAGGCTTCTGTCCATCTTTTGGTGATGTGTGCACACATTTCTCCTTCCCTGTTGCCTCACCAGACGGATCAGTCAACAGGGGTACTTCAAACTTGTGACTAACTTGTGTTAACCAGAGACTTTGGCTCGGCAGGTGTGCCCTATTCAAACACATCTCACCAGTTCCCCACAATTTTAAACCTCAAGGTTAAACTAAGAGTAATTCAAAGTAATTCAAAGAGTAACTATTCCTTTATGTAACTCTTACATTCATATTCTCATTTTTTTTCTCTCTCTCTTGTTAAAAAATGTTTTGGAAGGCTACTTTAACAGCTCATCTAGCCAAAAGATAAATTTTCACAAGGAATGACCATCATGTGTGATACTATTTCTAGGTAAGGCACCAGCATTTTTATAGGAAACTCTCATAGTAAATAAGGAAAATTTCTTTATGGAAGTATGATTTTCCCTCCTGTATCCTTTATAATGTTGATCTGAATGGTTAAAAATAAAATTGAAGGTTCCTTAGGAATGATTACCCTAAAATATTTTTCAGAAATAATGAAGTATGAAAAGTTGTTATATTCTTTACAAAAAGACTACTGAGCAAATTTGGCATTTTTCTTCTTCCCTTTTTCCCTTCTACCTTTCCTTTTCTTACCTCATCCTTTTATTCTGCTCCTTTTATTCCTTTGCTTTGCTTTAATTTATCCTTAATTAAGAAAAAGTTAGCACATTAAAATACCAGCATGAAACAACAGTGAGACTAAGTACTGAACAACAGTGTTGGAGTTTGAGTTTACCTTGCACAGAAGAATTAAGTAAACAGTGTGTCCAACAAAATTTAGGTGGCTAGTACCCACACTGACTTCAATACAAGTTCCTGACAAACAGTAAAGCTAATTTTAGTTACATCATTTGAAGAGGAAAAAAATGAGTTTGAACAGGTAACAGTTGTACAGAGTACAAATGTGAGATAAAGAGTTATTGCATAGCTTTATTCAAAGAATATAGTAAATCTAGATTAATTTTTTGGCCTAAGTATCGAGCCTATGGTGAACCCTAATTTACACTCAGAAAAATGAGGCCTGTGCTCTTTAAGTATATGGCCCAAGGGTAGATAACTAGTTTAAATTTAAAGGTGTAAGAATATTCTCTCTGGCCCTAAACATGCTGTGGTAGAGAAACCATGCCCAGCACTCCAGCCAGTTTTGGCCAAAGTCTGTATACTGATCTGATTAGGGCTATATTAACAATCTTATACTTCTGATTTTAACAATGCTATCATTAGTTTATACACAATGTGTTTTTCAGTAATATTTTTTTTTCAGATTTGTAGCATTCATAATTGTCATGAAGAAAGGAAGAGAATCTGCTTGTTTTTCCGAGTTGTCTAAATTTTAGCATTTTATTGCAGACATTGTAAAACATGGTTAATAAATTTCACTGGTACTCTAAAAAAAACAAAACAAAACACAGTATTCCCTCAAAAGGCATTAAGACATTGCCCTAATAGTGGAGGTAAATGTGGAGACTGCAAATAAATTCTTTTTGTAGCCCTGAATGCTCATTCGTCCACTTAGTGGCCCATTAATAAGAAAATACATAATTATTCTCTGGTTAAGATATTAATGTTCTAACATTTTAAGAAAATATTTTCTATTAGACTTATAATAACCAAGCCTTAATAATAATAATAATTGCAATAATAATAGAACCTTATTGATAATGTACACACATAATTCTTTCTTTATTATAGACATCCATGTCATAGCATTACTGGAAAATGCTAATAAGATTCTAAGAGACAAGTCTTGCTTCAGACTGTGTAAATGTGCTGAAATATTAGTGAGGATATGATTTCTCACACTCTGGCCTTGAGATGAAACGCCTTTCCAATACCAGTGTGTCATCCTATCCTATAATTTCACACATCAGCTGCCAGGGCATCTACCCGAGAGCCCAGTTTCACATTGCACTAATGAGTCAACACCTGTTAAGAGTGGAGAAATCTGAACCTTGTTAGCAATTGCGAAGCCTCCTGGGAGTTTGGACACCGAGCATTGTCATACTCACCGCCAGCATGTCTGTACTGAGGACCCTGGCAGCGGCTGTGATGAAGTCCCCCACCAGCATTGAGAAGCCAGGCAAACCCAGAGAGAAAAAGCGGGGTGGACAGTGCCTTATAATGGTATTTAAAACATCCTAAAAGAGAAGATAAAACACAACTGTGATTTTCAATAAAGTTCCAAACCAGTTAGTCTGTATATATGACCAATGGATGATAACCTAAGAAAACACAAAAACACAAATTTTTCAGTGAAGGGGTTACTGGGGGATGAGTTAGTCCAAGGGTTATTATACCCATTTTATAGGTAAGAGAATGGAGGCACTAAGCTGCAAGATAACATACAAAATCTAAATTATGGCACTGGGATTAGACACTTCTTCCATCTTGTACTTAAAGGTAGACTTCTTTAGGACAAGCTACAGGAGTGTTGAGGTAGCTATGTAACTAAAACCATACATATATATAAAAATGAAGTCTATCATTTTCAACATTTTTCAGTTTTCAAGAGTTAAAGCACACTGTCATATTAAAAAATCTTGAAGTCGGAAAAGAGATGGACATGTTCCCTCTTTGGGTAACGCCCTGTGTTAAACAATGGGAACGTCTGAGGTGCTATGGTAACGCTGTGGTCCACTGTACTCTAAGGGCAGACCGTTGGCGCAGCTGAGTGTGACGGCCGAGGTGCAGGAGCTGCCTTTGACACTTGCACATGAAGACTGTCAACTGCCCAGACACCTGCTGGCCCTGTGTCTGGGGCCTCTCACTGGTGGGTGGCCAGCTGGCCCCTGCCCACAAGGTCTGTTCTGAGGCAGTCACCCCATTTCAGCCTGTGGCAGACCAGGGCTCCACTACTGCCATCCTCAGCCAGGCCACATCTCTGCAGCCATCTGAGCACGTATGTGTGTGCGTGAGGGGAGATTAGTAGAAAACCACAGCCTTCTTTCGCGCAGTTCTAGACTGTGCACATTAATCAAACATACTGAGTACTATACTTATGTGACTTGTAGTCGTATTACCTATAATAAAGCAAAAAACAAACAAAATCTGGTTTCTTTTTTCAGATTTCAGCGTGGCTATTTGAAAAATCCTTCAAATTCATCTGATTTAATTTGATTAAGTTAGAACAAAGTAGTGGCAACATGCTAAATTCTAACATGTTGAGTCTTCTGTAACAAAAATAACCTCACTTAACAACTTGTAATTTTAAAAGAGAATTTTTGTGTTTGTAAAACTTTTTTTTCCCAAGTAAAGATTTTTTTTCTTACATAGCAGACTCATTTAGTTTCTACATATCATGCTGTTTATATCCTTAAAATGACTGTACAATGCTTACACTATCAGAGCTCATATATAGTTGTTTCCCAAGTGCTAATTTAAAGTTCCAGCATTTCAGCAGAATATTTCCTATACAAAAAATAAACAGATAAATAGATTGATAGATAAAAGGAAGGAAGGAAGGAAGGAAAGAAAAACCTGAAACACACTTCATCCAAGTTAATGTTTAAACCTGCTTTAATCACACCCTCTGACACACTTTAGGGTCCCTATCAGCCACGGCAAATACTCGAAGGGGCTGAGCAGATGGATGCTGCAGTTTAGAAAGTGTGTGGTAAACTCATGCTCTAAGAGTGGAACAAAAGATCCACCTTTTTCATAATTAAGCCTCTGATTAATGCCCTGGACTCCTCACCACACACCTGTAATTACTCACAGAGGTACGCATTGTGCTGGGCCTTGTCTCGGAATATCAGGCATCAAGCTATCCGGCAGCAGATGGAAGCACATTTCTGTTGACATATGCTGCAATGAAAGGATTCGTGCAAACCTGGCTAGCAAGGTAGCAGAATGCCATGCATCTGAAGATTAATAATGCAAACAACCATGATGTTAACTTTGTTCTGTTTGTGCTAATTCCATCTGTTGAGATGAGGAACTAAGCCTTGAACCCTGCAGATTTTTAAAATCTTTAGCACATATTTAAATTAAATAAGCCATTTTCACCATTAGAATTTGGAGTTTCAATTAAAAAAAATGTTTTTTGGGGATAACCTTATGGTTATTATGAACTAAATCTTTATCAAGCTGAAACTGGATTTTTTTCAGTGAAATCCATTTTGCTTCAGAAGATTCCTGTGTAAAGGCAATGATCTGTACATGGGGCAGTCACAAAAAAATTACTAAGTTGCCACTGATGCTAAAGACAGCAGATATGCGTGTCGCTGAGATAAAGTCACATGGCTCCCTGCCCTCTGGACCTTGGCCAGTCACTTCAAGGGAACCTGTTTCTATGGGCAAGAAGACTGGAAAGAGAGGGCAAAATAACAGATGGCGAGCCTGCCCTAGCCTGCCACCCACGTAAGGCAGAGCCCCGAGGGGAAGCTGGCCTGTCCCACCGTCGCCAGTTAAAGACAGCACTGGGGTAGGGTTAATGCCGGGGTTAAGAGGAAATACATGGCCAGTCAAATTATAGCCACATGCCTGCTTGTTTTGCTTCTCCACACTGAAATGGAACTGCCCGAAGATTATATCTTTGTGATAACATCTTAAAATTAGGAGTGTGGGGTGCTCAAAAGAAAGCAGCAGCATATTCCCAACGGTAGGGCACCGGAGGAGCGCTGCACTCATCTCCAGCGCTCTTCCTCCACCTTCCCCTAGATGTGTTAAGATCACAGCTGCAGTCAAAACCTTTGGAAAAATAAAAATCTTGAGACTCTGCCACTTCTTTCCCTTTCCCTGTCTCTAGGGCTTTACATATAGATGAGACAGGATGGCACTTCCCCAATGGCAATTATTCATGCACAACCCTCACACCTTTTGTCACAGACATGTCCAAAGGGAACATTATTTTTCAAAGTACTCACTTTTTAAAAACTTAAATAAGACTATTCTGGAAAACGAGTATCCTGTCACAAACAGAAAATAATCCTTAAGGCAATACAATAATGGTAACCCAAGGCTGCTGAATTTTTGCTGAGTATCACTGCCTGATGGAGGCTCCCCTGGTAGAAAGAGGGGTTTGCATCCTACTGGAGGTGGGAGAGAAGTTCTGAACCTGATCCAACTGGCCTAGTTGAGAGTCACAAGGACTCGCAGAGATGAGGAAAGGGCCGTCACTCTCATGATGTGGTTTATGCTATTTGGTGCTACCTGCCTTGTGACCCCCAGTGGAAAATTCCCTTTCCTCAAACACAGGAAAGACCTCTAGAGTTGGGGCCATAGGCTTAGGTTCAAGACCTAGCGCATGTGTGTATGTGGTTGTAGGCAGGTGTCATGCCTAGAATTTCAAGTTTCTCATCCATAAAATGAGATGATCCCCTCTTACAGAAATACATCTAATGGCACAGTAGATATGAACACATGCCTTTATAAACTGAAAAGGGCCTACAGAAATAAACAAATGGCAAGTTAGGAAAAAGAGAAGGACTCTGGAGGATTTTTCCTTCTAGAATTTACTTTTCAGGTTTACTTTGAAGAATTCAGTGAACTGTTATTTTGCTGATATTCAGAAAGAGCAAGAGCATTTTAAGACATTTCAAAGGTGGCACAAATAAGTCTCTTAGATTACATTATCTCAGATCTTAAAAAAACTCTAGAAATTAATGTTCTCAAATAACATCCTTAGCAAAGCATTATAGCAATTAGCCATAGTGTATATAATTTATAAGGAAAATAATGAAATAAAAATAGGAAATGATCCTTTTAGGTTTTCTGGGTTTCATTCTTCTAAGGAGTTCTAGAATTTACCCCAAACAAGTGAGTTTGAAAACAAAAATTAGTTTCTTTTCCACACTCTAAACAGACTAAAAACAATAAGCAAAATAATAAAAGCTCAATGAAAAATGGACTCTAAGATAGAAATTCAGTTTATTTTTTTTAATTGGCCAGGGTGAAGCAGAGACAAAACTTTTCCACATGCTTTTGTTCAAAGAAGTAAAATTCATTCTGCAAAATGTAAAGCAGTGAACAGACCACTAAACTATAATATTTCTCCTGTTTTTAGTTAAAACTCCACATGCATGCTACATACTGACTGTGAAAACTGGACGGTGAGATGGTAATAGTAAATTTGCAGCTTATCAAAAGATTCAGGTTTATGAGAAAGTAACTGGTGAGAACATCTGTCTCTTATCACTGATCTTACAAAAAAATCAGGTAATTCAAATAGAGCCGTGTTGTTTCCTCTCCTCCAAAGCACAGTTCTATAAACACAAACCACATTCAGCCTGGTAAATGAATCGCTTTAATTGAATGCTATGTACACAGTAACTGGAAAAACCATAGTGATAAGAAAAACATATGGTGATGGCAACAGAAATTGGTTTATTCATTTTGCATAGTGTTGTTTCTTTAGTTCTCTCATAATTGACCTTTAGAACGATAAATGTGTAAAATAATTTTGTTTATTATGGCTCCAAACCTTCCAACAATTACACAAAATGAAAATTTAAAAGGAAGGATTCATTCTGGAAGCATTTCCATTGTTTACATAATTGCACAGCTATAATTTAGTGCTCGTGTTGTTATGGAAAATAAAAAAAGGGCCATTACAGGCTATTTCAATCCAAAATATTGCACAGTGGTGTCAAAAATGGGGGAAAATATTCACTTTAAAGCAATTTAAAATGGATTAACCCTATAAACAAAAACATTTCAATATAGTATTCTATGAAATACAAATGTTCAAGGAGTAGCCATCCTTCAAACAGAATTAGAAATGTTGCAACTGTACTTTCACACCAATTACATATATATTATTCACTTAATATTTGCTCATGGCCCAGCAGATGATGGTTGTAACACAATAGCTGGCCATCTGGCTCCCTGCCTCTCCTTAGCGGACTTGCGCCTGCTTTCAGGAGCAAACAGAGCCAGTTATACCCCCTAAAGTCACTCAGACCTTCCAGGAGGCCATGCAAAATTGTTAAGAAATAAAGTCTAATACACAAAATCACTGAATTCCTTTCACTTCTTACTTTAAGAAAATGAAAATGTTGCCAATTAATGACTTCACTATTTTTCAGAAACGATACCTGTCTTTTACTTAAAAAATTCTACAGGAAGATCTTTTGTTAGGCAAAATGGGGAATGTTCAGGTCTGGTTATCCCATTAATCTGGTTAGTAAAAAGGTAGATTCATTCTACACCCAAATGGAATTACTAATTATAAAAAAATTTGAATGCAAAAGGATACTTTTAACAATAAACCTGAATAATTAAAGCTTTCTTTAACAACAAAAATGGTAGCCATAATTCTGCAGTAATTCAAGGACGTATTTTTAAGTATCAATTATCACCTACAGGCAAAGCAAAGACGTGCTGAGTGGCAGAAAAGTTTTAGTTACAGAATAAGACAAGGCCTGGTACTCTCACTCTGCTAGTGGGCCTTTCCTCCTTCAACTCCACACACCGACATCCTTTACACGCTACAAGCTGCTCAGTGGCCTCTTCATTTTTTCAGGTAGGATTTTTTTGTTGATAAAAATAGAATCTTTATGATTATGGCCTTTTAAAAAAGCACCTGAGATCATGTCACAAGCACTGCGCTTCCAGAAGAGCCACTGGGAACAAAAATAGCAGGACAAAAATGGCCAAGTATGGTAAAATCTGTTTGGAGAAAAAGCAAAGATTTTTCTAACTGCTAGACAAATGTGACTTCTCTGGGTGTGACCATGTTGCCAAGGCCAGGAGAAATATGACAGGACAGACATAATTGGGTTCTGTGACTGGAGAAACAAAATCGCCTAGTACTTCTTACCATGAACAATGCTATAAGAAGACCCTGAGTTTCCCTGACAGCAGCATGCAAAAGATAAAGAGGAAGCATGCCACGAACTCCTGAAAGCCACGGGAGCTATTTCAACCTTTTGCATAGAATCAGGATTTTGGGAATAACAGAACAAGCAGGCAGATGGCCCAGAAAGTCACTGTAACCTTCAAGCCCTGAAGAAAAGCTTTGAATATTTTTTATGATTGCTTTACAATTAATCCCTCATCTGTGAAGAAAAACTCTGCTACCCTTTAAACTGATGACAACTGTCTGACTGCTTCAGGAAAAGTGGGAGATGAATTGACTGATCTTAAATAAACACTATATGAATTTTATTTTATACTGGAGTTGATATGTCTTACACCAGGTGGCCTTAACTGCTTTTTGTCGTATGAGCTTTACTGAGATACAATTTACATACAGTATAATTCACCCTTTAGAGTGTACAACTCATTAGTTTTTAGCACATTTATAGCATATTTATAATTCACCCTTTAGAGTGTACAACTCATTAGTTTTTAGCACATTTTAGCATATTTATAGAATTGTGTACTATCATCATTAATTTGAGAACATCTTCATTACCCCAAAATAAAACCCTTTACACATTAGCAGTCTTTCTCTATCCTCCACCAGGCAACCACTAATCTACTTGTTTCTATGCCTATCCATACAGAACCATACAGTATGTGGTGTTTTTTTGATCTGATATCTTTCACTTAGCATGTGTTCAAGATATATCCATGTTGAAGTATATAGCAATACTTTATTCCTATTTATGACCAAGAAATATTCCATTGTATTGATATACCATCTTTGTTTATCCTTTCATCAGTTGATGGATATTTGGGCTGTTTCCACCTTTAGTGATTGTGAACTGTGCCAGTATGAAAATCCATATACAAGTTTTCATTTGAATACCTGTATGCTGACGGATATTAATCACACCTACCGTGGGGACTACTTCATAATGTATACAATTGCTGAATCTCTATGTTGTACACCTGAAACCAACATGCTATTGTATTTCAACTATGTTAAAAAAGAAAGAACCAACATTTAGGTTCATATATATAAGATCATACTAATATTGATTTTTTTCTCTATTTTAGCTCTATCCATTATAGTTTGGGAACTTTGCATCTCAAAGTTAGTCATAAAAATGAATGTGTTAGTCAAAAAAATTATGTCAATTTCACATGGAAGCTAAAATACAATTACATAAGAAATCTCAAAAACTATTATTACAGACATCCTAGTAAATGTGAAGTGGCATCTCACTGAGGCTTTTTTTTTTGCATTTCTCTGATGACTAATGATGTTGAACATATTTTCAAGTGCTTATTGGCCACTATTATATCTTCTTTGGAGAAATGTCTAGTCCTTCACCCATTTTTAAATTGGGCTTTTTGTTTCTTTGTTGTTGAGTCATAAAACTTTATGTATTCTGGGCACTAGACCCTTATCAGAAACCTGATTTGCCAATATTTTCTACCTTTTAGTAGGTTGTCTTTTCACTTGCTTAACAGTGTCATTTAATGAACAAAAGATTTTAATTTTGATGAAGTACAATTTGTTTTTTCTTTAGTTGCTGTGGTTTTGTTGTCACATCTAAGAATTCATTACAAAATATAAGGTCACACCAATTTATTCCTATCTTTTCATCTAAGAGTTTTATAGTTTTAACTCTTACATTTAGGTCTCTGATTCATTTTGAGTTAATTTGTATTTATGTGGTGAGGGGGAAACCCGGCTTCATTCTTTTGCAAGTAGATATCCAGTTCCCCAGCACCACTTATTGAAGAGACTATTCTTTCCCCCACTGAATTGTCTTGTTACCCTTGTCACAAATCAGCTGAGCACAGATGTATGGGTTTATTTCTGGACTCTCAGTTCTATTCCATTGATCTGTATGTCTAACCTTGTATAAGTAACACATTGTTTTGAATACTGTAGCTTTGTAGTAAGTTTTGAAATTGGGATCTGTGAGTCCTATAACTTTATTATTCTTTTTCAAGATTGCTTTTTGAAGGCTATTTGAGGTCCCTTGAAAATGCATATTAATTTTAGGATCAGTTTTTCCATTTTTGCAAAAAAGGCTACTGAAGATTTTGATAGGGTCTGTGTTAAATATGTAGATCAATTTGGGGAGTACTGCCATCTTAACAACATTAAGTCTTCCAATCCAGAAATAAGGGATACTTCCTCATTTATTTAGATCTTCTTTAATTTCTTATAGCAATTTTTTTGTAGTTTATAGTGTATATATCTTACATTTCCTTGGCTATATTTCTTCCTAAGTATTTTGTTCTATTTGATGGTACTGTAAATGGAACTCTTTTCCTAATTTCATCTTCAAATTGTCCACTGTGGTATGGAAATACAGCTGATTTTTATATATAGATCTTGTATCCTATAACCTTGCTGAATTATTCTTTCTTTTAGGGTGTGTGTGTGTGTGTGTGTGTGTGTGTGTGTGTGTGTGTGTGTGTGAATTCCTTTAGGTTTTCTATACACAAGATCATGTCATCTCTAAATACAGATAGCTTTCTTTTTTCCTTTCCAGTCTGGATGCCTTTTATGTAATTTTCTTAACTGACTGCCCTGGCTTGAATTTCCAGTACACACTGAATAGAAGCAGTGGTACAAAAGCAAGAATGGACATCCTTATGTTGCTCCTGATCTTAGGAGAATGTAGAAGTTTAAAATGGAAATGCATGTTGTTTTTTGTTGGGAAAAGGCCAGAGCCCATGATGTAGCATTCAAATCTAGAACAGCCTTTTCTCAAAATATTTGCAGAGATTAGTGAATTAATGCAAGGATGCTCAGGGTACTTGGACATCAGAGTCTCTGAGAAAGAACTTATTCTCCATCACATTATTTGGGTCATTCCCTCAACCCTAAGCACTGTGAATGGAACATAAAGCCCCTTCCACTCTGACCAACACAAAACTACTTGTACCCCCAGATCAGGAGGGGATGCTTTCATGTGTGCTTCATGTAATGGGCATTTCCCGGCTCACTGGGGAAACTTAACAGGGAGATGGCAAGCCTATCAGGAAATTCTGGCACATTTATGATTCCATTAGATAAGGGAAACTGTTGGAGGGTAATAGAGACAACTGACTTACCAGCTGCACCAATCATGCCTTGAAGAAGCCACAGCCTGACTATGTAATGACGGTCTTAGTCATGACCCTGATAAGCCTCAAATCCACAACATTACAGTTTGTACAACAGGCTGGCTTAATGAGATTGATGCAGATGTCGAGAACACATATTAACTCCTCACAATGAGACTTTAGCAAATGAGGGCTTCGAAGAGTTGCTGCTGGCAAGTGATGACATGGGAGTATCAAGGCTGCTTCTCACTCATGCATGCAAAAGTGCTCTTGGAGTGCTGGACCTTGATGCTGCACTCTGAGAGAGGACCAAACCCGATGGACAAGGCTACACAGAAAGGCCTAGGTAAATCCCAGGAATTTATAGGGGGTTGGGAAGCAGAGTGGATAGGGTGGGATAGGAGGATACTAAAATCTGCTCTTCCTAAGGCAACCAGCTGCTAGTTTCAGAAGAGGCTAAACTGACTCTCCACCAGGCTCTATACCCCCATCCTCTACAGCTTCCAGTGTTGTGGAAGCAGAAGCACAAGCAAAGAGTCATGGCCATCGCAGATAACAGGATGGTTAGAAAGACACTTACGAGGCAAAGTCACTCAAGTAGTATCGTTAAGGTAGGGATTATTAACACAAGGCAGCCATACTGTTTCCAGGTTTACTGTTCATCCTGTCTCAAGAATGTGTAAGCTAGAAATAAATTCTTCTTAGAATATTAAAAGGAAATTCTTGGATGAAATCAAAGACTTAACACACTCAGGTGCAGCTAACAACATGGCTGCAAGGTGCAGTGAAGGCCTGATCAACATCACCAAAGACGCCAACAGAACGATGACGTCACTCTCGTGTGGGAACCAGATTAGGATCCTGCCGCACACTTCAGTTGCCTTAATGAGGTAGAGGAAATTTAGTAGGGAAAATATACCTCTACTGAATTTGGATAACAAGGGTTATTTAATTTATTTAATGTTCTTCTCATGAAAACTTAGAGAAGAAAGATCTAAGAGAGCATCATTCAATCCTTTTGTTCTACAGACACGGAGGAGGAGATCAGTCAAAGCCAGAAACTGTCCCAAGCTTTGGCGACAAACCCAAGCGGGCTCCTCCTCCTCTTACAGGAAGAGAAAATGCTAACGCAGTCAGTGAAGCACACCCGACACTCGTGAGTGACGGCCTCATCTATAGGGCCACAGCAGCATTCTGAGGACGTCACTTAGCTCTGAAGTACTAATCATTCTTGTGTCTCATTCACTTGGCTAATAACCATTTATAAATGCAGATACTTTTTTAAGCTAAACTTTCAAGTAAAGTCAATTAATGAGTGCTGTAGCTTAAAAATATGCTTCCTATATATATATATATATATATATATATATATATATATATATATATAT
>JAQQAC010020895.1:2705214-2792948 GCA_029783875.1 Phataginus tricuspis | reverse complement strand
TATATATATATATATATATATATATATATATAGCTTGTATTCACAATTCACAGTAATACTATCATACAAGGGAACTGAGTCATAAAAGCTTCAAAATAAAAATGAGCCTTACTTTGGTGTGTGTGTGTGTGTGTGTGTGTGTGTGTGGTGGTGGTGGTGGTGGTGGTGGTGGTGGTGGTGAGAAGGATTCTATGGAAAAACATCAAGAAATCTCCCAGGGTTCCAAAAAATTAAGATTCCTATTTTTCCCTCAAAATGAACATCAGAGAATCCACAACAGTTGTGGCTTCTGTGTTCATTTACTTGTACCCTCAACTCTACTGAAAGACTTAGAGCTTCTGATGGTGGTAAAGCCTAGTGTCCAGCACATTTGACAATGTTTCCTCCTCACTTGCTGAAGATGGGAGGCCTCGTCCTCAGGTTTGGAGGAAGTGGGCCTGCTTGGCGGCACTGAGCCGCCACCTTGCTGGGCTGTTCCCCAGTCTATAACCAGGAATAGGTTGGGAAAACTATTGCTGTTGGGACTTCCTTTGTCTTCTGGCATGTTCTCACACTGGAAAAGAAAGAAACTTTGGAATATGAGTATCATTCATTCATGTCATTCTAGGATAACACAAAATGCTTGCTCTCTAGTTTGTTTCCTTATATGTAAAATTATTCCACCTGTACTTGGAGGAGCAAACCAGAAGCTCTCAACATTTTGTGTTCCGTTAAAAAAAGAAAAAAAGGCATTCCAGTGGTCATTCAATTCAGGGAGCCTCCAGATCACTTCCCTAATGTAGGACAGAGGTCTGGATGCAGCAAGCAGAGCAGGCACAACATGTAATGTTTTTCGTTTCTGTTTGGGCAACAGAATTATAACATCTTCTTCTCTTTGTAATTTAATTTGTTTGGACAATAAGCTCCCAAGAACAGTGAAATTTGAGAGAAAATTCCCAAAGGGAGTCAGCTCTGTCAGCGCACTTCTGGAGAAACCTCAGGCCAGAACCACTAACAAAGCAGTTTCAGCAGACCTGGAATGTCCGCAGGCCTCCCCATCCTATGAGGGAGAGGGCATTACATCAGATCCCACCAGAGCAGGAAAGAAAGAGGTAAAAGTAAGGAATTAGACCATCTAGAATAATTAATCAGTCTCTAAAGAATTGACAAATGGCTCACTGCTTCAAATTCTAGGAATACCTATTTAATGTCTTGATTTTTAATTTACACATGCTGAAATTCATTAAGGGTGCTTAAAGAGTACTTTCTTTAAACAAAGTTGCCTTCAGGCAGATGGCAGAGAGAATGAAGAAGCAGGAAGAGGAAGGATTTGGATATAACACTCCAAAAGACACCATTCATTTGCTGTCTGATCTTGGGCAGGTGCTTTTCTGCCGAGCAGCAATGTCATCATCTGTTAAGACGGGAATGAAAATGCACCTTAGCCCACAGTGTCCTGACACAGGGCAAAGGAGACGGATCTGAACGCATTTCGTAAATTCTAAAGCCTCATACATCGTTGCTTTTATTATATTAGAGCATTTTAAATTATGATATTATTAAAATATTAATTTTTTTAGGAACACTGAAAAGTAAGACTTGAAACAGTTTTGATTTAAAAATCTACTCATTAAAAGGGAATCTGAAATGAAAGCCAAGTCATTCTGATAATTTCAAACAAAAATATTTAACAGTAAGTTGGCAAATGTTTCGAACACTGACTGAGTTGAAGGTACCATGTAAGCCGCTGCGAGGGAACTGACACAGAATAAAGCAAATGGCCTCTGCCTTCCAGCAATGACCTCTTGGGGGCAGGAAACAGCCTTGTATAGCTGCAAGTGAGGCCAGGCCAGGAGCATAGGGTTCGTGCAGGGGACAGCCTAGTACTCCACAGGGACTCAGTGGAGGGAAGCAAATAGGTGACACAAGGCATTGGGTCTTGGCAAAGGACCAAGCTGTACATGTTTAGCGCAAGACTCTAGCACAGAAAAAAAAAAGGTAGGCATTTTATTTTAATGTCATCTTACTAAAAGGTTCTCTTCTAAAATTTCTCTAGTTTACAAACACCTACCAAAGAATATTTTTCCATGGGAGAATGAAAAAAAAAAACCCTGCTGTTTATTGTTTCTTCAGAAAACAAAGTCCTCTCTAAAATATGTTCCAGTAAATAACATTAATAGCTGAACAATCTGCAAAAACCACACTACCACTTATTGTTATGTATTAAAAAGAAATCAACAAGCAAAAAAAGATTACTCTCCACAAGGAGAGCACTTTCTCACAGAAACAAAACTTGCAATTTGAAATGCTTTTCTTGATGTTATTTCTTGTATCCTAATTTATCCTTTAAGAATTATAAGCCACAGTCATGATTTAAAAAATCACTTCTTTCCAAATGGAAACTAAAGCATCCCCCTCCCCAAGAACAATTTAGTTCTTGAGATGCCTCTAGAAACCATCTGTCTCTCAGTTCTCTGCCTAAAGAAAAATATGAATTTTCTTAAAATCTTCATAGAATTGTAAATGGAAAAAGATGATCTTAGAGGTCAAAAAGCCATATTGCAAGCAAGGGAATCCCTTCTGCAGTGACCATACCAGTGCCTACCGAAGGGCTGACAGTGCTCAACCCAGAAAGGTGTGGTCACTGACTAACAGATGCAGCAACTTAAGTGCAAGGCCAGGGCGCAAGCACAAAAATGGGTGTCCCTTTTCCCCAGGAAGACGGCCAGGCCAAATAGCCTTAAATGGGTGATTTTGGGCTTGAGAGACTCATGAAGCCCAAACCAATCACCTGACATGTCTCAACAGGACATGGGGTTAGAAAGCATCTGGTGGTGAGCTGGATTCCACCATCAGTCTGCAGGTAAGACAGTCTGATCTCTCTGTCCCCATAGGCGTGGCTCCAGACAATTGAGAAAGCAATGCTCTGTGCCCATGTACCAACTTGTCATCACGCAAGCTGCTCTCTCACCATCCTTCTTCCTCTCAGCCGCTCGGGCAGTGTGCACTGGGGGAGCAGAACCACCGTGAGCCCCTCCACGCTTCCACTCACTTGCAGTGACTTGGGCTCTGTGGCTGCAGGTCACACCACTCATTACGATTGGGCTTCTGGACAAAATACAGCTCAGGTATTTTTCATGTTAACTCTGAATTAGCCTGATCAATCCATGCTGTACTTCTTAAATGATTTTAAAAAGTAAGTTGAACTATATGAAACTGCACCCCTCCCCCACACTATTTTTGAACAAGAGTCCAATGTTGGCAATTTTCATATAGCTCAACCTAAAATATTTACCTCTTTTTTATCTCCTTGGTTAAATTTTTGTATGCTTTGATTTCCTTGGTTAACTTGAGAGAGGTAGTCTTTTACACTTTCTTGATTATAGAGTTTTGTTCTGTAATTTAGATTGCCTGGCTTTTTGGTTTCCATACATTATTCCCATACACTACTCTTCTAGGACAGGGCTTCTCAACCTCAACCTACTGACACTTTGGACTGTTAATTCTTTGTTCTGGTCCCGTGCATTACTAATGTTTAACAACATCCCTGGTCTCTACCCACAGTGCACCCAACCTCCACCTGTGAACCAAAATGTGCCCAGAGGTGGGGGTGGAAAAATCCCCCAGTGGCCTGGGAGTCACTGTGCTAGGTGAATGTTGGCTAGCTCACCACTGTGGCAAGCTAATGCCTGCCTTGAGATTGATAGTTGGAGCCAAAGTCTCCACTAGAATGGTTCAGCTCAGGTATTTAAGTCACACTATTCTTCCCGATGATGTCATGTGGATTTAAGGAGGTCTTCCTTTATTTCTTCTATTGCCTATCAATTAATACATGTATTGAGTACCTACTCTGGGTAAAGATAAGATACACTCCAGTTGAGTCCCCTAAGGAAGATTCTGGTAACTTGGGCCTGTGAGAGGCCATACGAGAATCTCCTTCCTGATAGATACCCTCAGGGCAAAAGAGTATTATTTTTTCTACTGAAAAATGTAGGTCAGCTTATACACTTTATCATATGATAATAGTTTAGTAAGAACAAAGTCTTTCAACTTCTCACATATGAATTGCTATTCTGTTGCATTTTTATGCTTTCATTTATTTCATGTAGCATGTGCTTATTAAACACTGGCTAAATATACATAATCATGTTCTTCACTCATAGTATTTACCTGAAAGAAAACTTTCATACCTTTAACTCCAAAAAGGAAAATAAACAAAACTCTAGTTTCTGACTCTCAGGTAAACTTTCTCCTCTGTGGATCAGCCTTCTGTGCTATCATCTTACACTTTTTCAAGTTGTGAAACAAGTTCACTGCACACATGTTAAACCTCATAACTGAAACCTCCACCATCTGTTACCTTCTACATATTTCTACTTTCTTTATTTAGGCGTGAGGGAGCTTGGTCTATAGTTTAATGAAAATTATTGGTTTTACAGCTATAAAGAAAAGAAAAAAAACCCTCCAGTTTAGTATTTTGGCATGGTCGTCAAAAGTCTCCATGTCCACTGACAGCTGAACAAGTTACAATATAATTTTCTTCAATAATACTTATCCATGGCTGGCTTATACATTTTCATGAAACTTTATTGGAAACATTCAGAAACCACTGGACATGTGATGATGTCCATAACACCATTAGTTTTGTGTATTCTGTGCATATATTTGTGCACAAACACTTAAAAGTTTTGTTTATTACTCTAAGTAAACCCTTGCAGTCAATAAAATTTAATTGATTTGAATAAAGTAAATTCAAACTAATTAAATTTTTAGAAAAATAAAAGTTTTTTAAGGGGCAAATTACTTTCAGAAAACAAATAGTACAAAACTGGCTAACAAAAAACACAAAAAAGCAGAGAACTTTAGAAGTTTAGTGACTGCAGATAAGTTTACTTGCACATCAACTGTTTGAATTCCATCAGGGTCTGAAAATACATTCTCTTAAGTGGAGAAAAAATGTGCCTGGATATCTTTCCCACACATTTCTACTTCTTAACGGGCAAGAATTCTCTGGGGACACCCTTTGGTGTAGCTTCCATACACCTGCTTAGCCTGTCCTTGTGCTATGATGTCCCTAGTAAAGAGAGCCACCTTTTCTCAAGTCATCTTGCTTTTCTGACTTCACTTCTGCTTTGCAAAAGTGGGAATAGTGCCAGGAGGCTTCTACCTCTAAGTGACATATACCTACCACTCAGCGCCAAATCCTATATCCAAAATACTTCACACACACACACAAATACATGCACAAAATACACAAAACATATAAGCATATAAAAACAAATCAATTTACACACACAAACCCCATCTGTGGCTCAGTTCGTTAGCCCTCGTTACATCGCCCCTGGGTTATAAGTTTTCATTCTGTACTTTTCATCATTCTCTCCTGATTATAATCCATCCCACATAAACCACTGTGCTTTAAGCTTCTTAAAATGCTTCTTGATAATGTTAAGTGTTGTGGTCCAAAATCTTCAATGGCTCCCCATTATCCATGGGATGAAAACGATCCTGAATCAAAGTTCTGTCCAGTGCTGCAGGGTTCATTTCCATGCATTATTCCCATACACGTATCTGGCACTAAATCAAAACCACTCTGGTCATTGTTCCTTGAACATGGCCTGAGAAGGTCTGTATCTCTGACATGGGAAATCCCATCCTGCTTCTTGTCCTACTAGTAAATCTTATCCATCCTTGGAAGTCCTGCTCAAATCCTACCTGCTCTGTGAGCTGCTTTCAAACCAACTTAGCTAGAAGGGTATAGTCAACACAGTTCAATTCCTATAATGTATGTATCACTCATTTGGTCCCTTGCACAAGCTGAGGATAGTACAGATACTCACTGATGTGTATCATACCATTGTATGCACCCTGAGAACACGATGAAGTCTTTATTGTGGTGGGAAAAAAATATTCAACATGAAAAGATTATTAAACCTTTTGCTGTATTTGGGAAAGAATCATGTGACTCTAGTTGTAAAATGTACTAAAAATAAGTCAGAGGATCCAAGAATGCTCGGTAGGAAAGGGTCTTACAGGTCCTCTAGTCCAACTCATTTATTGACCTCTGGTCAGTGGCCCCGCAGCCAGGAGGTGACAAAGCTGAGCCTAGCTCCCAGGTCTTTTGGCTCCCGACATGAGGCTGTCATCTGTAAAAATCAAATGTCAAATACACTTTGAAGCCATCTTATATCCTGTGCTTGGAAGATACATTTCCCCATTCTTAAAAACCTTATGAATAAGGCCTTGAATTAGTCTGATTTTTGCTCACTGTAAAATTCTATAGTTTTCTTTTAATTGTTTTTAAATGAAGTTTTTACATTAGCCTTCTAAAGTTCCTCCACTGATATACATCAAGGTTATTATTTAATCCTTTAAACATCAGTTGGGCCTTTAAACTCATAAATATGTACTTTATCGGGGTAGCACTGCATTAAAATTCCATGAATTCAGACTTGATAAAAATCAACTTGAGGTAAGGAATAAGCACTTTTGAGGTGTATTAAAATTATTTTCTTGGATATGAGATAAACAATGTTCCTAATTTGCCAATCTTAATTCTTCACTTTTTCTGAAATTGAATACTTTACACTTAGCCTTAAATATATTCATAAATTTATGTGTATCTAACACATATGGTTCTAGTTTTAGGTTCAAATTTTCAGCAAAGAACAATTCTTTGTCTGAGAAAAGGTGATGCAATTATTACATATCACTGCATGATACAGGCTGTCTGGGGTTATTAAAAGAGTCAGGTATGGCCAATTTACAAGTATCACCCCTGCACCTTGCTTCATAGCTCACTGCTGGGTCTTATGCTCCCTGAGGGGCCCCTTGGGATCTTTTTACAAACGACTGTTTATTATTATATTATTCCATCATATACCTCATGAGAGGAGGTTGTAACATCTGTTAAGAAAATCACCAACTATTGAGATTTCTGTGATAGAATATATATGGTATTTATCTATTATGTTTTCTTCAACACTGGTGTGGTGAAAGTTAAATGAAAGCAAAATGCTCCTGAAACAAGTTAAATGTTCTTGGCTACAAAACAAGCAGCTAAAATGAAGGGGATAAAAAAGAAGTGCTACAAGTGCATTCTGCAGCTGAAAGATGAACCTGTGTGGGTCATGTGGCCTGTGCTAGCAGAGCACCATGCAGAGGGGCTGCTGTCTAAGCCAGGCTCTTACTTGCAGACAATATAGAATCCCTCTGCTTAGATTAAAGGAGAGGGATTTATGGCAGGTCATTAGATGGCTAGGTAGCTTCCAGAAGTGCTAGGGAGCCAAGCATGATCCCTCCAGAGGCAGAAACAAGGTGGCAAGCTGGACCACCCTGCCTGGCCACAGCGCGGGTCCAGCAGAGCACCTGGGCGTGCTCCCAAGGCCAGTGTGCAGTTGCCTGAGCAGAGAACCTCCACGACAGCTGCCGTCCACCCTCCACCCGCTTTCTGGTGCCACATAGGTGCCTATGCTCAGAGAACCTGGGGGGATG
This sequence comes from Phataginus tricuspis, assembly GCA_029783875.1. Classification (NCBI taxonomy): domain Eukaryota; kingdom Metazoa; phylum Chordata; class Mammalia; order Pholidota; family Manidae; genus Phataginus; species Phataginus tricuspis. The sequence continues at coordinate 2,785,475 of JAQQAC010020895.1, read as the reverse complement.
TCAGCCCAGCTGCAAGGAGTTGGGGACATGTGGAGTTCAGCTCTCCGGCTTCCATCACACAGCAGGCTCACTGGGTGGATGAGGAGCAGGTGGAAAGCTAGCCAGTGCCTAGGCTCACAGAAGAAAACATTTCTGAATCACAGAAGGGTTAAAAAAACATATTATTTAGTCTGACCCACTGCATGGGTGTTGAGATTTCTTCACATGCTCTGAAATTCCACAATGCGTAGTTATATTTTTTAGTCAAATCATTATGTTCAAAAATAAAAAAATGGGAGGAAAAAAATCAACATTTTAATATCACAAAAATAAAATCCACTTGCTTACTCAAGAATTTGCTGTCCCTCTCCTCACCCTCTGCAGCATCATTACATGAGCTAACACTTACTGAGGGCTTTGTGTTCAGCCTCCAAACTGAGTGCAATGACATGTTTGACTTCCTCAAAGTCTTTGCATAGCCCTCTAAGGTAGGCACTATAGTTACCTGCATTTTACATATAAGGGAACCAAGGCACAGCGAGGCCAAGCGACTTGACTAATAAGAGGTATAGCTAAGATCAGAGGAAAGACAGGCTATCTTGAGGCCCATGCTCTTAACTGCTGTGATACTATATCACAGTACTGCACTAAATCATAACTTCATACTGTTATGGTTCAAATTTGCAGCTGGATGATGACCTCAGGGCAGAATAATACATATTTCTCCACCTGAGAGAAGCTTTATGTTTTTTGGGTGCATCACAAAACATGGTAATATAACACCACAGCTGAAAATGACATGGGCCTACGTTTCCCCAAATTTCTATATCCAAATTTGCACCAATGATTTTGCATTAATGTAAGCTTTGCATTTGAAAGAGAATTTAACTTTAAAGTGCATTAAGACACTAAATCTGTCATTGTTAAAAAGTTTACTTATTTAAACCAAAGACAACTTTCCAGTCTTTGATATATGTTCTTAGAAACATGAAAATAGAATTCCTTTCCTCAACTGTCCTTTTCCATTTCACACTTATTGATCTTTCCATATGTTTTAAATAATGATGAAATTAATAGGAACAGTTTTTAATAAATCCAAGTTATAGCTCCTTTCATGTCTAAATATTTTGGGGAAGACTGAGGTGAAAAAGCTGCTTAAACATTAGGAAAAACTAAGACAACCAGGAACAGCTTTGGAAGAGAAAAAAGATGGTGAAGAGCTGGGAAGGCAACTACAGAAAGATACTTGCAGGGTTGGGGTGGAGGTACTCCAGTAAGGAGGATTCTGCGGTGGGGGAGCCCAAGGCCAGAGCTCAGGTAAAACGGGATGGAAGGAGCATACAGCCAAGGACTGTAGCTGTGAAATACCAGGAAAGACGCCTTGTAGGATAAGCCAAGCCTGCCTGTGAATTCTAACAGACTTTTCTAACATGTAGCATTAGGCAAAAATTCTAAGTATTTTCTGAATGTTAGTTATTTATACAATTGGTCATGATATTCATAACTGACCTGCAGATAAGAACCAATGGGACAACATCATCCAGTTCCCAGCACAGAGTCAGGCACAGTGGATGCTGGGGAAACAAAGAGCCCTCACCCCCCGCAGCCCACCAGACACAAAGCAGCCAGGCAGAGGGAAGCCAACTAGAAGACCCCTTCTTAGGCAGGCTGGAGAGTCCCAAAAGTCACCCCAAATTTTACTCACACCTTAAAGTTAATTTGAAAGTTTTTATGATCCTGATTATTTTCTAAACCAGTGAAAGGATCAATTTTTAAAAGATTCAGAGTCGAGGAAAAATAAAGCTATTTCAAAGCATTTTTTTAATCATACTAATATACCATAATTTTCACACTGCAAATGTATTGTGGGAAATAATGCTCCATAAGGTCACTGTTTTAGCTATTAAACTATTAAGTTATTGGAATACCTAAAACTGGTCCAAACAATATTAAAAACAGTTGGTTTGGGTGCTGCATTTATGTATTATTATTTTTTTTAATACAGAAATTGTATTTGTTTACACAATGGATTTGCTATTGTATTAGATGAAACTATGATTTACACAGCTGTATCACAGAACATAATCTGTGAGACATCTACTTTACAAAGTTTTTTTCTTTAAATAAAAAGTCTTCAATTACCGTAAGTACCCTTACATTTGGACAAAAGATTTTTAATATTTTAGAGCTTCTCTCAATCAACACTTTATTAGTCACTACCAACATAATTTTGATACTCTCACATTTAGTAAAATTTGCATTTGTAAAATCACCATGCTGCGCCATAATGCTCCCAGGGGCCTGGGTTTCACAGCAACTTTAAAGCTGCATGGTGGCCCATGAGCCCCACAGCGGAGTCATGCAGACAAGTGTGCCACCCAGAGGTGAAAAGGTGGAAATTCACCTTGGATTTTATTCTTAAAACAAAACTAATAAATGTTTAAAAGTTTTTAGTAATTTGCTATTATGTAACTTACTAAGAAATAAGGAAATTTCCTGTAAGGTTCTCTCTGCAGGAACAAAGTCTTTTAGTGCCAAGGTAGTGACTCTGAGAACTCTCACAAAGTGGAAACCAGTCCTGAGTTGGTACTAGTCATGGGTGCACAGTCACCAATTAGAACACTGAATTTAACTGCATATTCTATAATAAATGTTTTCTTTTCTTTTTATACTTAATGTAACATGTGTTTCCAGAAGTACCTGTATGTTCTGAAACAACCACCATGATATATTAGGCATGTGGACCAAAGGCTAACCTAATTAGCAGAGAGACATTTTACTCAAATAAGAAAAGTTTCTTTCATTATAAGGTCTCTGTAATTTTCTTCTGGCAAAGGAATAAAGTTTATTTAGAGTAATTCTGTTGGGCAGACAGTCCGGGCTTCTAAACATATACCAATAATTGCTGAGGTTACAGCAAAACAGTCAGTTCTATTAAACACACATAAAAATTCAAGCTTCTAATGGCCTAAACAATAAGCTGATTATAAAACATAGATCCCTGTTTTGTCTTAGAAGTCTGGATGTAGGGATTACTGCTAACAATGGGCCACTACTTATGATCTACATGTTTCACAATGAACTACAAAACATTAAGCTTAACCAAAAACATGGCATACATTAAAATGTGAGAATGATTTTAAGTATAAAATTTGAAAACTCCTTTTTTCCATACTGTAAAATCCTATTTTTCTAAATAAGGTTTTGGGTTCTCAAATGTTATAATATTCTTTTATTTCATCTCATTTTATTGTTTTATTTTCACTCCAATACACTTTAAAATAGAAAGATGATTTTAAATGCACACCTACTCATTCTAGGAACACTGTTTATTGATGACCTCAAATTTGTTTTTATTAAATGAGAAGGCTCTACAGTTGATTATTATTTCCAAGTACATGTTTTTCCTGTAAAATCTAAGCAAAACCTTGTTTTAAAGTACAGCATTGTTAATTATACTTTTCTCTTGGCTCTGTCACTGAGGGAATTCATTATTATCTGTGAAAGTTAATTTTCTTCCCTATTTATACCCCTTAATGTTTCATATGGCCTGAGTTGCATCATTCTGTAAAAGATGCTTATACTTGCGACGATGGCTGCAAAATATCTGAGCATGGAGTACAAACAGTTCCACTTTCATGTCTCTATTCTATGTTTATTTAGGAAATACATGAGATTTGGGGTCTAAGTCCAGTGTGCTATATAGATATCCCCTAACACTGCTGAAATTGGAGCAAATATGACAAAGATGACAAAGACAACTCAGTAGGACACTATGGTTATTATTTCAGATAAAAGCTCAGAGATAAAAGCTCAAAGTGTTTATCAGGGAAGACATTGCAGGAATTTTTAAATAGGGCCCAAGGGTTGGGAAGGTTCAAAAAATACATACTGAAGCAACAGAGAAAAGCTGGCTAATCAGGAGAATGACCCCTTATGTGTACCCTAAGGATATCAAAAGGCCTATGTGTCTGCACCATACATTCAAAGAATAAAATCCAGAAAAGATACCTACTTGGTACTTAATGAATGATTCAAGTTCATTGATAACTACCTACAATTTATGGATAAATTCTAAAATACTCTTCACACCTCTAATTGGTCAAGAAGACCTAATAATAAAATTAAATGACTAACAATTTCATGAATCACCCTATTCCTTCTTCTCTTTCCAATGCTATCATCTCAGTTCTCATTATTTTATTTTTATTTTTTTATAGTTTCTTTTGGTATCATTAATTTACAATTACATGTGCAATATTATGGTTATTAAACTACCCCTTTCATTAGGTCCCCCTGACCAACCCCATTACACTCACTGCCCATGAGTGTAGTGAGATGCTATAGAATCACTACTTGTCTTCTCTGAGTTGTACAGATCTCCCCATGCCCACCCAACATGACATCTGCTAATCGTAATGCCCCTTTTGCCCTCTTATCCCTCCCTTCCCACCCATTTTCCCTAGTCCCTTTTCCTTTGGTAACTATTAGTCTGTTCTTGGGTTCTGTGAGTCTGCTGCTGTTTTGTTCCTTCACTTTTTTTCTTTGTTCTTATACTCCACATATAAGTGAAATCATTTGATACTTCTCTTTTTCGGCTTGGCTTATTTCACTGAGCATAATACCCTCTAGCTCCATCCATGTTGTTGCAAATGGTAGGATTTGTTTTCTTCTTATGGCTGAATAATATTCCATTGTGTATATGTACAACCTCTTCTATATCCATTCATCTACTGATGAACACTTAGGTTGCTTCCATTTCTTGGCTATTGTAAATAGTGCGGCGATAAACATAGGGATCCATATGTCTTTTCAAACTGGGCTGCTGCAGTCTTAGGGTAAATTCCTAGGAGTGGGATTCCTGGGTCAAATGGTATTTCTATTTTGAGTTTTTTGAGGAACTTCCATACTGCTTTCCACAATGGTTGAACTAATTTGCATTCCCACCAGCAGTGTAGGAGGGTTCCCTTTTCTCCACATCCTCGCCGACATTTGTTGCTGTTTGTGTTTTGGCTGTTGGCCATCCTCACTGGTGTGAGGTGATATCTCATTGTGGTTTAATCTGCATTTCTCTGATGATTAGCGATGTGGGGCATCTTTTCATGTGCCTGTTGGCCATCTGAATTTCTTTTTTAGAGAAGTGTCTATTCATGTCCTCTGCTATTTCTTAATTGGATTATTTGCTTTTTGTTTGTTAAGGTGTGTGAGTTCTTTATATATTTTGGATGTCAACTCCTTATCGGATATGTCATTTATGAATATATTCTCCCATACTGTAGGATCTCATTTTGTTCTACTGATGGTGTCCTTTGCTGTACAGAAGCTTTTCAGCTTGGTATAGTCCCACTTGTTCATTTTTGCTTTTGTTTCCCTTGCCCGGGGAGATATGTTCATGAAGAAGTCGCTCATGTTTATGTCCAAGAGATTTTTGCCTATGTTTTTTTCTAAGGGTTTTATGGTTTCATGACTTACATTCAGATCTTCGATCCACCTTGAGTTTACCTTTGTGTATGGGGCTAGACAGCAGTCCAGTTTCATTCTCTTACATGTAGCTGTCCAGTTTTACCAACACCAGCAGCTGAAGAGGCTGTCATATCCCCATTGTATATCCAAGGCTCCTTTATCAAATATTAACTGACTGTGTATGTTTGGATTACTGTTTGGATTTTCTATTCTCTTCCACTGGTCTGTGGGTCTGTTTTTGTGCCAGTACCAAATTGTCTTGATTACTGTGGCTTTGTAGTAGGAGCTTGAAGTCAGGGAGTGTAATTCCCCCTGTTTGATTCCTCCTTCTCAGGATTGCTTTGGCTATTCGGGGTCTTTTGTGGTTCCATATGAATTTTAGAATTATTTGTTCCAGTTCATTGAAGACAGCTGTTGGTAGTTTGATAGGGATTGCATTGAATCTGTAGATTGCTTTAGGTAGTATAGCCATTTTGACAATATTTATTCTTCCTAGCCAAGAGCATGGGATTGATTTCCATTTGTTAGTGTCCTCTTTAATTTCTCCTAGGAGTGTCTTGTAGTTTTCAGAGTATAGGTCTTTCACTTCCTTCGTTAGGTTTCTTCCTAGGTATTTTATTCTTCTGGATGCAATTGTGAATGGAATTGTTTTTCTGATTTCTCTTTCTGTTAGCTCATCATTAGTGTATAGGAAAGCAACAGATTTCTGTGTGTTAATTTTGTATCCTGCAACTTTGCTGAATTCAGATATTAGTTCTAGTAGTTTTGGAGTGGAGTCTTTAGGGTTTTTTATGTACAGTATTATGTCATCTGCAAATAGTGACAATTTGACTTCTTATTTACTAATCTGGATGCCTTGTATGTCTTTGTTTTGTCTGATTTCCGTGGCTAGGACCTCCAGTACTATGTTGAATAGCAGTGCAGAGAGTGGGCATTCCTGTCTTTTTCCCGATCTTAGATGAAAAGTTTTCAGCTTCTCGCTGTTAAGTATGATATTAGCTGTTGGTTTGTCATATATGGCCTTTACGATGTTGAGGTACTTGCCATCTGTACCCATTTTGTTGAGAGTTTTAATCATGAATGGATGCTGAATTTTGTCAAATCCTTTTTCAGCATCTATGGAGATGATCATGTGGTTTTTGTTCTTCTTTTTGTTGATGTGGTGGATGATGTTGATGGATTTTCGAATGTTGTACCATCCTTGCATCCCTGGGATGAATCCCACTTGATCATGGTGTATGATCCTCTTGATATATTTTTGAATCCGGTTTGCTAATAGTTTGTTGAGTATTTTTGCATCTACGTTCATCAGGGATATTGGTCTGTAATTTTCTTTTTTGGTGAGGTCTTTGCCCGGTTTTGGTATTAGAGTGATGTTGGCTTCATAGAATGAGTTTGGAAGTATTCCCTCCTCTTCTATGTTTTGGAAAACTTTAAGGAGAATGGGTGTTATTTCTTCCCTATATATCTGGTAGAATTCAAAGGTGAACCCATCTGGTTATGGGGGTTTTGTTCTTGGGTAGTTTTTTGATTACCACTTCAATTTCCTTGCTGGTGATTGGTCTGTTTAGTTTTTCTGTTTCTTGCTTGGTCGGTCTTGGAATGTTGTATTTTTCTAAGAAGTTGTCCATTTCTTCTGTGTTTTCCACCTTGTTAGCATATATATTCTCATAATACTCTCTTATAATTCTCTGTATTTCTGTGGGGTCCGTCATTATTTTTCCTTTCTCATTTCTGATTCTGTTTATGTGTGTAGATTCTCTTTTTCTCTTAATGAGTCTGGCTAGGGGTTTATCTATTTTGTTTATTTTTTAAACGAACCAGCTCTTGGTTTCATTGATTTTTTCTATTGTTTTATTCTTCTCAATTTTATTTATTTCTTCTCTGATATTTATTATGTCCCTCCTTCTGGTGACTTTGGGCGTCATTTGTTCTTCTTTTTCCAATTTCAGTAATTGTGTCTTTAGACTATTCATTTGGAAATGTTCTTCCTTCTTTAAATAGGCCTGGATTGCAATATACTTTCCTCTTAGAACTGCCTTTGCTACGTCCCACAGAAGTTGTGGCTTTGCGTTGTTGTTATCATTAGTCTCCATATATTCTTTGATTTCTGTTTTGATTTGGTCGTTAAGCCATTGATTAATTAGGAGAATTTTGTTAATTCTCCATGTATTTGGGAGTCTTTTTGATTTCTCTCTAAAATTTATTTCTAGTTTTATACCTTTGGAATCTGAGAAGTTGGTTGGTAGGATTTTAGTATTTTTTAATATCCTGAGGTTCTTTTTGTGGCCTAGTATGTGGTCTATTCTGGAAAATGGTCCATGTGCACTTGAGATGAATGTGTATCCTGCTGCTTTTGGGTGCAGCGTTTTGTAGATGTCTATTAGGTCCATCTGTTCTAGTGTGTTGTTCAGTGCCTCTGTGTCTTTACTTATTTTCTGTATGGTTGATCTGTCCTTTGGAGTGAGTGGTGTGTTGAAGTCTCCTAAAATGAATGCATTGCTGTCTATTTCCTCCTTTAATTCTGTTAGTACTTGTTTCACATATGCTGGCACTCCGTGTTAGGTTCATATATATTTATAATGGTTATATCTTCTTGTTGGACTGACCCATTTATCATTATGTAATGTCCTTCTTTATCTCTTGCTACTTTCTTCGTTTTGAAGTCTATTTTGTCTGATACAAGTACTGCACCACCTGCTTTTTTCTCCTTGTTGTTTGCATGAAATATCTTTTTCCATCCCTTCACTTTTAGTCTGTGTATATTTTTGGGTTTGAGGTGAGTCTCTTGTAAGCAGCATATAGATGGGTCTTGTTTTTTTATCCATTCTGTTACTCTGTGTCTGTTGATTGGTGCATTCAGTCCATTTACATTTAGGGTGATTATTGATAGATATGTACTTATGGCCATTGCTGGCTTTAGATGCGTGGTTACCAAAGGTTCAAGGGTTGCTTCTTTACTATCTAACAATCTAACTTAACTTTCTTGTTAAGTTATTGTAAACACAATCTGTTGATTCTTTATTTCTCTCCCTTCTTATTCTTCCTCCTCCATTCTTTATATATTAGGTGTTTTATTCTTTGCCTTTAGTATTTGGATGGTCTGCTTTCTTTGCTATGATTTTATTTTCTCTGGTGACATCTTTTTAGCCTTAGGGGTGCTTCCCTCTAGAGCAGTCCGTTTAAGATATCCTGTAGTGGTGGTTATGAGAGGCAAATTCTCTCAACTTTCATTTGTCTGGAAAGTGTTTAATCCCTGTGTCATATTTAAATGATAATCATGCCGGATACAATATTCTTGGTTCGAGGCCCTTCCGTTTCATTACGTTAAATATATCATGCCATTCTCTTCTGGCCTCTAAGGTTTCTGTTGAGAAGTCTGATGATAGTCTGATGAATTTTCCTTTGTAGGTGATCTTTTTTCTCTCTCTAGCTGCCTTTAATACTCTGTCTTTATCTTTGATCTTTGCCATTTTAATTATTATATGTCTTGGTGTTGTCTTCCTTGGGTCCCTTGTGTTGGGAGATCTGTGGGCTTCCGTGGACTGCGGGACTATTTCCTTCCCCAGCGTGGGAAAGTTTCCAGCAATTATTTCTTCAAAGACACTTTCTATCCCTTTTTCTCTCTCTTCTTCCTCTGGTACTCCTATAATGCAAATATTGTTCCTTTTGGATTGGTCACACAGTTCTCTTAATATTCTTTCATTCCTAGAGATCCTTTTATCTCTCTCTGCGTCAGCTGTTCTGTATTCCTGTTCTCTGATTTCTATTGCTTTAACCATCTCTTGCATCTCATCCAGTCTGCTGTTAAGCCCGTCAATCGCTTGTCTGATTTCTGCATTGTCTTTCCTCACTTCCTCCCTCAGCTCTTGCACATTTCTCTGTAGATCCATCAGCATGGTTATGACTTTTATTCTGAATTCTTTTTCAGGAAGACTGTGCATTTCCATCCCTTCCGGCTCCCTCTCTGAGGTTGTCTGGTTGATCTTAATCTGGACCATATTCCTCTGTCTTTTCATGGCTATAGAAGTGGTCACTGGTAGTTGCCACATATGTCAGCTGGGCTCTTTAAGACTTTAAAAAGAAAAAAAAAAAAAACGAAAGAAAGAAAAAAAAAGAAAAAAAAAGAAAGAAAAGAAAAAAGAAAAAACAAAACAAAACAAAAACAAAAAAAATACCCACCGGGAGTAGATTCTGTGGGGATGCTGTAGGTGGTGGTGTTGCTCCACTAATCCGCAGCCGTGGCGGCGCCACTGTGCAGGGTCCTTTATAGCTCTGGCTGTGGTAGGAACGAATGGGAGGCTGTTGATCTCCGCATCGCGGGGTGCCAAGTCCTCTTAGTGTAGCTAGCTGCACGCTGTGCGCTTTCCTGTGTATTCTGGTCTCTCTTTTAGGACTAGTTGTATTTGCTGTGTTTTCATAGATATATATAGTTTTGGGAGGAGATTTCTGCCGCCCTGCTCATGCTGGCATCTTCCCGGAAGTCAGTTCTCATTATTGTTTAAAATCTTTATTTGTTTAACCACTTTCTAATTATCTGTCTCTAGGCCTAACCTCCTACCTTATCGTACCACTGTCACATCCTCCAGAAAGAATAAAAACTGTGAAGTACAAACCAGTCATATCATTATTCAGACAGCAAGTCAAGAGTCAGAGTGTTCCTGACTCTCTCTCTGTCCTCTGCCCTCTTCCAAAAGTGAGGAAAGCCAGAGCCTGATCACATCCCATACACCACACCCTGGGTCACAAGGAGGGGCCATCTCACTAGTGGATCCTTTCGCCTTTCTGTTTCAACTTAACTACAGTAATATTTCATTTAGAGAAATTAAAATAACTCCACATTGAGAAATGTCACTAATTTCTGGGTGAGGTCTTTCACAAAAACATTCTAACTACTAAGACAATAGTTTTCAAACATTTTTAAATGACCAGAATCATTTTCATCAAACAATACCTAATGCAGAACCCCAACAAAACGTGGTTGAAATGGTATTTTTGAGGTTGACAACATAGGCAGAGGTTAGATAATACAGAACTGTGTAGGTCATAGAATAAAGTTTAAATTTAGTTGGTGCAGTGTAAAGTCAGTGGGAGGAAGAATCAGGGATATGAAAAAATCTGATTTACACTTTTGAATGACCAAGGTGGCCACTGTGTGTACAAGTCTTGAAACTACTAAGAATTTCAACATTTCTGATGTATTTTTATAAACCTTAATTTACTCTGCAAAGAGTGATTTGCACTTTCCAATTAATGGGCTACGACGATAAAGGAGTCACAGAATACCTGATCCTCACTGGTTAAACCCAGGTGCATCACGAGGTAAAAATGCACCAGAAAGTCTGAGTTTGGCAGAACGTCCTGGCGTCTGGTCATCATGGCACAGATCAGTCTGTAGGCTTGTAGTTTGCCTTCCTTGTATTCATTTGGCAACATCGTCGCCTGCCAAGGAGATAAGGTTAAAAGATTTAATCAAGGCCAGATGAACAGCATTTTAACATTTCATTTACTTCTCAGTTTTCCATAAGAGTTGTTTACAGAGATGTGGGATATAGTGGCTTTAGTAAGACCTAGCCTGTCTTCACAACATGCAGTCTTGGGCAATTACATTTTTTAAACTCAATTTCAGAAGAGAAGAGGAAATTGCAATAAAGGAATAAACACATAACCACTTGCCTTAAATAGCCATGATGCAAACATTCTGAGTGGTGGGATCAAGACTGGAGGAGATGGAGAAGACTGGTTATCCAGGCTTATTGCTAGATTATCCCGTATCTAATTCACAAAGAGAATTTAGGGAAGACAACACTCAGTTTATCCCAACATTTCATTATCGTGTTCCATAGACAAATAACTGCATCCAATTAAATTTATATAAGTTGAGTGAAAAACTACAATATTTACAAATTTTTCTTTTATTGTGAGATCTACTATTTTTCAGTTGTGTGTCTGACTTACTATATATGGTTTTAGTTTTAATACAAAACTAGGGCACTGTTTTTCCTTAAATGTTAATGCCTGGAGCGGTTTAAACTCCAAACGATAAGGAATGGTTTAACAAGTTTCACTGTATAAACATGAATCATGCTTTTGAAAAAAATATTTAATAACATTGGGAAAGTGTATGTTATAAACAAAAGCAAAAACCAGAATGAAAATTGCATGTACTCTAAGATTCTACCTTTAAAAAAAAGTATTTATGCACAGAAATAAGACTATATGATAACATTGGTTATCTCTGTGGGAGAGTGATGTTAACTTTTTTCTTGGAAATTTTTCTATATTTTTCAAATTTTCTACATGAAAATGAGTAACACTTTTTTAAAGAGAATAACTAAAACTACTTAATACCCTCTTCTTTAGTACCCTATAGAAATATTCCACATGTGCACCAAATGCAATACCTCTTCCACATTTATAAAATGACCAACTGTATCATTATTTATTCTTTAATTACCAAATGTACTTTGTCTAAACACCTCATCTGTGTTGCAGAATATCAGAATATGTTCATTAGTTAATTGCAACACAGTCTTTTTGTTAAATGACAGGTAAAATTTCCCATTTAGAATAAAAGGTAATATAGCAGGATGTACCTTTGCTAGTTTGTACCAGAGTTCATAGAGATAGCCAAAAACTTTGGCATGGATCTTGGGTGACTGGATATTATTCACATCTCCGAGGATTCCCAAGACTCTTCGCCATAACACAGCAGCAGAGTCTGGGCGCCAACCAGTGAGGTTCCCTCCTGCGATTATACTACAGTCATCTGTGAGGCATTCACTGCTGTCTATGGAGAAAAACACACTGTCTGTAAATACAATCTTCATTTCATCATTACAGCCTTTTTACTTTAATGCAAATTACCAATCTTGAAAATTTATGTGTTCAGAGTAAAATAATTAAGATGAAAAGTGTGAAATGGCCGACAAATTGAAAGGCTAGAAAAGCAGAATCAATAAAGAAAGGTCAAATTGATTCTTCTAACTAAAAGGGCAACAACCTAGAGATGACAAACAGTTCCTGGAGACCCTGAGAAGGGATTTATAAAGCAAGGGAGGGGAAGGAGGGAAACCTTGAGCAGCACGGATAGGGAACAGGGCCATGAAAAATGGGTGGTCATAGAACGCCTCACTGCCAGAGTGACATTTATGGTGGCTATTATTGTTAACTCAGGTTTATTGGGGTATAATTTACTTACAATAAAATTTTATCTTTTTTAGGTTCAAGGAGTTTTAAGAAATGTATACAATCATGTAACTGTCACCATAAACTGCCATCATAATTGGGATACAGAAAAGCCTCACCCCTCCAAAAGTGCCCTTTTATAGTGAATCTTCTCCCCTATTTTCTGCAATGGAAAGCAGTGCTGTTTTTTCTATCCCTGTAGTTTTGCCTTTTCCAGAATGTCATATAGATGGAATCCTACAGTATGTATCCTTTCAGTCTGGTTTCTTTCATTTAGCATAGTGTATCTGAGATTCATCCATGTGGTTACCTGTATCAGTCTCTTTCTTCTTACTGCAGGTTAATTTTCCATTTTATGGATATATCATAGTTTTTTTTATCCATTCACCTACTGAAAGACATTTGAATAGTCTCCTGTTTTTGATGATTATAAATAAAGCTACCATAAACATTCATGTTCAGGTTTCTGTGTGAACATATGTTTACATTTCTCTTTTTGAAGACAAGAGTCACAACATGGTACACACTGATTCTGGGGTTACTCCTTCCTTTTAGTGAAACATATCTTCTAATGGATACCTGAGAAAGGGGTATGTCCTTACATATCTGAAAGTGTTTGTTCCCATTTAGTTCATAGTTCAGTTGGGTATAGAATTCTATGTTAGAATTTTTTTCCATGTAGTTTTTTTCTTTCCTGCAGTTCCCTTTGTAATTTTAAAGTCAACAGCATTCTGATGCTTAAAATATTTTAGTGAATATTAATTCTGGAAAATTTTAGTATCCTCTTTTTGCACCTAGTAATCTAAATTCTCATGATTTGCTTTGGTATTATCTATTTTCATCACTGTGTTTGGCATTCATTAGGTCTTTTCAAGTATAATACACATGCTCTTCAGTTTTGTGAAACTTTAAAAAATTATTTCATTGATGATTTCCTCTCTTTTCTTGTTCCTGTTACTTCTTTCTCAACCTCCTATTTAAGCTTCAACTTCTCACATAGGTCCTCAAATTCTTATCTTCTCACTTCCATTTCTTATCTTTATGATTTTTGTTCTACTTTGTAGATGCACAACAGATATCTCCAACTTGATCTTCCAACTCCTCTGTAAATTGATTATATTTCTCTATATTTATAATAGTCAAAAGCCCTTTCTTGTTCTCCCAATCAATTTTTATACTCTTGGTCTTTGTTTCATGGAGACAATATGTACTTACCTCTCTAAAACCATTAATAACTTGGTGGAGTTCCGGGAAGATGGTGGCATGAGCAGGGCGGTGGAAATCTAGTCCCAAAACTATATATGTCTATGAAAATACAGCAAATACAACTATTCCTAAAAGAGAGACCAGAATACACAGGAAAGTGCACAGCGTGCAGCTACACCTGAGAGGACTTGGCACCCCGCCAGGTGGGTAAGATACGGAGCCACGACCCAGTGGGACTCGAGCACTCCCCCACCCCAATGAACAAGTGGGAGGAGAGGATTCAGAGCTGGGAGGGAGTGGAATTACAGGCCTGCGAAATAACCTGCCCCGGGAATCTGCGCCGGTAGCGCTGACACACATCACACAGTGTAGCGGGTTTTGAGCTGGGAACGCACCCGGTACCTTGCACCTGGCTCCCGAGAAAAAAAAGTGCGCGCTTTCTTCCGCGGTCTTATAATCATCCCAGCAACTCAGCCCAGCAGGCTGCGAGTCCTGAGGAATTTCTGACCCCGTGGATGGTGACTGGGAAAAAGTAGTCGCATTGAAACTTCACACACAGAACAATAGCCTCCCATTCGTTCCCGCTCCGGCCAGAGCTGCAAAAGGCCCAGTGGAGCAGCGCAGCCGTGGAATAGTGGAGCAACAGCGCCACATACAACATCCTTACAGAACTACTCCCGGTGGCCTTTTTTTCAATTTCCCTTTCTTTTTTTTCTTTTCTTTCTTTTTTTCTTTTTTTCTCTTTTCTTTCTCTTCCTTCTTTTCTTCTATTTTCTTTCTCTTCCTTCTTCTTTTTCTTTTAAAGTCTTAAAGAGCCCAGCTGACATACGTGGCACCTGCCAATGACCACTTCTATCGTCATGAAAAGACAGAGGAATATGGTACAGACAAAGCTCACCCAGACAACACCAGAGAGGGAGCCTCAAGGGATGGAAATGCACAGTCTTCCTGAAAAAGAATTCAGAATAAAAGTCATAACCAAACTGATGGATCTACAGAGAAATATGCAAGAGTTGAGGGAGGAAGTGAGGGAAGTCAGGAAAGACAATGCAGAAATGAGACAAGCCATCAAGGGGCTTAGCAGCAGACTGGACGAGATGCAAGAGACCATTAATGCAAAATAAATCAGAAAACAGGAATACAGAGCAGCTGAGGCAGAGAGAAATAAAAGGATCTCTAGGAATGAAAGAATATTAAGACAACTGGGTGACCAATCAAAACAGAACAATATTCGCATTATACGAGTACCAGAGGAAGAAGAGAGAGAAAAAGAGATAGAAAGTGTATTTGAAGAAATAATTGCTGAAAACTTCCCCATGCTGGGGAAGGAAATAGTCTCACAGTCCACAGAAGTCCACAGATCTCCCAACATGAGGGACCCAAGGAAGACAACACCAAGACACATAATAATTAAAATGGCAAAGATCAAAGATAAAGACAGAGTATTAAAGGCAGCTAGAGAGAGAAAAAAGATCACCTACAAAGGAAAACCCATCACACTATCATAAGACTTCTCAACAGAAACCCTAAAGGCCAGAAGAGAATGGCAATGATATATATAATGTAATGAAACAGAAGGGCCTCGAACCAAGAATACTGTATCCAGCACGATTATCATTTAAATATGACGGAGGGATTATACAATTTCCAGACAAGCGAAAGCTGAGAGAATTTGCCTCCCATAAACCACCTCTACAGGACATCTTAAAGGAACTGCTTTAGAGGAAAGCACTCCTAAGGCTAAAAAGATGTCACCAGAGAAAATAAAATCATAGCAAAGAAAGCAGACAATCCAAATACTAACTAAAGGCAAAGAATAAAACACCTAGTATATAAAGAATGTAGGAGGAAGAATAAGAAGGGAGAGAAATAAGGAAACATGAGACTGTGTTTACAATAACTTAACAAGAAAGTTAACTTAGATTGTTAGATAGTAAAGAAGCAACCCTTGAACCTTTGGTAACCACGAATCTAAAGCCAGCAATGGCAATTTAAATACATATCTATCAATAATCACCCTAAAAGTAAATGGACTGAATGCTCCAATCAAAAGACACAGAGTAACAGAATGGATAAAAAAGCAAGACCCATCTATATGCTGCCTACAAAAAACTCACCTCAAACCCAAAGATATACACAGACTAAAAGTGAAAGGATGGAAAAAGATATTTCATGCAAACAACAAGGAGAAAAAAGCAGGTGTTGCAGTACTTGTATCAGACAAAATAGACTTCAAAACAAAGAAAATAGCAAGAGCTAAAGAAGGACATTACATAATGATAAAGGGGACAATCCAACAAGAGGATATACTCATTATAAATACATATGCACCCAACACGGGAGCGCCAGCATATGTGAAACAAGTACTAAGAGATTTAAAGGAGAAAATAGACAGCAATGCATTCGTTTTAGGAGACTTCAACACACCACTCACTCCAAAGGACAGATCAACCAGAGAGAAAATAAGTAAAGACACAGAGGCACTTAACAAGACACTAGAACAGATGGACCTAACAGACATCTACAGAACTCTACACCCAAAAGCAACAGGATACACATTCATCTCAAGTGCACATGGAACATTTTCCAGAATAGACCACATACTAGGCCACAAAAAGAACCTCAGTAAATCAAAAAATACTAAAATCCTACCAACCAACTTCTCAGATCACAAAGGTATAAAACTAGAAATGAATCTGAGAAAGAAAAAAAAAAAGGGCTGACAAATACATGGAGATTTAACAATATTCTTCTAATCAATCAATGGGTTAACGACAAATCAAAACAGAAATCAAAGAATATATGGAGACTAATGACAACAACAACACAAAGCCACAACTTCTGTGGGATGCAGCAAAGGCAGTTCTAAGAGGAAAGTATATTGCAATCCAGGCCTATTTAAAGAAGGAAGAACATTCCCAAATGAATAGTCTAAAGACACAATTATTGAAATTGGAAAAAGAAGAACAAATGATGCCCAAAGTCACCAGAAGGAGGGACATAATAAAGATCAGAGAAGAAATAAATAAAATTGAGAAGAATAAAACAATAAAAAAATCAATGAAACCAAGAGCTGGTTCTTTGAAAAAATAAACAAAATAGATAAATGCCTAGCCACACTTAATAAGAGAAAAAGAGAATCTACACACAATAACAGAATCAGAAATGAGAAAGGAAAAATAACGACGGACCCCACAGATATACAAAGAATTATACGAGAATAATATGTGCATCTATATGCTAACAAGCTGCAAAACCTAGAAGAAATGGACAACTTCTTAGAAAAACACAACCTTCCAAGACCAACCAAGCAAGAAACAGAAAAACTAAACAGACCAATAACCACCAAAGAAATTGAAGCGGTAATCAAAAAACTACCCAAGAACAAAACCCCAGACCTGATGGATTCACCTCTGAATTCTACCAGACATACAGAGAAGAAATAACACCCATTCTCCTTAAAGTTTTCCAAAAAATAGAAGAGGAGGGAATACTTCCAAACTCATTCTATGAAGCCAACATCACTCTAATACCAAAACCGGGCAAAGACCTCACCAAAAAAGAAAATTACAGACCAATATCCCTGATGAACATAGATGTAAAAATACTCAACAAAGTATTAGTAAACCGAATTCAAAAATATATCAAGAGATTATACACTATGATCAAGTGGGATTCATCCCAGGGATGCAAGGATGGTACAACATTCGAAAATCCATCAACATCATCCACCACATCAACAAAAAGAAGAACAAAAACCACATGATCATCTCCATTGATGCTGAAAAAGCATTTGACAAAATTCAGCATCCATTCATGATTAAAACTCTCAACAAAATGGGTATAGATGGCAAGTACCTCAACATCATAAAGGCTATATATGACAAACCCACAGCTAACATCATACTTAACAGTGAGAAGCTGAAAGCTTTTCATCTAAGATCGGGAACAAGACAGGGATGCCCACTCTCTCCACTGTTATTCAACATAGTACTAGAGGTCCTAGCCATGGCAATCAGACAAAACAAAGACATACAAGGCTTCCAGATTGGTAAAGAAGAAGTCAAATTGACACTATTTGCAGATGACATGATATTGTACATAAAGAACCCTAAAGACGGCACTCTAAAACTACTAGAACTAATATCTGAATTCAGCAAAGTTGCAGGAAACAAAATTAACACACAGAAATCTGTTGCTTTCCTATACACTAACGATGAACTAACAGAAAGAGAAATCAGGAAAACAATTCCATTCACAATTACATCAAAAAGAATAAAATACCTAGGAATAAACCTAACGAAGGAAGTGAAAGACCTATACTCTGAAAACTATAAGACACTCCTTAAGAGAAATTATAGAGGACAGTAACAAATGGAAATGCATCCCATGCTCTTGGCTAGGTAGAAGAAATACTGTCAAAATGGCTATTTTTGACAATCTATAGATTCAATGCTATCCCTATCAAAAACCAACAGCTTTCTTCAATGAACTCAAACAAATAATTCTAAAATTCATATGGAACCACAGAAGACCCTGAATAGCCAAAGCAATCCTGAGAAGGAGGAATAAAACAGGGGGAACTATGCTCCCTGACTTCAAGCTCTACTACAAAGCCGCAGTAATCAAGACAATTTGTTATTGGCACAAAAACAGACCCACAGATCAGTGGAACAGAATATAAAATCCAAACATTAACCCAAACACATACAGTCAATTAATATTTGATAAAGGAGCCTTGGATATACAATGCGGAGATGACACCCTCTTCAGCAGCTGGTGTTGGAAAAACTGGACAGCTACATGTAAGAGAAAGAAACTGGACTACTATCTAACCCCATACACAAAAGTAAACTCAAAATGGATCAAAGACCTGAATGTAAGTCATGAAACCATAAAACTCTTAGGAAAAAACATAGGCAAAAATCTCTTGGACTAAACATGAGCGACTTCTTCATGAACATATCTCCCCGGGCAAGGGAAACAAAAGCAAAAATGAACAAGTGGAACTTTATCAAGCTGAAAAGCTTCTGTACAGCAAAGGACACCATCAGTAGAACAAAAAGACATCCTACAGTATGGGAGAATATATTCATAAATGACATATCTGATAAGGGGTTGACATCAAAAATATATGAAAAAGTCACACACCTCAACAAACATAAAGTAAATAATCCAATTAAGAAATGGGCAGAGGACCTGAATAGACACTTCTCCAAAGAAGCAACTCAGATGGACAACAGGCACATGAAAAGATGCTCCACATTGCTAATCATCAGAGAAATGCAGATTAAAACCACAATGAGATATCACCTCACACCAGTGAGGATGGCCAACATCCAAAACACAAACAACAACAAATGTTGGAGAGGATGTGGAGAAAGGGGAACCCTCCTACACTGCTGGTGGGAATGCAAATTAGTTCAACCATTGTGGAAAACAGTATGGAGGTTCCTCAAAAAACTCAAAATAGAAATACCATTTGACCCAGGAATCCCACTCCTAGGAATTTACCCTAAGAATACAGCAGCGCAGTTTGAAAAAGACAGATGCACCCCTATGTTTATCGCAGCACTATTTACAATAGCCAAGAAATGGAAGCAACCTAAGTGTCCATCAGTAGATGAATGGATAAAGAAGATGTGGTACATATACACAATGGAATATTATACAGTCATAAGAAAACAAATCCTACCATTTGTAAGAACATGAATGGAGCTAGAGAGTATTATGTTCAGTGAAATAAGCCAAGCTGAAAAAGACAAGTATGAAATGATTTCACTCATATGTGGAGTATAAGAACAAAGAAAAAAACTGAAGGAACAAAACAGCAGCAGACTCACAGATCCCAAGAATGGAGGAATAGTTACCAAAGGCAAAGGGACTGGGGAGGATGGGTGGGAAGGGAGGGGCAAGGGGGAAAAAGGGGCATTACAATTAGCAGAGGTAATGTTGGTGGGGACACGGGGAGGGCTGTATAACTCAGAGAAAACAAGTAGTGACTGTATAGCATCACACTACGCTGATGGACAGTGACTGTAATGGGCTTGGTGGGGGGGGACCTGATGAAGGGGGTAGTTTAATCACCATAATATTGCACATGTAATTGTAGATTAATAAATCTACAAATAAAATAAATAAAATAAATAAAATAAAAATAAAAATAAAAACATTAATAACTTTCTAAAATTTTACTTATTTCCAGATTCTTAATATGTGCTCCACCCTATTTCACTGCTGTCTCATGTGTTAGTATGTGCTCCACCCTATTTCCTACATTTGTCTCATGTGTTCCGTATTACATGTTTTCTTCAAATAGCTGGAGATCCTTGGCTATCTTCATATTTAGGAATGATCTACAAGGACTGAATGGAAGCTTAGTGTACAGGCATGGTTTTTGTGAGTTTCCCCCATTGACTTGGAGAACCTCAGCCACACACATCCTTAGAATTTTTTGTTTCCCAAGACCTATGGAAAAAATTCCAGGAAAAAGGCAGCTCAGAGTATATAGAAACTCCTAGTCAGTGCTTTTGTCTCAAAACAGTACCTCTACATCCAGCTGTGTGTTGGTGACTCCAGGCGAGAAATTTCCGAACTTAATCTCTCCATCTTCTGGTATGAAGTTCTAGCTACTTCTTAAACAGACTTACAGCCTTCCTATGTTTAGCCCAACCATTACCTCCTACTTCCACAGATACCTCATATGGGCAAGTTTCTAACCCTTTTAAGTGGCCTGCAGTAACTAGTATGCAGGTTGCTTCTTGGCTTTCTGCACCACTGACAGAGGATTCTGTGTTCTCAGGTCTGCCGATTTCTCCACATGTCACCTGTTCACAACTTCTAACAGTTGGTTACCACTTCCATCTGTCCTTCCATTTTTGCCCTTGTCGGTGTGTGTCTAAAGTAACATAACTCTTTTAATGTGGAGTAGGTGGGGTTTGGGGAAGAAGTGGGGCTATTTATCTCTCTCCATTCTACAATCTTTGACTGGATATGCATTAATATTTTAATGTTTTTATTACTCATTTCTTCAGCTTATTTTTTTCATATCCAATCAAGTCACTTTTATATATATATTTACTTATTTTATTACTTTTTAATTTTGCTATTATTAATATACTACATGAGCAACATTATGGTTAATAGACTACCTTTTTATCAAGTCTCCACCACATACCCCATTGCAGTCACTGGCCATCAGTGTAGTGGGATGTTATACAATCACTACTTGTCTTCTCTGTGTTATACTGCTTTCCCGTATCCCCCCTCCCCCCTCCCCCATTACATTATGTGTGCTAATTGTAATAGCCCTTTTTCCCCATTATCACTCCCCTCCCATGCATCTACCCCAGTTCCTTTCCCTTTAGTAACTGTTAGTCCATTATTGGGTTCTGTGAGTCTGCTACTGTTTTGTTCCTTCAGTTTTTTTTTTTTCTGATACTCCACAGATGAGTGAAATCATTTGATACTTGTCTTTCTCCGCCTGGCTTATTTCACTAAGCATAATACCCTCTAGCTCCATCCATGTTGTTGCAAATGGTAGGATTTGTTTTCTTCTTATGGCTGAATAATATTCTATTGTGTATATATACCACATTTTATTTATCCATTCATCTACTGATGGACACTTGGGTTGCTTCCATTTCTTGGCTATTGTAAAACGTACTGATATAAAGATAGGGGTGCATATGTCTTTTTGAAACTGGGCTGCTGCATTCTTAGGGCAAATTCCTAGGAGTGGGATTCCTGGGTCAAATGGTATTTCTATTTTGAGTTTTTGAGGAACCTCCATACTGCTTTCCACCATGGTTGAACTACTTTACATGCCTACCAGCAGTGTAGGAGGGTTGCCCTTTCTCTACATCCTCGCCAATATTTGTTGTTCTTTGTCTTTTGGATGGCAGCCATCCTAACTGGTGTGAGGTGATATCTCATTGTGGTTTTAATTAGCATTTCTCTGATGACTAGTGATGTAGAGCATCTTTTCATGTGTCTGTTGACCATCTAAATTTCTTCTTTGGAGAAGTGTCTGTTCAGCTCCTCTGCCCATTTTTTAATTGGCTTATTTGCTTTTTGTTTGTTGAGGTGCATGAGCTCTTTATATAATTTGGATGTCAACCCCTTATTGGATATGTCACTTATGACTTATGAATATATTCCCCCATACTGTAGGATGTCTTTTTGTTCTACTGATGGTATCCTTTGCTGTTCAGAAGCTTTTTAGTTTTATATAGTCCCATTTGTTCATTTTTGCTTTTGTTTCCCTTGCCCGGGGAGATATGTTCATGAAGAAGTCACTCATGTTTATGTCCAAGAGATTTTTGCCTACGTTTTTTTCTAAGAGTTTTATGGTTTCATGACTTACATTCAGGTCTTTGATCCATTTTGAGTTTGCTTTTCTGTATGGGGTTAGACAGTAGTCCAGTTTCTTTCTCTTACATGTAGCTGTCCAGTTTTGCCAACAAAAGCTGTTGAAGAGGATGTCATTTCCCAATTGTATATCCATGGCTCCTTTATCATATATTAATTGACCATATATGCTTGGGTCTATATCTGGGCTGTCTAGTCTGTTCCACTGGTCTATGGGTCTCTTCTTATGCCAGTACCAAATTGTCTTGATTACTGTAGCTTTGTAGTAGAGCTTGAAGTCAGGGAGCGTAATTCCCCGTGCTTTATTCTTCCTTCTCAGGATTGCTTTGGCTATTCGGGGTCTTTTGTGGTTCCATATGAATTTTAGAACTATTTGCTCTAGTTTGTTGAAGAATGCTATAGGTATTTTGATAGGGATTGCATTGAATCTGTAGATTGCTTTAGGCAGAATGGCCATTTTGACAATATTAATTCTTCCTAGCCAAGAGCATGGGATGAATTTCCATTTATTAGTATCCTCTTTAATTTCTCTTAAGAGTGTCTTGTAGTTTTCAGGGTATAGGTTTTTCACTTCTTTGGTTAGGTTTATTCCTAGGTATTTTATTCTTTTGGATGTGATTGTGAATGGAATTGTTTTCCTGATTTCTCTTTCTGCTAGTTCATCGTTAATGCATAGGATTGCAACAGATTTCTGTGTATTAGTTTTGTATCCCGCAACTTTGCTGTATTCAGATATTAGATCTAATAGTTTTGGACTGGATTTTTTAGGGTTTTTTATGTTCAATATCATGTCATCTGCAAACAGGGACAGTTTAACTTCTTCCCTGCCAATCTGGATGCTTTTATTTCTTTATGTTGTCTGATTGCAGTGCTAGGACCTCCAGAACTATGTTGAATAGAAGTGGGGAGAGTGGGCATCCTTGTCTTGTTCCCAATCTTAAAGAAAAAGCTTTCGTCTTCTCGCTGTTAAGTATAATGTTGGCTGTGGGTTTGTCATATATGGCCTTTATTATGTTGAGGTACTTGCCCTCTATAGCCATTTTGTTGAGAGTTTTTATCATGAATGAATGTTGAATTTTGTCAAATGCTTTTCAGCATCTATGGAGACGATCATGTGGTTTTTGTCCTTCTTTTTTTGATGTAGTGGATGATGTTGATGGATTTTCAAATGTTGTAACATCTTGGGATGAATCTCACTTAATCATGATGGATGATCTTCTTGATGTATTTTTGAATTCAGTTTGTTAAATTTTTGTTGAGTATTTTTGCATCTATGTTCATCAGTGATATTGGTCTGTAATTTTCTTTTTTCGTGATGTCTTTGCCTGGTTTTGGTATTAGAGTGATGTTGGCCTCGTAGAATGACTTTGGGCATTTTCCCACCTCTTCTACTTTTTGGAAAACTTTAATGAGGATGGGTATTAGGTCTTCACTAAATGTTTGATAAAATTCAGCAGTGAAATCATCTGGTCCACGGATTTTGTTCTTAGGTAATTTTTTGATTACCAGTTCAATTTCTTTGTTGGTAATTGGTCTGTTCAGATTTTCTGTTTGTTCCTGGGTCAGGCTTCGAAGGTTGTATTTTTCTAGAAAGTTGTCCATTTCTTCTAGGTTATCCAGTTTTTTACCATATAATTTTTCATAGTATTCTCTCATAATTCTTTGTATGTCTGTGGTGTCCGTAATGATTTTTTGTTTCTCATTTCTGATTCTGTTTATGTATGTAGACTCTGTTTTTTTTCTTGATAAGTCTGGCTAGGGGTTTATCTATATTGTTTATTTTCTCAAAGAACCAGCTCGTCCTTTCATTGATTCTTTCTTTTGTTTTATTCTTCTCAATTTTATTTATTTCTGCTTTATTCTTTATTATTTCCCTCCTTCTAGTCAATTTGGGCCTCATTTCGTCTTCTTTTTCTAGTTTCATTAACTGTGAGTTTAGACTGTTCATTTGGGATTGTTCTTCTTTCCTGAAGTAGGCCTGTATTGCAATATATTTCCCTCTTAGCACAGTCTTCGCTGCATCCCACAGATTTTGTGGGTTGAATTATTGTTGTCATTTGTCTACATATATTGCTTGATCTCTTTTTATTTGGTCATTGATCCATTGATTATTTAGGAGTATGTTTTTTAGTCTCCATGTGTTTGTGGGCATTTTCATTTTCTTTGTGTAATTTATTTCTACTTTCATACCTTTGTGATCTGAGAAGCTGGTTGGTACAATTTCAATCTTTCTGAATTTACTGAGGCTCTTTTTGTGGCCTAACATATGATCTATTCTTGAAAATGTTCCCTATGCACTTGAGAAGAATGTGTATCCTGTTGCTTTTGGATGGAGTGTTCTGTAGATGTCTGTTAGGTCCATCTGTTCTAATGAGTTGTTCAGTGCCTCTGTCTCTTTACTTATTTTCTGTCTGGTTGATCTGTCCTTTGGAGTGAGTGGTGTGTTGAAGTCTCCTAAAATGAATGCATTGCATTCTATTTCCCCCTTTAATTTTGATAGTATTTGTTTCACGTATGTAGGTGATCCTGTGTTGGGTGCATAGATATTTATAATAGTTATATCCTCTTGTTGGACTGACCTCTTTATCATTATGTAATGTCCTTCTTTGTCTCTTGTGACTTTCTTTGCTTTGAAGTCTATTTTGTCTGATACAAGTACTGCAACACCTGCTTTTTTTCTCACTGTTAGTTGTATGAAATATCTTTCTCCATCCGTTTCCTTTCAGTCTGTGTATGTCTTTGGGTTTGAAGTGAGTCTCTTGTAGGGAGCATATAGATGGATCTTGTCTTTTTATCCATTCAGTAACTCTATGTCTTTTGATTGGTGCATTCAGACCATTTACATTTAGGGTTATTATCAATAGGTATGTACTTACTGCCATTGCAGGCTTTAGATTCATGGTTACTAAAGGTTCAAGGGCAATTCCTTTACTATCTAACAGTCTAATTTTAATTTATTTTGTATACTATTATAAACACAACCTAAAGGTTCTTTTCTTTTTCTTCCTCCTCCATTCGTTGTATGTTATGAATCATATTCTGTACTCCTTATCTTCCCTTGGATGACATCTATTTAGCCTTAGGAATACTTCCATCTATAGGAGTCCCTTCAAAAAGCTCTGCAGAAGTAGTTTGTGGGAGGTAAATTCTCTCAGCTTTTGCTTATCTGAAAATTGTTTAATCCCTCCTTCAAATTTAAATGATAACCTGCCGGGTAGAGTATTCTTTGTTCGAGGCCCTTCTGCTTCATTGCTTTAAATATATCATGCCACTCCCTTCTGGCCTGTAAGGTTTCTGTTGAGAAATATTATGATAGCCTGATTTGTTTTCCTTTGTATGTGATCTTTTTTCTCTCTCTAGCTGCTTTTAAAAGTTTGTCTTTATCATTGATCTTTGCCATTTTAACTATTATATGTCTTGATATTGTCTTTCTTGGGTCCCTTGTGTTGGGAGATCTGTGCATCTCACTGTCTTGAGAGACTATCTCTTTACCTAGAGTGAGGAAGTTTTCAGAAATTACCTCTTCAATAACACTTTCTATCCCTTTTTCTCTCTCTTCTTCTGGTACCCCTATAATGCGAATATTGTTCCGTTTGGATAGGTCACACAGTTCTCTCAGTACTCTTTCATTCTTAGAGATCCTTTTTTCTTTCTATGCCTCAGTTTCTTTGTATTCCTCTTCTCTAATTTCTATTCCATTTACCGTCTCTTCTACTACATCTAATCTGCTTTTAAATCCCTCCATTGTATGTTTCATTTCAGATATGTAATTTCTTAATGATTGAATCTCCAACTTAAATTCGTTCCTGACCTGAATATTTTTCTGTACCTCCATAAGCATGTTTACAATTTTAATTTTGAACTCTCTTTCAGGAAGACTGGTGAGTTCGGTTTCATTTGACCCTCTTTCTGGGGTTTGTGAGATTTTGGTCTGAACCCTGTTCTTTTGATTTTTCATATTTCTGTGTGGTGCTAACTAGTGCTCAGAAACTCCAGTCTCTGGAGCTGCTCAGCCCCTAGAGTGAGGATGGGGGTCATAGGGGAGCGGAGCTGGTGCGTGGGGAGAGGAAAGAACTGTTTCCTCATTCCCATCTGCGGTGCTTGTCTCCAGTGTCAGAGCCAGTGGGCCAAGCACACACATGTAAACCTCTGTGCTTTGCATCTCTAGTTGTTGTAGGCGGGGCCTCCCTCTGGCTGGCATGACACCTGTGCAGTGACTGCGGGTTTGCGAGCAAGTGCCTACAGGCCAGTAGGAAGGCTCAGTAGGCTGTGTGTCACAGTGGGGGGCCTCGGAGCTAAGTAGGCCGTCGCACCTGAAGCTCCTCAAAGTTCCCAACCAGCTGGGCAGAGTGCGCCCAGACAACCTTGTAGAGTTCTCCCTTCACACAGCAAGTTCCGTGCAAACCCCGCCCCTTCAGCAGCCCTCTTGCTGCTAGGACGCCTCTCAGACTGCCTGCCTTTCCTCTGACACAGAGCGGCCGGGTGTGGATCCCCTCCTTCACAAACGGCTGGAATGTAAAATTCTCAAGCACTCCACCTGTCTGAGCTCCCCAATGTCCAGAGCACCACACACTATAGGATTCTACTCATAAAGCAGATTTCCGGGCTAGGTGCCCAGCAGTCCCAGGCTTCCACCCCCTCCCCACTCTGTTTCTCTTCCTCCCGCTGGTGAGCTGGGGTGGGGGAAGGGCTTGGGTCCTGCCAGATTAAGACTATCGTACCCTGTTTTGTGAGGTCTGCTCTGTTCATGAAGTGTATATGCAGTCTGGTTCAGCGTTTGTTGCTGTTTTTAAAGTTAGTTGTATTAATTAACTATATTTTTGTACTGTTGTAGTTTTGGGAGGAGCTCTCTATCTCACCTCTCATGCCACCATCTTCCTCATGTCTTCAGCTTATTTTTAAAAGTCACTTCTTTCACTTTTTTATTTGACCATGTTTGTTAAGCTTTAATGTATTTACCTTCTATTTGACAGTTTTTTCCTGAATTAATTTTGTAAAAATGAGGTTTTTTTTAGAACAGTTTTGGATTTACAAATATTGCAAAGATAGTATAGAGTTCCCATGTAATCCACACCCAGTTTTCTCTATTGCTAAAATCTTACATAATTATGGTACATTTGCCACAACTAATGAACCAATATTGAATCATTATTATAAAGTCCATATTTAATAGATATTTCTTTAGTTTTTAATCTAACGTCTTTTCTGTTTGAAGATTCTATCCAAGATACCATATTATATTTGTCATGTTTCCTTAGCCTCCTCTTGGCTATGATAGTTTTTCAGACTTTTCTTATTTTTAATGACCTTGACAGTCTTAAGGTGTATCAATCAGGTATTTTGTAGAATGTTCTCCAATTAGGATTAGTCTGATGTTTTCTCATAATAAGATTATTCTCTTATGCTTTAGCATTTCCATTACTGAAATGAACTTCTCTTACTTCCAATGTTTGATTTTTTCCCAGTATTCTTGGATTTAAATTACTAATGCCTTATTTAGGATTTTTGCTTATAAGCTTTTAAGGGAGTTGAACTCTAATGTTCCTTATTTATTTATAATTTTTTATTAAGGTATTACAGATAGACACTCTTATGAAGGTTTCACATGAAAAAACAATGTGGTTACTACCTTTACCCATATTATTAAGTCCACACGCATAGCCCAATGCAGTCACTGTCCAACAGTGTAGTAAGATACCGCAGATTCACTGTTTGTTTTCGGTGTGCTACACTGTTTTCCCTGTGATGCACCACACCATGTGTACTAAACATAATACCCCTCAGTCCCCTTCTTCCTCCTTCCACACTCGCCTTCCCACACCCCTCCCCTTTGGTAACCACTAGTCCCTTCTTGGAGTCTCTGAGAATGCTATTTTGTTCCTTCACTTTTGTTGCATTTTTGGGGGGGTACCATTAATCTACAATTACATGTGCAACATTATGGTTACTAGACTCCCCACCTCATCAAGTTGCCACCACATACTCAATTACACTCACTGTCCATCAGCTAGTGAGATGCTATAGGATCACTAACACACTTCCCTGAGTTGTACAGCCCTCCCCATGTCACCCCCTATATTATGACTGCTAATCATAATGGCCGTTTTTCCCCATTGTCCCTTCTTTCACACCCATGCTCTCCAGTCCATTACCCTTTGGTAACTGTTGGTCCATTCTTGGGTTCTGTGAGTCTCCTACTGTTTTGTCCCTTCAGTTTTTTCTTTGTTCTTATATTCCACAAATGAGTGAAATCATTTGATACTTGTCTTTTTCTGCCTGGCTTATTTCACTGAGCATAATACCTTCTAGCTCCATCCACGTTGTTGCAAATATCAGGATTTGTTTTCTTCTTATGGCTGAATAGTATTCCATTGTGTATATGTACCAACTCTTCTTTATTCATTCATCTACTGATGGACACTTAGGTAGCTTCCATTTCTTGGCTATTGTAAATACTGCTGCAATAAACATAGGGGTGCATATACCTTTTTCAAATTGGGCTGCTGCATACTTAGGGTAAATTCCTAGGAGTGGAATTCCTAGGCCAAATGAAATTTTGAGTTTTTTGAGGAACCTTCATGCTACTTTCCACAATGGTTGAACTAATTTGCATTCCCACCAGTGTGTAGGAGGGTTCCCCTTTCTCTACATCCTTGCCAACATTTGTTGTTTGTGTTTTGGGTGGTGGCCATCCTTACTGGTGTGAGGTGATATCTCACCGTGGTTTTACATTGCATTTCTCTGATGATTAGCGATGTGGAGCATCTTTTCATGTGCCTGCTGGCTATCTAAATTTCTTCTTTGGAAAAGTGTTCAGATCCTCTACCATTTTTTAATTGGATTATTTGCTTTTCATTTGGTGAAGTACATGAGCTCTTTACATATTTGGGATGTCAACTTCTTATGTCATTTATGAATATATTCTCCCATACTGTTGGATGTCTTTTTAATCTACTGATGGTGTCCTTTGCTGTACAGAAGCTTTTCAGCTTGATATAGTCCTACTTGTTCATTTTTGCTTTTGTTTCCCTTGCCTGGGGAGATATGTTCATGAAGAAGTTGCTCAAGTTTATGTCCCAGAGATATTTGCCTATGTTTTTTTCTAAGAGTTTTATGGTTTCATGACTTACATTCAGGTCTTTGATCCATTTTGAATTTACTTTTGAGTATGGGGTTAAAAAATGATCCAGTTTCATTCTCTTACATGTAGCTGTTCAGTTTTGCCAACACCAGCTGTTGAAGAGGCTGTCATTTACCCATTGTGTTTCCATGGCTCCTTTATCATATATTAATTGACCGTATATGTTTGGGTTAATATGTGGACTCTCCATTCTGTTCCACTGGTCTGTGGGCCTGTTCTTGTACCAGTACCAAATTGTCTTGATTACTGTAGCTTTGTAGTAGAGCTTGAAGTCAGGTAGTGTAATTCCCCATTTTATTCTTGCTTCTCTGGATTGCTTTGGCTGTTCGGGGTTTTTTGTGTTTCTGTGTGAATTTTAGAACTATTTGTTCCAGTTCGTTGAAGAATGCTGTTGGTATTTTGATAGGTATTGCATTGAATCTGTAGATTGATTTAGATTGTATAGCCATTTTGACAAAATTTATTCTTCCTAGCCAAGAGCATGGGATGAATTTCCACTTGTTAGTGTCCTCTTTAATTTCTCCTAGGAGTGTCTTGTAGTTTTCAGGGTACAGATCTATCACTTCCTTCGTTAGGTTTATTCCTAGGTATTTTATTCTTTTTGATGCAACTGTGAATGGAATTGTTTTCCTGATTTCTCTTTCTGTTAGCTCATCATTAGTGTATTGGAAAGCAACAGATTTCTGTGTATTAATTTTGTATCCCGCAACTTTGCTGAATTCACACATTAGTTCTAGTAGTTTTGGAGTGCAGTCTTTAGGGTTTTTTATGTACAATATCATGTCATCTGCAAATAGTGACAGTTTGACTTCTTCCTTACCAATCTGGATGCCTTTTATTTCTTTGTGTTGTCTGATTGCCGTGGCTAGGACCTCCAGTACTATGTTGAATGACAGTGGAGAGAGTGGGCATCCCTGTCTTGTTCCCGATCTTAGATGAAAGGCTTTCAGCTTCTCGCTGTTAAGTATGATGTTAGCTGTGACTTTTTCATATATATGATGTTGAGTTCAAAACATATGATGTTGAGTTACTTGCCGTCTATACCCATTTTGTTGAGAGTTTTAGTCATGAATGGATGCTATATTTTGTCAAATGCTTTTTCAGCATCTATGGAGATGATCATGTGGTTTTTGTTCTTCTTTTTGTTGATGTGGTGGATGACGTTGATGGATTTTCGAATGTTGTACCATCCTTGCATCCCTGAGATGAATCCCACTTGATCATGGTGTGTGATCCTCTTGATGTATTTTTGAATTCGTTTTGCTAATACTTTGTTGAGTATATTGGCATCTATGTTCAATAGGGATATTGGTCTGTAACTTTCTTTTTTGGTAGGTTCTTTGCCTTGTTTTGATATTAGAGTGATGCTGGCCTCATAGAATGAGTTTGGAAGCATTCCCTCCTGTTCTATTTTTTGGAAAACTTTAAGTAGAATAGGTATTATGTCTTCTCTGTGTGTCTAATAAAATTCAGCAGTGAATCCATCTGGCCCAGGGGATTTGTTCTTGGGTAGTTTTTTGATTACTGATTCAATTTCATTGCTGTTATTGATCTGTTTAGATTTTCTGGTTCTTCCTTGTTCAGTGTTGGAAGGTTGTATTTTTCTAAGAAGTTGTCCATTTCTTCTAGGTTTCCCAGCTTGTTAGCATATAGATTTTCATAGTATTATCTTATAATTCTTTGTATTTCTGTGGGGTCCGTCATTTTTTTCCCCTCTCATTTCTGATTCTGTTTGTGCATGTAGATTCTTTTTCTCTTAGTAAGTCTGGCTAGGGGTTTATCTGTTTTGTTTATTTTTTCAAAGAACCAGTCTTGGTTTCATTGTTTTTTTCTATTGTTTTATTCTTCTCAATTTTATTTATTTCTTCTCTGATCTTTATTATGTCCTTCCTTCTGGTGACTTTGGGCCTCATTTGTTCTTCTTTTTCCAATTTCAATAATTGTGAGTTTAGACTATTTATTTGGGATTGTTCTTCCTTCTTTAAATAGGCCTGGATTGCAATATACTTTCCTCCTAGAATTGCCTTTGCTGGATACCACAGAAGTTGTGGCTTTGTACTGTTGTTGTCATTTGTTTCCATATATTGTTTGATCTCTGTTTTAATTTGGTCATTGATCCATTGATTATTTAGGAGTATGTTGTTAAGCCTCCATGTGTTTGGGAGTTTTTTTGTTTTCTCTGTAAAATTTATTTCTAATTTTATACCTTTGTGATCTGAGAAGTTGGTTGGTAGAATTTCAGTATTTTTTAATTTATTGAGGTTCTTTTTGTGGCCTAGTATGTGATCTATTCTGGAAAATGTTCCATGTGCACTTGAGAAGATGTGTATCCTGCTCCTTTTGGGTACAGAGTTCTCTAGATATCCATTAGGCCCATCTGTTCTAGTGTGTTGTTCAGTGCCTCTGTGTCTTTACTTATTTTCTGTCTGGTGGATCTGTCCTTTGGAGTGAGTGGTGTGTTGAAGTCTCCTAAATGAATGCATTGCTTTCTATATCATCCTTTAATTCTGTTAGTATTTGTTTCATATGTGTCAGTGCTCCTGTGTTGGGTGCATATATATTTATAATGGTTATGGCCTCCTGTTGGACAGACCCCTTTATCATTATGTAATATCCTTCTTTATCTCTTCTGACTTTCTTTGTTTTGAAGTCTATTTTGTCTGATGCAAGTACCGCAATACCTGCCTTTTTCTCCCTGTTGTTTTCATGAATATCTTTTCCCATCCCTTCACTTTTAGTCTGTGGATATCTGTGGGTTTGAGGTGAGTCTCTTGTAAGCAGCATATAGATGGGTCTTGCTTTTTTATCCATTCTGTTACTCTGTGTCTTTTGATTGGTGCATTCAGTCCATTTACATTTAGATTGATTATTGATAGATATGTACTTATTGCCATTGCTGGCTTTAGATTCGTGGTTACCAAAGGTTCAAGGGTTGCTTCTTTACTATCTAACAATCTAACTTAACTTTCTTGTTAAGTTATTACAAACACAGTCTGATGATTCTTTATTTCTCTCCCTTCTTATTCTTCCTCCTCCATTCTTTATATACTAGGTGTTTTATTCTGTACTCTTTTACCTTTCTTTTGACTGTTTTTGTGGATAGTTGATTTAATTTCTTGCCTTTAGTTGGTATTTGGATGGTCTGCTTTCTTTGCTGTGATTTTATTTCCTCTGGTGATATCTATTTAGACTTAGGAGTGTTTCCATATAGAATAGTCCCTTTAAAATATCATGTAGAGGTGGTTTGTGGGAGGCAAATTCCCTCAGCTTTCGCTTGTCTGGGAATTGCTTAATCCCTCCCTCAAATTTAAATGATAATCGTGCTGGATACAGTATTCTTGGTTCAAGGCCCTTCTGTTTCATTGCATTAAATATATCATGCCATTCTCTTCTGGCCTGTAAGTTTTCTATTGAGAAGTCTGATGATAGCCTGATGGGTTTTTCTTTGTAGGGGATCTTTTTCCTCTCTCTGGCTGCCTTTAATACTCTGTCCTTGTCTTTTATCTTTGCCATTTTAATTATTGTATGTCTTGGTTTTATGCTCCTTGGTTCCCTTGTGTTAGGAGATATGTGGGTTTCTATGGTCTGAGAAACTATTTCCTTCCCAGCTTGGGGAAGCTTTCGGCAATTATTTCTTCAAAGACACTTTCTATCCCTTCTTCTTTCTCTTCTTCTGGTACCCCTATAATGCGAATATTGTTCCATTTGGATTGGTCACACAGTTCTCTTAATAGTCTTTCATTCCTAAAGAGCCATTTATCTCTCTCTGCCTCAGCTTCTCTGTATTTCTGTTTTCTGATTTCTATTCCATTAACAGTCTCTTGCATCTCTTTCAGTTTGCTCTTAAGTCCGTCAATCGACTGTTTCATTTCTGTAATCTCCCTCCTGACTTCATCCCTTAGCTCTTGCATATTTCTCTGTAGGTCCATCAGCATGGTTCTGACTTTTATTTTGAAATTTTTTTCTGGAAGATTGTTTAAATCTATCCCATAAGGCCCTCTCTGTGGAGTTGTCTGAGTGATTTTTGACTGGACCAGATTCTTCTCTTTTCATGACGATAGAAGTGGTCACAGACAGGTGACGTGTGTCAGCTGCGAGAACAAAGTCCCATCCTGCTTGCTGTTCACCTTGCCCTTCTCTGCAGCCAGTGCCAGCTACCCGCACACTGGGAGGCAGTCTCTGGGATAATCCCCTGAGCTTCCGTGGGCAGGGCCACTCTCAGGCTAGCCTAGAGCACTGCGGGGGGTTGCAGCCATGCCGGATGAGTTCTGCACCAAGGATGGGGCCTTTGTGCCTTCCGGACCTCGCTCAGGCTTCTGCAGTCTGTATTGTTAGCTGTGCTCCAGCTGGAAGAGATTCTGTGTGATTGCTGTGGGTGGAGCCACTGTCTGGCTGCTCTGCAGCTGTGGTGGGTCAGCTGGTCCGTTTGCAGCACCAGCTGGGGGGAACGAATGGCAAGCTGCTTATCACCGTGAGAGGCTTTGGGGCTGCTTTACCTGGCAGGCAGTTAGGGGGCCCAAAATTTCTCAAGATTCCCAGCCTGCTGGGTTGAGTGTGCTGGGACGACTTTGTTCAGCTCTTGGGCCCCTGTCCCTTTAGTACTTTTAAAAAGTGCCCGCGTTTCCTTTGTCCCAGGGGAGCTGGCTGTGGGGACACACTCACAGTCTCCATCTCGAATCCTGCCCTTCCGTTTTCCTAATATCCAGTACACCATGTGACGTGTGTCTGTGCTCCCAGTGCAGATCACCAGGGCTAGTTTTATGGCAGTCCTGTGCTCCCACTCCCTCCCCACTCTGTTTCTTTTCCTACGGGTGACCAGAGGTTGGGGGAGTGCTCGGGTCTGCCACATCATGGCTTTGTATCTTATCCTTTTTGTGAGGTGCTGAGTTTTTGCAGATGTAGATGTAGCCTGGCTGTTGTCCTGTATCTTCTGGTCTCTCTTTTAGGAATAGTTGTATCTGTTGTATTTTCAAAAATACATACGGTTTTGGAGGAGATTTTCGCCGACCTGCTGACACCGCCATCTTGAGTCCCCTCTTTGCTGCGTTCTTATACTCCACAAATGAGGGAAATCATTTGGTACTTATCTTTCTCTGCCTGGCTTATTTCACTGAGCATAATATCCACCAGGTCCATCCATGTTGTTGAAAATAGTAGATTTGTTTCTTTCTTACGTCTGAATAATATTCCATTATGTATATGTAACACATCTTCTTTATCCATTCATCTACTGATGGAAACTTAGGTTGCTTCCATATCTTGGCTATTGTAAACGGGTGCATATATCTTTTTTTTTTAAGGAAGATTTTTTTAAATTTTGGTATCATTAATCTACAATTACATGTGCAACATTATGGTTACTAGACTCCGCACATCATCAAGCCCCCCCACATACCCCATTACAGTCACTGTCCATCAGTGTAGTGAGATGCTATAGAATCACTACTAGTCTTCTCTGAGTTGTACAGCCCTCCCTGTGCACCCCCAACATGATGTCTGGTAATCATAATGCCCCCTTTCCCCCCCTTGTCCCTCCCTTCCCACCAATCCTCCTAAGTCCCTTTCCCTTTGGTAACTGTTAGTCCATTCCTGGGTTCTGTGAGTCTCTTACTGTTTTGTTCCTTCAGTTTTTTCTTTGTTCTTATATTCCACAAATGAGTGAAATCATTTGATACTTGTCTTTTTCTGCCTGGCTTATTTCACTGAGCATAATACCCTCTAGCTCCATCCATGTTGTTGCAAATGTCAGGATTTGTTTTCTTCTTCTGGCTGAATAGTATTCCATTGTGTATATGTACCAACTCTTCTTTATCCATTCATCTACTGATGGACACTTAGGTTGATTCCATATCTTGGCTATTGTAAAAAGTGCTGCAATAAACATAGGGGTGCATATGTCTTTTTGAATCTGAGAAGTTGTATTCTTTGGGTATTCCAAGAAGTGGGATTCCAGTTCAAATGGTATTTCTATCTTTAGTTTTTTAAGGAATCTCCATATTCCTTTCCACAATGGTTGAACTAGCTTATTGTCACCAGAAGTGTAGGAGGGTTCCCCTTTCTCGCATTCTCGCCAACATTTCTTGTTCTTAGTTTTTTTGATGCTCGCCATCCTTACTGGTGTGAGGTGATATCTCATTGTGGTTTTAATTTGCATTTCCCTGATGATTAGGGATGTGGAGCACCTTTCCATGTGTCTGTTGACCATCTGAATTTCTTCTTTGGAGAACTGTCTCTTCATATCCTCTGCCCATGTTTTAATTGGATTATTTGCTTTTTGGGTATTGAGGCATGTCAGTTGTTTATATATTTTGGATGTTAACCCCTTATCGGATATGTCACTTACAAATATATTCTCCCAGACTGTAGGATGTCTTTTTGTTCTCTTGATGGTGTCCTTTGCTGTACAGAAGCTTTTTAGTTTGAAGTGATCCCATTTGTTAATTTTTGCTTTTGTTTCCCAGGCTTGAGGTGATGCATTCAGAAAGAAGTTGCTCAGCCTTATATTCAGGAGATTTTTGCCTATATTTTCTTCTAAGTGTTTAATGATTTTTATGACTTACATTCAGGTCATTGATCCATTTCGAGTTTACTTTTGTGTATGGGTTAAACAATAATCCAGTTTCATTCTTTTGCATGTAGCTGTCCAGTTTTGTCAATACCAGTTGTTGAAGAGGCTGTCATTTCCCATTGTATGTCCATGGCTCCTTTATCGTATATCAATTGGCCATATATGGTTGGGTTTATATCAGGGCTCTCTAGTCTTTTCCATTGGTCTATGGGTCTGTTCTTGTGCCTGTACCAAATTGTGTTGATCACTGTGGTTTTTTAGTAATTCCCCCAGCTTTATTCTTTCTTCTCAGGATTGCTTTGGCTATTCGGGGTCTTTTATGGTTTCATATGAATTTTAGAACGATTTTCTCTAGTTTGTTGAAGAATGCTGTTGGTATTTTGATAGGAATTGCATTGAATCTGTAGATTGCTTTAGGCAGAATGGCCATTTTTACAATACTAATTCTTCCTATCCATGAACACGGCAAGTGTTTCCATTCATTGGTATCTTCTTTAATTTCTTTCATGAGTGTCTTGTGGTTTTCAGAGTATAGATCTTTCACTTCCTTGTTAGGTTTATTCCTAGATATTTTATTCTTTTTGATGCAACTGTGAATGGAATTATTTTCCGGATTTCTCTCTCTGTCAGTTCATTGTTAGTGTATAGGAATGCCACAGATTTCTGTGTATTAATTTTGAATCCCGCAAGTTTGCTGAATTCAGAAATTAGATCTAGTAGTTTTGGAGTGGATTCTTTAGGGTTTTTTATGTACAACATCATGTCATCTGCAAATAGGGACAGATTAACTTCTTCCCTGCCAATCTGGATGCCTTTTATTTCTTTGTGTTGTCTGATTGCCGCTGTTAGGACCTCCAGTATTATGTTGAATAGAAGTGGGGAGAGTGGGCATCCTTACTTGTTCCCGATCTTAAAGGAAAAGCTTTCAGCTTCTCATTGTTAAGTATCATCTCGGCTGTGAGTTTGTCATATATGGCCTTTATTATGTTGAGGTACTTGCCCTCTATACCCATTTTGTTGAGAGTTTTTATCATGAATGGATGATGAATTTTGTCAAATGCTTTTTCAGCATCTATGGAGATGATCATGTGGTTTTTGTTCTTCTTTTTGTTGATGTGGTGGATGATGTTGATGGATTTTCGAATGTTGTACCATCCTTGCCTCCCTGGAATAAATCCTACTTATTCATGATGGATGATGTTTTTGATGTATTTTTTAATTTGGTTTGCTAATATTTTGTTGAGTACTTTTGCATCTATGTTCATCAGGGATATTGGTCTGTAATTTTCTTTTTTTGTGGTGTCTGCCTGGCTTTGGTATTAGAGTAATGCTGGCCTCACAGAATGAGTTTGGAAGTATTCCATCTTCTACTGTTTCAAAAATTATAAGGAAGATGGGTAACAGGTCTTCACTAAATGTTTGATAAAATTCAGCGGTAAAGCCATCTGGTCAAGGGGTTTTGTTCTTAGGTAGTTTTTTGATTACCAATTCAATTTCATTGCTGGTAATTAGCCTGTTCAGATTTTGTTTCTCTCTGGGTCAGCTTTGGAAGCTTGTATTTTTCTAGAAAGCTGACCATTCCTCTAGGTTATTCTTTTTGTTAGCATATAATTTTTCATAGTATTCTCTCAGAACTCTTTGTGTTTCTGTGGTGTCCATAGTGATTTTTCCTTTCTCATTTCTGATTCTGTTTATGTGTGCAGACTCTTTTTTTCTTGATATGTATGCTTAGGAGTTTATTTATTTTGTTTATTTTCTCAAAGAACCAGCTCCTACTTTCACCGATTCTTTCTATTGTTTTATTCTTCTGTATTTTATTTATTTATACTCTAATCTTTATTATGTCCCTCCTTCTACTGACTTTGGGTCGGGTCACATTTGTTCTTCTTTTTATAGTTTAGTTAACTGTGAGTTTAGACTGTTCATACTGGATTTTTCTCCTTTCCTGAGGTAGGCCTGTATTGCAATATACTTTCCTCTTTGCACGGCTTTCGCTGCATCCCACAGATTTTGCAGTGTTGAATTATTGTTGTCATTTGTCTCCATATCTTGCTTGATCTCTGTTTCTCTTTGGTCATTGATCCATTGGTTATTTAGGAGCATGTTGTGACGCCTCTATGTGTTTGTGGGATTTTTATTTTCTTTGCATAATTTATTTCTAGTTTCATACTTTTGTGGTCTGAGAAACTGGTTGGTACTATTTCAATCTTTTTTAATTTACTGAAGCTCTTTTTGTGGCCTTAGGACATGATCTTTTCTTGAAAATGTTCCCTATGCACTTGAGAAGAATGTATATTCTGCTGCTTTTGGGTGTAGAGTTCTGTAGATGTCTCTTAGGTCCATCTGTTCTAATGTGTTTTTCAGTGCTTTTGTCTCCTTACTTATTTTCTGTCTGGTTGATCTGTCCTTCACAGTGAGTGGAGTGTTGAAATCTCCTAGAATGAATGCATTGCATTCTATTTCCCCTTTTAATTCTGTTAGTATTTGTTTCACATAAGTAGGTGCTCCTGTGTTGGGTACATAAGTATTTACAATGGTGATATCTTCTTGTTGGATTGACCCCTTTATCATTATGTAATGTCCTTCTTTGTCTCTTATGGCTTTCTTTGTTTTGAAGTCTATTTTGTCTATACAAGTACTGCAACTCCTGCTTTTTTCTCCCTATTACTTGCATGAAATATCTTTTTCCATCCCTTCACTTTTAGTCTGTGTATGTCTTTGGGTTTAAAGTGAGTGTGTTGTAGGCAGCATATAGATGGGTCTGGTTTTTTTATCCATTCAGTGACTCTATGTCTTTTGATTGGTGCATTCAGAACATTTACATTTAGGCTGATTATCGATAGGTATGTACTTATTGGCACTGCAGGCTTTAGATTCATGGTTATCAAAGGTTCAAGGTTAACTTCCTTGCTATCTAAAAGTCTGCCTCAACTCACTTAATATCCTATTACAAACACAGTCTAAAGGTTCTTTTTTTCTCCTCCTTTTTCTTCCTCCTCCATTCTTCATATATTAGGTATCATATTGTGTACTCTTTGTCTATCCCTTGATTGATTTGGGGGATAGTTGATTTCATTTTGCACTTGCTTAGTAATGAACTGTTGTGGTTTTATTACCTCTGGTGACAGCTGTTAAACCATAGGAACACTTCCATCTATAGCACTCCCTCCAAAATACACTGTAGAGATGGTTTGTGGGAGGTAAATTCTCTCAGCTTTTGCTTATCTGGAAATTGTTTAATCCCTCCTTCAAATTTAAATGATAACCTTGCCGGATAAAGTATTCTTGGTTCGAGGCCCTTCTGCTTCATTGCATTAAATACATCATGCCACTCCCTTCTGGCCTGTAAGGTTTGTGCTGAGAAGTCTGATGATAGCCTGATGGGCTTTCCTTTGTATGTGATCTTATTTCTCTCTCTGGCTGCTTTGAATAGTCCATCCTTATCCTTGATCTTTGCCAATTTAAATAGTATATGTCTTGGTGTTGTCTTCCTTTGGTCCCTTGTGTTGGGAGATCTGTGCATCTCCATGGCCTGAAAGATTTTCTCCTTCCCCTGAGTAGGGAAGTTTTCAGCAATTAACCTCCTGAAAGACACTTTCTATCCCTTTTTCTCTCTCTTCTACTTCTGGTACCCCTATAATGCAGATATTGTTCTGTTTGTATTGGTCACACAGTTCTCTCAATATTCTTTCATTCTTAGAGATCCTTTTATCTTTCTGTGCCTCAGCTTCTTTGTATTCCTCTTCTCTAAATTCTATTTCATTTATCGTCTCCATTGTATCTACTCTGCTTTTAAAAGTTTCCATTGTATGTTTCATTTCTGATACTGTGTTCCATATTGATTGGATCTCTGACCGGAATTCCTCTGAGTTCTTGAATATTTTTCTATACCTCCATGAGCATGTTAATGATTTTTATTTTGAAATCCCTTTCAGGCAGTTTCATGAGGTGGATTTCATTTGTATCTTTCTCAGGGGTTGTATTCATATTCATAATTTTACTCTGAACCACGTTCTGTTGGCATTTCATATTTGTATATGGCACCCTCTAGTGCCCTGAAGCTCTACTCCTTGGAGCTGCTCACCCCCTGAAGCAAGGTTGAGGGTCGCAGGGGAGCGGTATTGGTGCCTGGGGGAGGAAAGAACTGTTTCCTGCTTCCCGGCTGCTATGTCTGTCTCTACTGCCTGAACCAGTGGGCCGAGCACACAGGTATAAGCCTCTGTGTTTTGCATGTGTAGTTGCTGTAGACGGGGCTTCCCTCTGGCTGGCCTAAAGCAAGGGTAGGGTTTGCCGGTTTGCAAGCTAGGTGTGGCTGGCTGGGAGAAGGGCTGAGTAGGCTGCATATCACAGAAAGGGCCCTTGAAGCTCTGTAGCCAGCCCGGGAGCTGGAGCTCGTGAAGATCATGAAAGTTCCCAACCTGCTGGGCAGAGTGCACCCAGACAGTTTTGTCTACCTGTCCTTTCTCCTGAGCAGTAAGCTCAGTGCAGTCCTTGTCCCTGTAGAAGCCCTCTTGCTGTTGGGAAGTCTCTCAGACTGCCCACCTTTCTTTTATCCCAGAGCAGCCAGATATGGATCCCTGCTTTCCACAAGTGGCTGGAATCTCAGTCTCTCCAGGTATTCTGCCTGTCTTAGCTTTCCAACCCCCTAATCATGAAAGTACCATGAAAACACCATGAAATGTAGGTTTGTGCTCTCAGATCAGATCTCCAGAGTTAGGTATTCAGCAGTCCCAGGTCTCCACTCCCTCCCTGCTCTGTTTCTCTTCCTCCCACTGGTGAGCTGGGGTGGGGGTAGGGCTTGGGTCCCACCAGGACACAGCTTTGGCACATTACTGTTCCATGAGGTTTATTCTCCAGGTGTATGCAGTTTGGTGCAGTCCTCTTTCCTATTGCTCTTTCAGGATTAGTTGTATTAATTATATTTTCATATTATATGCGGTTTTAGGAGGAAGACTGTCTCACCTCTCACACCATCTTTTCTTGTCTTGTCTGGTTTTATTATCAAGGTATCACAATGTAAATAATAGGAGGAGCTTTCTTTCTTTCTATGTCTGGAACAGGCTGAAATTGAATTTCTCTTTTACTTGAAGCTTTAGTAAAACTAGGAATTGTCCCTTATTTTTATAAGTCTATTCAAATTAACTATATATTATTTTAGAACTTTATATTTTTGTGGTTCTGTTGCCTTTTTAACCCATTTTTACCTTGATCAATATTGCCTATTTGTCTAGTTTATTGTTTCTAAAAGTGGTTTTTGATAATATTCTGTATTGCTGTCTAGAATATATGTGTATGTTTTTGGCTTATTAGTATAACTTTTATATACTGCTATTCTTTTCCTAATTTTTTGAGCAGGATACACAGATGAGTATTTTTCTCTGCTAATATATACACCTAATACCATAATTCTTCTTTCATGTAAGTCACCAGCTACATTCTAAAGCTTTTGATATGTAGTCTTCACTGTAATCCAGTTTGAAATATTTTCTAATTCACAGTTGGACTTCTTTGTGGACTTACTCTATTTGAAGTTTCATTTTTAGTTTCTTAATGTATTTTTCTTATCTTTTTGTTCTTCTTATCTCACCACACTCACAGAATGTAGTACAGTTTCAAATCATGGACATTTGTTGAGACTTGCTTGAAGATCTAACTTGTCAATATGTATAAATGTTCTATGTGCTTTTAAAAATCATATGCATTTTTAAATTAAGTTCAAATTTTTATATATATGTGTGTACACATACATAACATAAACACACACATATATACATATATATATATCCATTCAGTCAAGATTAATTGTATTATGTAAGTTTTCTCTAATATATTTTTCTAACTCACCAATTAATGAGAGTTGATATTAAAATTTTCTACTATAATTATGGTTTAATCAATAGTTCCTTGCAATTCTGTCAAATTTTGCTTCATATATCTGGAATGCTAAGAAGTTCATATAAATTCAGAATTATTGCTGTCACTAATGATTTCTGCTTTAAAGTTTATGTGAATGTCATACATACAGCTAGATCAGTGGTTGATCTTTTTTCTCCCTATCTATCAATGTATTTATTTACTTACTTAGAATTTCCTTGTACATCACATATTAGGGGTGTCTCTTGTAAAATCATATGGTTGGATTTTATGTCTTCAATCTAACCCAAGAGTTTTTTATTCCAAATGCAAGTTTAAATGATTTATTGTAGTTGCCGATTTACAGGCACACCTTCCTTGGAGATACTGTGGATTTAGTTCCAGACCATGACTATAAGCAGTACAGAAAGTGAAATAAATTTTTTGGTTTCCCAGTTACATTTATGTTGAAAAGTTATAAAAGTTATGTTTACACTATAATATAGTCCATTAGGTATACAACTGTATTATGTCTAAAAAAAGTACATATCTTTTTTTTTGGTATCGTTAATGTACAATCACTTGAACAACATTATGGTTACTAAACCCCCTATTATCAAGTCTCCCCCACATACCCCACTACAGTCACTGTCCATCAGCGTAGTAAGATGCTATAGAATCATTACTTGTATTCTCTAAAAATACTGCCTTTCCCATGTCCCCCGCCTCTGCATTACGTGTGCTAATCATAATGCCCCTTTTCCCCTCTTATCCCTCCCTTCCCACCCATCCTCCCCAGTCCCTTTCCCTTTGGTAACTGTTAGTCCATTCTTGCGTTCTATGAGTCTCCTGCTGTTTTGTTCCTTCAGTTTTTCCTTTGTTCTTATGCTCCACAGATGAGTGAAATCATTTGATACTTGTCTTTCTCTGCCTGGCTTATTTCACTGAGCATAATACTCCCTAGCTCCATCCATGTTGTCGCAAATGGTAGGATTTGTTTTCTTCAAAAATGTATATATCTTAACTTTAAAATACTTTATTGCTAAAAATGCTGACCATCATCTGGGTTTTCAGTGAGTTATGATCATTTTGCTGGTGGAGGGTCTCCCCTTGATGCTAATGGCTGCTGACTGATCAGGGTGGTGCTTGATGAAGGCTGGGATGATTGGAAGTTTCTTAAAATAAGACAGGGAAGTTTGCCACATTGATTGACTCTCCCTTCCAGGAACAATTTCAATTTATTTGTACCATGCAATGCTGCTTGACAGCATTTTACCCACAGAACTCTTTCAAAGCTGGAGTCAATCCTCTCAAATCCTGACGCTGCTTTATCTAAGTTTACGTATTATTCTAAGTTCTCTGTTGTCATTTCAACAGTCTTCACAGTCTTCACCAGGGGTATGGTTCATCTCAAGAAATCACGTGCTTTGCTTATCTGTAAAAAGGAATGTAACGGGTAACGGCAACTCTGTCAGCCGTTGAAGTTTCATCAGGAGATGCAGCAACTTAGTTATACCTTCAGGCTCCACTTCGAATTCTAGTTCTCTTGCTATTTCCACCAGATATGAAGTTACTTCCTCCACTGAATTCTTGAACCTTCAATTTGTAAGATGCAGTAGCTGCAAAGCTTAATGAAGCAAGTGCAATGAGGAGTACCTGTCTGATTTTATTCTATTATTTTACTGATTGATTTGATTTCTAACATCTTGCATTAGGCTTTCTGTTTAAGCCACTTTTGCTTTGCTGCTCTTTTTAATCTTTGGAGAGAGTTTAAAGAGTTGTGTCCCACCTTCCTCGCTAATCTCCTTTCTCTACTGTTTTATACCATTTGTTATTCACTCCCAATCAAAGTTCTACTCCTTAACCTATACAATTAAAGACAAACTGATTTCTAGGAAATTATCAGCCCCCACTAAGAGTCATTTTGAGTACCTATGTTGTTGGTGTTTTTAAGGCCTCAATCAAAGAAACTGAAGCACAATCTGTGGATGTGAAGGATTCAAGTAGAGAAATGACAGAAGCCAACAAGAGCCAGGGCAGACCCAGGAATGGTTCTGTATCCTTCCCCCACTGCAGCCGCAGCAGTGGCTAATACCTTATTATATTAGTTATGGAAAGATCCCAAGATATTGAAACAAAGGATTTAATAAGGATGGCACACAGTTTCATGGAAAGGCTGTCCCAAACATAGAAGGATTGCTCCTACTTGGAGGAAAACACATCTGAATTTCCCACATAAGTATCACAGAACCAATTGAGGAAACACATTAAAATGTGCACATATAATCCAAGCTGGAATTTCTGCACACTGTGCCTAAAAGACAGGAGGTAGAGAGAGCAAAAGCCTAATTATGGGGCCTTTTAAGTTCACTGACTGACTTTCATAAAGACTCCAGAGAGTTTTGTCTTAATGTTTAATGTTTGAAATAAGTGAAATCAGGCATCTATCAGTTTGACAAGGTATGCTGAATCTTTAATGAATGCATATAAATCAACATAAGCATCCAAGTGAACAAACAGCATACTATGGCATTTATTTTTCTCAAAAAGAATGCCATAATGTCTTTAACTCCTTAAGGGATTAAAGAAAAAGTAAGGGGATAGGATGATTTACAACTTTATTTCATCCCCTGCCACAGTCCTCAAATACAGGCATCCAAAACAGAGGATAGCCCCCAGCATTCCAACCACACAGGGACTTTCCTTGAGTAACAACTCCAAGTAAACGTAGGCCAGGTACC
Organism: Phataginus tricuspis; assembly: GCA_029783875.1. Lineage (NCBI taxonomy): Eukaryota > Metazoa > Chordata > Mammalia > Pholidota > Manidae > Phataginus > Phataginus tricuspis. The sequence continues at coordinate 2,740,966 of JAQQAC010020895.1, read as the reverse complement.
TCATTACCTGCACTTCCTTGCTACCTACCAACTAATACATTCTCCGTTATGAAAGGATCCCATGCAGAAAATGTTTCAATACTGCTTTGCTCTCAGAAAAGTTTACACATAAATGATAAAACACTCCAGGATAACATTCCCCCATCACACTATCAAAATATGTTGGGTCCTTCAGAAGTAGTTGGAATGACTGCATGCTCAGTATTACTGTGAAATTTTTTTAAATGAATTAGAATGTTTTTGCCCAAAATTATTCCACTCATGGCATAAGTAACAGAACAGATGCTGACATTATACACATAGATGGTTCCTCAGAAAAGCAGCACTTAATTAAAAAATGGGATTTAAGAGATTTCAGAAAATTTCATGTTCATCCTAAATATCAAATATTTAACTTATTTTTTTTTCATGAGCAAGACTAGTGTGCTAGCCTAGCACCTTTTTGTTTCATTATTATTAAATGCTATAAAGGCATTTAAAAATATTCTATTAAAGTGGGTTGTCTTCAAACTAATAAAATTACGTAAGCATTCTCTAAACACATACATGATTTTCACAGAGCAATTTAAAGTCTAGAACTTCGCAAATATACAAAGGATTTTAGCCACAAAATAAGTCTTGTAATAGGTAAGATAGGCACTGATGACCAAATGGCGATTTCACAGGGCTGTAATTTTATGTAGGTTTGGTAGAGTGTTGAAGAAACACCCATCAGTTTGGAAATGAACTTCCCTCTTGATCTGAAAACTAAGCAAAAGGCACAAACACCAAGGGTCAATTGAAAACCTTAATTCTGGGACCAGGAAAATCAGGCGTGGACTTGGATGATCAAAAGTGGAGAAGCAGGGGGTTGGAGTTTTGTTGACATCACTGCAGCCTGACTCTCCTCTCCTTCCTCATCTGCTTTCCAGGGACATAATGTTATTAACTTTAAAGATTTCGGAAGGTGAGTAATCAATCCCATGGTAGCTGTCATTGCTTTTTTCTTTTTAATATTTTATGTCTTCAAAGCAAATCTAAAGCTGGTGAAAATGCTAAAAATGTGCATGGGGCAGAAAATGCTTACAAACTATTCCTGCAAGAACAGTTCTGGTGGCTGTTTTTCATGTAATTCACATGCTTGGCTATAATTACAAGCAGAAGTGGTAAAAGGATTTCTCTAACACTTACAGGCAGGGCTGTGATAGAGACTTCAAACCAATCTTACATATTTTTTATTAAAAAAAGTTTAAAATTTAATTGCTATTTTAAGTTAAATAACACAATAGTTTGTAGCTCAAAGCTTATCCATTAATTTACTCATGTATTCAGGAGGAAATCAATGTTTCTTTCCTGACGTGCAGTGTTCTAGAAGCTAAAAATCAGGTGTGAGCACAACCTACGACAATCCCACACTCCTGACTCATATTGGGGGTGATACCACTGACCCTCTCCATCTAAACCAAAATATTGGATACCATTTCTTACTAAACCTTATCCTAGAATGTATCACTGAGTTGACTGGAAGCTTGTAAAGAAAGAGCACCAGGAGGGACAAGGGATTAAAGATGGCAGCGTGAGAGGTGAGACACAGGCTTCCTCCTAAAACCGCATATAATACAAAAATATAATTAATACACCTAATCCTGAAAGAGCAACAGGACAGAGGACTGAGCCACACTGCATACACCTGGAGAAAAGAGTAGACCTCACAGAACAAGGTAACGTACCAAAGCTGTGGCCGGCGGGACCTAAGCCCTTCCCCCACCCCATCACCAGCTGAAGGAAGAGAAACGGAGCAGGGAGGGAGTGGAGGCCTAGGACTGCTGAATACCTAACTCTGGAGATCTGCTATGGGAGCACAAACCTACAATTCGTGGTGATTGCATGATACTCTCGTGATTACGGGGTTGGAAAGCTAAGACAGGCAGAATTCCTGGAGAGACTGAGATTCCAGCTGCTTGTGGAAAGCAGGGATCCATATCTGGCTGATCTGGGACAAAAGAAAGGTGGGCAGTTTGAGAGACTTCCTAACAAGGAAGCCTGTAGAAAGAGGGCTGCTACAGGGGCAAGGATTGCACAGAGCTTACTGCCCAGGAGAGAGGACAGGTAGACAAAACTGTCTGGGTACACTATGCACAGCAGGTTCGGAGTTTTGCCATATAGACTCTCATATTGAAGGAGGAAAAAGAAATCTTCCTCCATAGACAATCTTCAGGAGCTGCAGCTCCCTGCCTGGCTACACAGCTCCAAGGACCCTCTCTGTGATATGCAGCCAACTGAGCCTTTCTCCCGGCCAGCCCCACCTGGCTCACAAACCGGCAAACCCTACCCTGGCATTAGCCCAGCCAGAGGGAAGATCTGTCTACAGCAACTACAAACACAAAGCACAGAGTCTTATACCTGTGTGCTCAGCCCACTAGTTCAGGCAGTGGAGACAGGCATAGCATCCAGGAAGCAGGAAATAGCTCTTTCCTCCCCCCAGGCACCAATACCACTCTCCTGTGACTCCAGATATTGCTTCAGGGGCTGAGCAGCTCCAGGGAGCAAAGGGTCTTGGCACTAGAGGGCGCCATATACAAATATGAAATGCCAAAGGAATCTGGTTGTTCAGAGTAAAATTATTAATACAACTCCTGAGAAAGATTTAAATGACATCAACCTCATGACTCTTCCTGAAAGGGAGTTCAAAATAAAAATTATTAACATGCACATGGAGATACGGAAGGATATTCAAGAACTCAGGGATGAATTCGGGTCAGAGATCCAATCATTGAAGAGCACAATGGAGGGTATTGAAAGCAGATTGGATATGGTGGAGGCGATGATAAATGAAATAGAAACTAGACAAGAGGAATACAAAGAAGCTGAGGCACAGAGAGAAAAAAGGATCTCTAAGAATGAAAGAATATTGAGAGAATTGTGTGACCTATCCAAACGGAACAATATCTGCATTATAGGGGTACCAGAAGTAGAAGAGAGAGAAAAAGGGATAGAAAGTGTCTTTCAGGAGGTAATTGCTGAAAATTTACCCAATCAGGGGAAGGAGAAAATCTCTCAGGCCATGGAGATGCACAGATCTCCCAACACAAGGGACCCAAGGAAGAAAACACCAAAACATATACTAATGAAAATGGCAAAGATCAAGGATAAGGACAGACTATTCAAAGCAGCCAGAGAGAGAAATAAGATCACATACAAAGGAAAGCACATCAGGCTATCATCAGACTTCTCAGCATAAACCTTACAGGCCAGAAGGGAGTGGCATGATGTATTTAAGTGGCATGATGTCATTAAATTTGAAGGAGGGATTAAACAATTTCCAGATAAGCAAAAGCTGAGAGAATTTACCTCCCACAAACCATCTCTACAGTGTATTTTGGAGGGAGTGCTATAGATGGAAGTGTTCCTATGGTTTAACAGCTGTCACCAGAGGTAATAAAACCACAGTAAAGAAGGTAGAATAGTTCATTACTAAGCAAATGCAAAATGAAATCAACTATCCCCAAAGTCAATCAAGGGATAGACAGAGTACAGAATATGATACCTAATATATAAAGAATGGAGGAGGAAAAAAAAGGAGGAGAAAAAAAGAAACTTTAGACTGTGTCTGTATCGCATATTAAGTGAGTTACGTTAAACTCTTAGATAGTAAGGAAGTTAACCTTGAACCTCTTGTAACCATGAATCTAAAGCCTGCAATGTCAATAAGTACATACCTATCGATAATCAGCCTAAATGTAAATGTTCTGAATGCACCAATCAAAAGACGTAGAGTCAATGAATGGATAAAAAACCCAGACCCATCTATATGCTGCCTACAAGACACTCACTTTAAACCCAAAGACATACACAGACTAAAAGTGAAGGGATGGAAAAAGATATTTCATGCAACTAACAGGGAGAAAAAAGCAGGAGTTGCAGTACTTACATCAGACAAAATAGATTTCAAAACAAAGAAAGTCACAAGAGACAAAGAAGGACATTACATAATGATAAAAGGGTCCATCCAACAAGGAGATATAACCATTATAAATATCTATGCACCCAACACAGGAGCAACCACATGTGTGAAACAGATACTAACAGAATTAAAAGGGGAAATAGAATGCAATGCATTTATTCTAGGAGACTTCAACACTCCACTCACTGTGAAGGACAGATCAACCAGACAGAAAATAAGTAAGGAGACAGAGGCACTGAACAACACACTAGAACAGATGGACCTAGCAGACATCTACAGAACTCTACACCCAAAAGTAGCAGAATACACATTCTTCTCAAGTGAATATGGAACATTTTTAAGAATAGATCATATACTAGGCCACAAAAAAAAGAGCCTCAGGAAATTAAAAAAGATTGAAATTGTACCAACCAGTTTCTCAGACCACAAGTGTATGAAACTAGAAATAAATTATGCAAAGAAAATGAAAAATCCCACAAACACATAGAGGCTTTACAACATGCTCCTAAATAACCAATGGATCAATGACCAAATAAAAACAGAGATCAAGCAATATAAGGAGACAAATGACAACAATAATTCAACAGTGCAAAATCTGTGGGATGCAGCGAAGGCCGTGCTAAGAGGAAAGCATATTGCAATACAGACCTATCTCAGGAAAGAAGAACAATCCCATATGAGCAGTCTAAACTCACAATTAACGAAACTAGAAAAAGAAGAACAAATGAGGCCCAAAGTCAGTAGAAGGAGGGGCATAATAAAGATTAGAGAATAAATAAATAAAATCAGGAAGAATAAAACAATAGAAAGAATCAATGAAAGGAAGAGCTGGTTCTTCGAGAGAATAAACAAAATAGATAAACCCCTAGCCAGACATATCAAGAAAAAAAATTCTACTCACATGAACAGAATCAGAAATGAGAAAGGAAAAATCACTACAGATATCACAGAAATACAAAGAATTATTAGAGGATACTATGAAAAATTATATGCGAACAAACTGGATAACCTAGAAGAAACGGACAACTTTCTAGAAAAACAGAACCTTCCAAGGCTGACCAAGAAAGAAACAGAAAATCTGAACAGACCAATTACCAGCAACGAAATTGAACTGGTAATCAAAAACCTACCTAAGAACAAAGCCCCTGGACCACATAGCTTTATGCTGAATTTTATCAAACATTTAGTGAAGACCTAATACCCATCCTCCTTAAAGTTTTACAAAGAGTAGAAGAAGACGGAATACTTCCAAACTCATTCTATGAGGCCAGCATCACTCTAATACCAAAACCAGGCAAAGACACCACACACACAAAAAAAAAAATTACAGACCAATATCCTTGATGAATATAGATGCAAAAATACTCAACAAAATATTAGCAAACCGAATTAAAAAATACATCAAAAAGATTATCCATCATGAATAAGTAGGATTTATTCCAGGGATGCAGGGATGATATAACATTCGAAAATCCATCAACATCATCCACCAAATCAACAAAAAGAAGAACAAAAACCACATGATCATCTCCATAGATGCTGACAAAGCATTTGACAAAATTCAACACCCATTCATGATGAAAACTCTCAACAAAATGGGTATAGAGGGCAAGTACCTCAACATCATAAAGGCCATATAGACAAACCCACAGCCAACATCATACTTAACAGCGAAAAGCTGAAAGCTTTTCCTTTAAGATCAGGAGCAAGACAGGGATGCCCACTCTCTCCACTTCTATTCAACATAGTACTGGAGGTCCTAACCACAGCAATCAGACAACACAAAGAAATAAAGGGCATCCAGATTGGCATGGAAGAAGTTACACTGTCCCTGTTTGCAGATGACATGATATTGCACATAAAAAACCCTAAAAAATCCACTCCAAAACTTCTAGATCTAATATCTGAATTCAGCAAAGTTGCAGGATACAAAATTAATATGCAGAAATCTGTGGCATTCCTATACACTAACAATGAACTAGCAGAGAGAGAACTCAGGAAAACAATTCCATTCACAGTTGCATTAAAAAGAATAAAATACCTAGGAATAAACCTAACCAAGGAAGTGAAAGACCTATACTCTGAAAACTACAAGACACTTATGAGAGAAATTAGATCCTAATAAATGGAAACACATGCCGTGCTCATCGACAGGAAGAATTAATATCATCAAAATGGCCATCCTGCCTAAAGCAATCTACAGATTCAATGCAATCCCTATCAAAATACCTATAGCATTCTTCAGTGAACTAGAACAAATAGTTCTAAATTTCATATGGAACCACAAAAGACCCCAAGGCCAAAGCAATCCTGAGAAGGAAGAAAAAAGCTGGGGGATTATGCTCCCCAACTTCAAGCTCTACTACAAAGCCACAGTTATCAAGACAATTTGGTATTGGCACAAGAACAGACCCATAGACCAATAGAAGAGACTGGAGAGCCCAGCTATAAACCCAACCATATATGGTCAATTAATATATGATAAGGGAGCCATGGACATACAATGGGAAATAACAGCCTCTTCAACAAGCTGGTGTTGGGAAAACTGGACAGCTACATGCAAGAGAATGAAACTGGATTATTGTTTAACCACATACACAAAAGTAAACTTGAAATGGATCAAGGACCTGAATGTAAGTCATGAAACCATAAAATTCTTAGAAGACAACACAGGCAAAAATCTCCTGAATATAAGCACGAGCGACTTCTTCCTGAACACATCTCATCGAGCAAGGGAAACAAAAGCAAAAATGAACTCATGGGACTATATCAAACTAAAAAGTTTCTGTACAGCAAAGGACACCTTCAACAGAACAAAAAGGCATCCTACAGTATGGGAGAATATCAGTAAGTGATATATCTGGCAAGGGGTTAACATCCAAAATATATAAAGAACTCACAGGCCTCAACACCCAAGAAGCAACTAACCCGATTAAAAAGTGGGCAGAGGATATGAAGAGACAGTTCTACAAAGAAGAAATTCACATGGCCAACAGACACATGAAAAGAATCTCCACATCACTAATCATCAGGGAAATGCAAATTAAAACCACAATGAGATATCACCTCACACCAGTAAGGATGGCCAGCATCCAAAAGACTAAGGACAACAAATGCTGGCGAGGATATGGAGAAAGGGGAACCCTCCTGCACTGCTGGTGGCAATGTAAGCTAGTTCAACCACTGTGGAAAGCAATATGGAGATTCCTTAAAAAACTAAAAATAGAAATCCCATTTGACCCAGGAACCCCACTCCTTGGAATTAACCCAAAGAATACAACTTCTCAGATTCAAAAAGACATTTGCACCTCTATGTTTATTGCAGCACTGTTTACAATAGCCAAGATATGGAAGCAACCTAAGTGTCCATCAGTAGATGAATGGATAAAGACAAAATGGTACATTTACACAATGGAATACTATTCAGCCATAAGAAAGAAACAAATCCTACCATGGATGGAGCTGGAGGATATTATGCTCAGTGAAATAGCCAGGCAGAGAAAGACAAGTGCCAAATGATTTCCCTCATTTGTGGAGTATAACAACGAAGCAAAACTGAAGGAACAAAATAGCAGCAGACTCAGAGACTCCAAGAAAGAACTAGTGGTTACCAAAGGGGAGGGGTGTGGGAGGGTGGGTTGGGAGGGTGGGAGAAGGGGATTGAGGGGTATTATGTTCAGTACACATGGTCTGGGGGTCACGGGGAAAACAGTGTAGCCCAGAGAAGGCAAACAGTGAATCGGTGCCATCCTGCTGCACTAAAGGACAGTGACTGCACTGGGGTATGGGTGGGGACTTGATAAAATGGGTAAATGTAGTAACCATATTGTTTTTTCATGTGAAACCTTCATAAGAGTGTATATAAATAATACCTTAATAAAAAAATAGAAAGAGCACCAAAGCTGGCTTTTAGCCCTTCAGGGAGGGTTCTGCTAACCCACGGAATTCTTTAAGCTTCTCTGATAATGAAAAGTTAAGTTTTGATTATGCTTAAGTGAATTAACGGCTAGCTTTTTTTTTTTTTTGGTGAATCTCATTAAAGAAAACCTTCCCAACCACAAAGTCTTAGAGATATTTTTATATTCTCTTCTAAAAGTTTTTCATTTTCATATTTATGTATTTTATCCATCTGGAAGTAACTGTGGGCATGGTAGGAGGTAGGGATTCTATTTCATTTTTTTCCTAAGGGCTAACTACTTGCCCCACAGGCATTTGTTTTGTTGAACAAGTACATTCTTTCCTTATCAGATCTGGAATGCCACCTCTTTCTTATGTCATGATTCCATGCTTGTGGGGATTTAGTATGTATTTATTATTCCATTTCATTAGTGTATTTATCACCATCATTAAAACTTTAATAAATCTTAAAGCACTTCTCACATTATTTGTGGGGATAAATGTCTAATCTGTTTTCTGTTTTCTTCGTAAGCTCTTAAATCAATTGTGGCTATGACTTACTCATCTTTTTATTTCTTATAGCATCAAAATCATTATTTCTAGATTGTAAGCTTATTTGCTAAGAGATGAGGTCAGCAGCAATATTGATTCCTTCCTCCAAAATCTTCATCTCAAGGGAACACAATTTATGCATGTAGTAAACTGTATTTTCATATTTCCTATATTCTTGATGCTCTGGCATCCAGGGCCTCCTGGGCCAGGAAGGGACTGCCCCTCCCAGGGTGAGCTAATACTTAGAGATGACAAACAACGCAGCAGGGTGTGTGCTTTTCATATGCAAACCCACCAAGCCAGAGCCCCTAATCTCCCAACTACCTCCTTTATCTAGCTCTTACATATCAAGCCAATATCCCCAGTGCCCCAAGCACCCCACGGTCAGACACCAGGCAACCAGGTTCAGCGTCTAAGCTCCAGAGTCTGATGAAATTATTCAAACTGGCCAATCCTAACTCTGCTTGGCCTGCCTTGCTGTGCCTTTCCCTTGGAAATGATAATAAAGGCTGCTGCCCATGTTTTCCCCTCTCTCCCTCTGCCTCCAACCAACCCTGGTGCTTCCCCATGTAGACCCCCTCTACATGGCATGCCACGTATCTATTTCATACAACTATTTCTAGCCACGGACCTGTGAGCATAAACTTCTTTCTTCATGACAACCATTTCCATGACTGTGTGTCTTGCCATACCCGATTAAAACAATTTTAGGTACATTTTAAAACAATGCACAATAAATTTAGCTGTTATTTTCAGCAAATTCGAAATGATGTAAATGAGGAAGCAAATATAAAACTAATCTGTTATCTTGCCAGTGATGAAGGAAGTTAAGATTTTGGAAGCAGTTCATTATTCTGAGCATTTGATTAATAATTTTGACAGGATTATTAAATGGGAAATAGTTTACACTCAAATTGTTTGATCGCTCTCTTTGCATGCCTTAAATATCAAGCCAATATGAGTTTTATTTTGTACATTTATGAAGAAATTGTTCTCTTAAGAACAGAAAGTTAAATGCAGAACTGTGATAATCCTTAAACCTTATCACATTACAGTGTGTCCTTTTCACAGATGACAAGATGAACTATTGAACTGAATGTACTGCTTCTCTATATTAGTATTGCAAAGTAAAAGTAAGAATTTGGGGGAGTTAATCACAACATAGAGTGCACCATATAAAATTACCTCACACAAGTTTATTAAATTGAGCTGTCCTATGCATACCCTGAAATGGGATCAAACTAATCTTTCCAAAGGACAGACAATAGAAGTAATCACCCACTTTTCTTTCTTTTCAATAAAAGTAATTAAAGCTAGTTCTTGTTTAAGTAAATTCAACATACTGAAAATTCAGTATTGCCTTTGATGGTACCACAACAATGATTTCCCTTGGATAATCTGTATATTGGACCCAAAGAAGCCATTTATCCCATAAATGTATTAATGATTCTTAGTTTAAAGGGGTTTTCAGTTGTAATTTTAACAGCAATGTAGTTGAAAGGAGTAGACATATCACTGCATTTAGAATCAAAACACTTGGAAGCCAGTTCCAAGCACATACTTTCTGTCTAGACAACATGATTTCTGCAGGTCTCAGTCTCTCTATTTCTAAAGCAGAATTTGTAAGACTTGGACTGCTTACCATACAGAACCAAATAGGATGCCTCAAAGTTCTTTGTAAACTGCTAAATCCCTTATAAATTTATAGTATAATTATTCAAAGTCATATGTATATATGATTTTATATACACACTACACATATAATTTTAAATCATTTTTACAGAACCAAAAGTTTGAGAAGCACAAAGTGCTACCCAATGATTTATAAAACTAAACACATGACTTTGCCAGTCATTTTCTCAATGACTTTGTAAGGCTTCTACCACTGGCAGATTTGAATAAACAGACCAAAAATGTTCACTCTCTTTTAAGGACAGCATTACAGTATTCACTTATAGCCAACTGGTTTGTTTTCTTTGTTTACTAATCTATTCTAAATTAAAATACACACACACTACACATTAAGATCATACTACTTGGTCATCAATCTCATAGATAAAAACTTTTTATCTACCAGAATTTTTCTATGTAAATTTTATAAAAAATAAAATTTTAGTGTTACTCCATCAGGAATTTCCAAAATCATCAGAAACTAGTTAAACTTTATATCATAATTAATGATGTTTGCTTGGTTAAAAAAACTAAGGTAAAATTTGAGCCTTTATTTATAATTTTAAAATGATTTTGAGCATTTTAATAACTTTTTACTCAATATGTGCTTTCTAGTTTGTTGTTGTTTTCATAGAAATACCTGCATATAAGCTAAGGATACCTCATAAAAGGTACCTGATGGCACCACATGAATACAGTGCCCAGGGAGGATGTGGCTATGGCCAACACGGCCCATGCTGAGCTCCTTAGAGCACTCACCTCTTCTGACACTTACCAAAACAAAGCAAACCAAAAACCAACTCATCTCTGGTGTCCCCATTTTCATCAGCCTGTCACACAGGTGAGAGAACTGAGACTTTGAGAGGTCCACCTAGCCAGGGTCACCCATGTGCGTGTGCATGTGAACAGCTAAAGCTGCAGAGCACGTCCACAGGTACTGCTCTGCTGGCCTGTATGTTCACTCATTTATTCCTCCAATAGGCCTGTAATAGGGACTGTTAGCATCATCCCCCGTTTACAAAAAAAATACTTGAAGGACACAGAGATTAACTTGCTCAAAGTCCCCTAGCAATTCCTTGGCAGACAGTAAGTTGCTCTGTAGTCCATACGTGAGTCTTAAAAATAAAATATGCAAGGAAAAAATAGTGCAAAAAATATAGAATATGATAACATTTTTTAAAAGCTTAAAGCCAAAATTAAATGATATATTGTTTGAGGATGCAGTTATATGTGGTAAAACTATAAAGAAATCAAGGGAATTACACATAAAATTGGGGGAGTGTCATGGATGACAGGAGGAGGAAGGGACTTGAGGAGGGCACTGGAGACCCTCACATTTTTGGGAGTGATTCTAAGTTGGGTAGTAGGCTTATGGTGCTCATTTTATTATTATGGCCCATTATTTACATAATATCACAACTTATATCTTTTATGTATCAAATATTTTATAGTCAAAATTAAAGAAAATACTAGTTACTAAGCTATTCAAACTCTTTTATCCCGGATTTATGGCACACGTGAGCTGAATAAGTCACTCTTCTGTTTCCACAGTAAAGCAAATTTAGTCAAGGGTGGCGAAGACTTGGCATGAATACCACCCCTTCCTCCTGCAGTGGGCAGTGATCGTCAGAATGGCATTCTTCCTCCCATAGCTGGCCACTGTTTTAGACCCCTCTCTGCCCAGGACTCTGAGAATTCACAACTCATCAGGAGCATGTGGTAGGGGCTGTCACTCTGTCATCTCTGTGCTGAAGGATCCCTAGAGGTCTTACAACTAGGAAACTCTAGGCTCTCTCCACTGTTAACCCTGGTGTCTCTTTAAACGATGCAGTTACCTGTTAAGTTTGAGGCATCGGTGGGACTCAGCTGTAGCCAGTGGCGGGCATCGGAGCCAGTCCCATCTGTGGGAGTGTTCAGTTCCGGGTCGTCCTCACAGATCTGCCATGGGCCCATGGACAGCTCTGCCTCATTGTTATAGCGCAGAGCTGTGTCACTGCTGACGCTTTCACCTGGTGTAACAAAGAACCAGTCTGAGATAACAAACACCTGGGAACAGACTGCTCACAGTTATCAATACAACTGACACAGCAGGAATTGTTCAGGGGATCAGGGCCCGCGTGGGGTTCTTGGCCAATGACACAAAGCTTCCCAGGACATGGCATGAAGAGTCATTACAAGCGCTATGACATATAACTCAAGTGAAATTCTTTTCAGGGGGTCTTCAACTCAGTTATTCCATAGACCCTTAATATCCATCAAGTCCTTAAGTTTTCTACGTGACATACTCAACTAAAAAATGGAGGTGCGTAGAGAAAGAGGGTGGAATTGATTTCATTTCAAATGCAAGTTTATTCTGTCAGCTAAAAGAACCTAAAGATGCTTTATACCTCATGCTCAATGTCCAGAACTAAACCCAGAGTAAAGTACCCAGGATCCCTGGGGGGTGAGGTGTCCCACTGCAAAAGATTTTCTCCAATAGAAATTCTCCCCTTTAAACGCTACAAAGTTCTAACTTGTCAAAATACAATGATGCTTTCACAGGCTACTTAGCCTTATATGGACTATTTAGTCTAACACTAAACAGACCCAGACAATCTGCTGCTCAAAGTCTCCTGTCTACTTCATAATAATTTTGTCTACCTTCTCTGTCTGCTCACTCTTGCAGCTGCTCTTTGTATCTGCTGCTGACAGTCCCCTGGCCTTGCTGCTTCAAATCTACTGTCCTCTCTTCACTTGCAAAAAACTGGAAGTTATTCCAGTCACCAACCTGTTAGGTCCCTAATCTCACCTGCCACAGAACTCTAAGCCTACAGGGCGGAAGGGAGAGCCTCAGCAGAGCTCCTCTGTGCTCCATCGCATACTGTCCAAGATCTACAGGTCTTGATTCCCATGTTCCTCTGAGAAGAGCAGACCCAGCACCTGACTTCAGGGAACCACAGTATAAGGGATACATTTCACATTCAGTGATACTATGTCTCAGGATTCCAATCAAATTTTATTTTTTAAGTACTTATACTATTGACTTCAGTGTCCTTCTGAGGCTTTTTGTTCACAGCCTATGGGAACTTTCTAGGGAAGATCATTTTTCCTTCTGAATCTGTCTGCTCACCCAGATAAGCCTTGTGCCTCTTGCCTGAAAAAAGGCCCAGGAGTGGAAAGATAGGCTTCTAAGGTACAGGTACTGACTAGAACTATTTTATCATTTGTGGACTAACCATCCATCAATTCCTGGGAGTTCAGGAATAAAAATGTTGCATTTTACAACCAGGTCTCTTACTATGATAAGGTATCACTAGAGCTAGAAAGTAAAAAAGTTATTTTCAAGTCTGAAGAGGATGAACATGAACCACATTTCCTGGAACTTACTCTTCTGTCTTTCCCTACATTGTTCTTGCGTCTGAAGATCATCATCTAAATCCAGTTCAGCAGGGCCACTGCTTCTTTGAACTAAGACCTTCAGACAAAAAGAATGACTGAATTTGTAACAGGAAAGTTTTCATTTTTATAAGACCATTAAGTTTCTAGTCCACATTTCTAAAGAAAAAGAAACAAACAGTAACAGCAACAAAAAATTGAATGATGTTTTCCATTTGAAGGCTATGGGTTCACAAATTATCATAACTGAATTATAAGCTACTCAAGGGCTAAAATGTATGGCTTCTATTTTGTCAACTGACATCTAATTAAATTGATCTACTGAGAAAGTATGCTAAATGATACAGAAATAATTTATTTTAAAGTTCTATTCATACCTCTGCTCGAGCACACATTTATAGTGAATGCAGTTCTCCAGAAGACTTAAGTTACCCATGAATGGTGAGTGTGCTGGCAGGGACGGTGTCAACTCCACCCAGATGTCTAAAGGTCACTTAGTGCCTTCCTTGTTAAATGAGCAACAGACTTTCCTGACCATTGCTCAGAATGGAACCTTTTATTACATACAGAGGACCAAGACATGTGGAGGCAATCTGCATCCTCCAAAATTTGTAACTTGCTTGGAGAAAGAAAACACATATTACACAAAATGATTACAATGTACATAAGCAAAATATGGGAGTAAACTGTCTAAAAGTTATGCAGAATAAAGTGTTACCTTAATTAGCTCACAGTTACAGGAGTGCTGTTCAAGAAGGCAACAGACATGAAGTGGTAGAGAGAAGGCAGGAGGGGACTCAAGGCAGGAGGCACTGAGTGGTAATCAGCAAGCTCTATGTGCGGGAAAAGAAGCTGATTATAGCAGGGCATGCAGGGCAATCAGTGAAGAAGGGAAATGCTAAGAAGAAAATGCAGACCACCTTTAAAAGAGGCAGCTGTCAGTGGGCCTTTAATATCAGGCTTACATATTTCAACCCAATATTGACAAAATTAGCAACTCTATGTTCCAGACAATAGCTTACTGAAATTAAAAACATAACTAGAAAGATAAGTCCAGTAGTTATCTGTGGGATGGATTAAAGAGTAAAACTGCTATGAACTGTTATGGTGGTTTAGGAATGAGCAGATAAGGCTTTTGATGATGGAAAAGGAGAAAAGATAAATAAGAAAATGCTGCAAAAATGACAGACAAGAGCTTATATGAGGGCATATATTAGAGCTGCATATGGGAGTGAAAGAAAATTAAATTATAAAAGGATATGAATCTACAAGGCCATGAAAATGATGGTGATGAAGGAAGGAAGGAAGGAAGAGTGGCAATAAACCAAGGAACTTCTGATATTTTAATTTTAATTGTTGGGATGAATATCTAAAGAGAATATACTATAAATGGGCAACAAAAATGCAGGACTGGATTTAGAGATAGAAGACAGAGGAGACAGAGGATAAAGCTAGGAATAAAATAGGAAATCTAAGGTCCCCCACTGCAGAATGCATAAAAAACCTAGAGTTCAATGAGCTAACAAAAGGGATGAATAGTACACAATTAAACTAATGACAAGGTGGGGGTGGGGGA
Source organism: Phataginus tricuspis (assembly GCA_029783875.1). NCBI lineage: Eukaryota > Metazoa > Chordata > Mammalia > Pholidota > Manidae > Phataginus > Phataginus tricuspis. The sequence continues at coordinate 2,725,952 of JAQQAC010020895.1, read as the reverse complement.
CCAAGATGTATAATTAAAAGACAGGTTATTAAGCTAAAACACAGAAGTAGGCCATGAATAAAATATTTAGGAAACTAACAGTATATGAAAAAATATTACCCAGCCTTAAATAAGGATGATATATATCTAATGTGATAATGGAACTATACCCAGGATATTTCCTTAACTGAAAAGCAGAATGTGGGCTCCTCTGACTCTAACTAAATAAGAGACAAAATATCTTCTAATTACAGAACTAGATCCTACATAAACATTTTGAGCTCACAGAAGTTAAATAAAACTCCAAGTGATCTGCTTCCCCACCTTCAAAGGGAGCAGGACCCAGGGCAGTGAAATGGGGCGATTGTAAGGGTAAATCTACTAGTACCACTACAAGTGGCAAGAGGACCAAGACTCCAGAATTAAAGGAGCACTCCCTGATTCCTGGAAGAAACAAATGCAAATGTTGTCCTGGGTTTTCTGTAGATTAAGATCAGCCAGGTAGGAATTCAAAATTGAAAATCACCAAACACCAGTGGAAATAAGTCACCAGGCACAAGAGTCTCATAAACAACAAATATCAGATTTAGACCCCCTTCCTCACAAGCACTTCAGCTAATCAAATGAAAAATTCAGAACCATACCTTGTGACTATTTTAAAGGAATAAGAGACATAAATCACAAAAATGAGCAAGCAAAAAAAGATTAAAAATTACAATATACTTGAAAAAAAGTACTGAACTTTCAGAAGGAAAAGATGTAACTAAAAAACTAAAAAACTCAGTGGAAAAAACATTACATAGCAGGCTACATATGAATAAGCAGAAAATACTGAACTGAATGAGAGATCTGATGAATTACCCAGAATGTACCCAGAGGGAAAGGACATGGAAAATAAGAAAGGAGGCTTAAGAGACATGGAAGACAGTCTAAATATACTTCTCTAAGAATGCCAGAAGGCAAGAGCAGAAAGAATAAAAAATAGGCCATATCTGAAGAAATGATTACCAAGAATTTTCCAGAAACAATAGAAGAATAAGCATTCACAGATACATGGCACAGAGCATATACAAACAAGGACAAATGTACAAATCAAAATAAAATGCACCTCAGTATAATGTGAAACTGAAGGACAAGGAACAAAGAGCAAGGAACAACAAACAGGATGGACAGAAGACTTCTCAGCAATAGCTTCCATTAGAAGGGGGAGGGGAACTACAGTAATAAAGACATACTAGTACTGTCCAGACAGAAAAAGTAACCAAAGAATCAAGAAAAGAAGCACCAAAATAAAGCCTGACACACCTGGGAAACAGTGTATTTGAGAGAAAGGGAGCATTTCAGATCAATGAAGGAAAACTAGATTCAATAAATGGGACCCCTTAGGATAAGTGATCACGTGGAAAAAAAATGAAATTGGATCCCTACATCACTCTATCACTCGATGAACAAGAATCAATTCCAGATGGATGACTTAAATACAAAGAGCAAAACTGAAACATTTATAAATATAAGTAATATTTTTATCCCTGTGGAGTTTGTATTTTAAAATTTTCATAAACCTAACCATAAAAATCACTGCTAATAAAAAATATCAAAATTAAGAACTTGTGTTCATCAAAAGACACAAGAGAAAGTGAAATATAAGCCCCTCACTGAAAGAAGGTACATGCCAAAAACATAACCAAACCAGGATCAGTATTCAGACTATCTAAAGAATTAGTACAAATAAAAGAGAAAAAGACAAATCAAGAGGAAAATGGCAAAGACATCAGTAAGCATTTCACAGATGACATACACATAGTAAATCAACATAGGAAAAGATTTCAAACTTTATTAATAATCAGGGAAGCACAAAATAAAATGAGATCCCATTTTCACCCACTTGACTCAAAAATTTTAACATCTGACAATATTAAGTGTTATGAAAGTGGATGAATGGGAGGTCTTTATACACTGTAACCACTTTGGAAAACACACATTCTCTTGTAAATAAGAACATGCTTCTACTCTATGACTCATTAATTCCACTCCTAGACAGCCAACACAGAGAAAGGCTTAAACATGTAGATCTGGAAACACATACAAGATTTACACAGTTGCAAAAAAATACTTGGAATAATCTAAATGTTTGCTAATCAACAAGAGAACAGAAAAATAAGTTGTGGTATACTCACAGTGGAGTATCATACAGCAGAAAAAACTTAATGAACTACAGCTACATGCCACAATGTATTCTTAGAAATACATAACTGAAAGAATCCACTCCAAAACTACTAGATCTAATATCTGAATTCAGCAAAGTTGCAGGATACAAAATTAATATGCAGAAATCTGTGGCATTCCTATACACTAACAATGAACTAGCAGAAAGAGAAATTGGGAAAACAATTCCATTCACAGTTGCATCAAAAAGAATAAAATACCTAGGAATAAACCTAACCAAGGAAGTGAAAGACCTATACTCTGAAAATTACAAGACACTCATGAGAGAAACTAAAGAAGATACCAATAAAGGGAAACATATCCTGTGCTCAATAGGAAGAACTAATATTGTCAAAATGGTCATCCTGCCTAAAGCAATCTACAGATTCAATGCAATTCCTATCAAAATACCAACAGCATTCTTCAACAAACTAGAGAAAATCGTTCTAAAATGCATATGGAACCACAAAAGACCCCAAATAGCCAAAGTAATTCTGAGAAGGAAGAATAAAGCTGGGGGGATTATGCTCCCCAACTTCAAGCTCTACTACAAAGCCACAGTTATCAAGACAATTTGGTACTGGCACAAGAACAGACCCATAGACCAATGGAACATACTACAGAGCCCTGATATAAACCCAACCATATATGGGCAATTAATATATGATAAAGGAGCCATGGACATACAATGGGAAATGACAGCCTCTTCCACAGCTGGTGTTGGCAAAACTGGACAGCTACATGCAAGAGAATGAAACTGGATTATTGTTTAACCCCATACACAAAAGTAAACTCGAAATGGATCAAGGACCTGAATGTAAGTCATGAAACCATAAAGCTCTTAGAAGACAACACAGGCAAAAATCTGAATATAAGCATGAGCAACTTCTTCCTGAATGCATCTACTTGAGCAAGGGAAACAAAAGCAAAAATGAACTCATGGGACTATATCAAACTAAAAAGCTTCTGTACAGCAAAGGACACCATCAACAGAACAAAAAGGCATCCTACAGTATGGGAGAATAAATTTGTAAATGACATATCTGAAAAGCAGTTAACATCCAAAATATATAAAGAACTTACAGGCCTCAACACCCAAGAAGCAAATAACCTGATTAAAAAACAGGCAGAGGATATGAAGAGACAGTTCTCCAAAGAAGAAATTCACATGGCCAACAGACACATGAAACGATGCTCCACATCACTAATTATCAGGGAAATGCAAATTAAAACCACAATGAGATAGTCACCTCACACCAGTAAGGATGGCCAGCATCAAAAAGACTAAGAACAACAAATGCTGGCGAGGATGCGGAGAAAGGGGAACCCTCCTACACTGCTGGTGGCAATGTAAGCTAGTTCAACCATTGTGGAAAGCAATGTGGAGGTTCCTCAAAAAACTAAAAACAGAAATACAATTTGACACAGGAATTCCACTCCTTGGAATTTACCCAAAGAATACAACTTCTCAGATTCAAAAAGACATATGTACCCCTATGTTTATTGCAGCACTGTTTACAATAGCCAAGATATGAAAGCAACCTAAGTGTCCATCATAGATGAATGTATAAAGAAGAAGTGGTACATATACACAATGGAATACTATTCAGCCATAAGAAAGAAACAAATCCTACCATTTGCAACAACATGGATGGAGCTGGAGGATATTATGCTCAGTGAAATAAGCCAGGAGGAGAAAGACAAATGCCAAATGATTTCCCTCATTTGTGGAGTAGAACAACTAAGCAAAACTGAAGGAATGAAAGAGCAGCAGACTCAGAGACTCCAAGAAGGAACTAGTGGTTACCAAAGGGGAGGGGTGTGGGAGGGCGGGTAGGGAGGGTGGGAGAAGGGGATTGAGGGGTATTATGTTTAGTACACATGGTGTGGGGGATCACGGGGGAAACTAGCACAGAGAAGGCAAATAGTGAATCTGTGGCATTTTACTACACCCAAGGACAGTGACTGCATTGGGGTGTGGGTGGGGACTTGATAATATGGGTAAATGTAGTAGCCACATTGTTTTTTCATGTGAAACCTTCGTAGGAATGTATATCAATAATACCTTAATAAAAAAAAAAGAAATACATAACTGAGTGAACAAGGCAATACTATCACTTTTATAAAGTTTAAAAATAAAGAAAACTAAAGGACATTTTGTTTGGAGATGCATACATAAAGAGCAAAACTATAGAATGAAGCAAGGACATGATAAACCGAAGCCAGCGTGAACCTGCTGCCTGAGGGGATACGGAAGGAACTCACAGGCCAAAGAACAATACTGCAAATATCCTATGTCTGGAGGTGACTGGTGAGTTTGTGGGTGTTTGCTTGATTGTTGTAATATACATACATAATATACATATATATATGGAATATATATGTATATGCCCTTTAAAAAAAATAAAGATAGATGAATCAACACAGGTTATCTTTCAGGCAGGGAGAGTAGAGAGAAGCTTTTCTGTTTATTTTGCACCTTCCTATGATATCTGAGTTTTCTACTAATATATACTATATACATATTTTTAATGAATAAGTAGGAGTTATCTGCATGAATGAGTTCTGGGCTATCTTTAAATTTTTTTCTATATGGTCAAAAAATAAATGTTATTTTGTATTTTTTTAAAAAAGTAACCATACAGAACTTTGCAAAAACTTGCTTATCTAGCAACTCATGTCAGGTGGTGGCTAATACCAAAGAGGTGTCAGGAACAAGGGGTTTGAATAAACATTTGGTAGGTGAGGATATAGGCCAGGTGATGAAATGCACATTCATGCCCATTTTTTCTACTTTTGTAATGTGACTGTAGTTTTACATAGAAAGCAAGCAAGATTTTAAGAGATGTCAAAGTCACTTGTGCCTATAACCTGTCTAAATGGATAAATTTTTAAAAAGAAAGTATGACTTCACTGATAAATTTACTTACTTTACCAAAAATATTTGTTTTTTTTATTAAGGTATCATTGATATACACTCTTATGAAGGTTTCACAAGAAAAACAATGTGGTTATTACATTCACCCTTATTATCGAGTCCCCCTCCATACCCCATTACAGTCACTGTCCATCCGTGTAGTAAGATGCCACCGTGTTCCTATTTGTCTTCTCTGAGCTACACTGTCTTCCCCGTGACTCCACACACACCATGTGCACCAATCATGATACCCCACAATCCCCTTCTCCCTCCCTCCACCCCACCCTCTCCCACTCTTCCCCTTTGGTAACCACTAGTCTCTTCTTGGAGTCTGTGAATCTGCTGCTATTTTGTTCCTTCAGTTTTGCTTCGTTGTTATATTCCACAAATGAGGAAAATCATTTGGTATATGTCTTTCTCCCCCTGACATATTTCACTGAGCATAATACCTTCTAGCTCCATCCATGTTGTTGCAAATGGTAGGATTTGTTTCTTTCTTATGGCTGAATAGTATTCCCTTGTGTATACGTACCACATCTTTATCCATTCATCTACTGATGGACACTTAGGTTGCTTCCATATCTTGGCTATTGTAAATACTGCTGTGATAAATTTACATGTTTATTTTAATGACAAAATGATATAGTTTGAAAATATCTTACTGTTATTCCTTCATGTTCTTTCTTCACATGTCCTTTGTTCTCCTGAATTGGTTTGGGCTCTGAAGAACTCAAATTCTGTGCATTTTCTACCTGTTGACCTAGAGATTTAGGGGGAAAAAGTTGACAGAAAGAGTATTTCAGATGATTCAATTGGAAAAAGGTTTTTATATTTAGTTAATTATTAAACTTAAGTTTCCTAAGATATGTAAAAACAGAAGTTCTGGATCTGGCAAACTGGTAGCCTATGGGTCAAGTCTACTCTGTAGACCTGGTTCTATTATTAATACACAATTACATGAGCAACATTATGGTTACAAGACTGCCCCTATTATCAAGTCCCCACCACATACCCCCATTGCAGTCACTGTCCATCAGCATAGAAGGATGTTATAGAATCACTACTTGTCTTCTCTGTGTTATACTGCCTTCCCCATATCCCCCTACCCCACCCGCACCCCCGCTACTTTATGTGTGCTAACTGTAATAGCCCTTTTTCCCCCTTATCCCTCCCTTCCCACCCATCCTCCCCAGTCCCTTTCCCTTTGGTAACTATTAGTCCGTTCTTGGGTTCTGTGAGTCTGCTGCTGTTTTCTTCATTCAGTTTTTTCTTTGTTCTTATACTCCACATATGAGTGAAATCATTTGATACTTGTCTTTCTCCGCCTGGCTTATTTCACTGAGCATAATACCCTCTAGCTCCATCCATGTTGTTGCAAATGGTAGAATTTGCTTTCTTCTTATGGCTGAATAATATTCCATTGTGTATATATACCACATCTTCTTTATCCATTCATCTACTGATGGACACTAAGGTTGCTTCCATTTCTTGGCTATTGTAAATAGTGCTGCGATAAACAAAGGAGTGCATATATCTTTTTCAAACTGGGCTTCTGTATTCTTAGGGTAAATTCCTAGGAGTGGGATTCCTGGGTCAAATGTCCACAGAGATCTTTTAAGAGAGCAGACTGAATGCTATTCACTACAGCCAACTGGCCCACTTAGCACATGATGTTAGCACAGGGGAGGGCAAAAAGACCTCTCCTGGGGGACTTGGAGAAGGGATCTCAGAGAAAAGCTGCCTGAATTAGCCAGGTGAGCTGACAGGAAAAGAGATCAGTAAGGTGGCTCAGTATTGCTTGAAATAGACTGATAAGAGACAGCACAAATAACCATTATCAGTAGTAAGAAAGGGAATATCATCACAAAGCCTGCAAACATTAGAAATACGATAGAGGATTTTATAAATAATCTAGGGCCAATAAATATTTTTAAAAAGACATGAATTGAGCAAATTGCTAGAAAAACACAATTTATCCAGATCAAACAGGAAAAGGAAAAAATGAATAGTCTTTTAGTAATTTTAAAATGTGAATGGCATTGAAAAATCTTCCTACAAGAAAACTCCAAGCAACTGGGAGGATTCTACCAAATATTTAAGGAAAAAAAATCACAATAATAGTACACAAAACGTTTTGTAGAACAGAAAATCAGATAATAAGTTTCTCAAATTATTTTTTATCGTATTTTCTTATTTTAAGATTTCTAAGAGGGAATATTTCCTTACTCATTTGATGAGCCTAGTACAACCTGGACATGAAGAACTATGAGACTATGTTAATAATTAAGATTTGTTTATTTCTTACTGAATTCACGAAACTAAGTGACAAGTATGTTCACTGACATGAGACACAATTTAAATATATGCTTTCATTGCAAAATATAGTATTTATTGTTTACAGGTCCACCTCTTTGCTTTCCATGTCCTGTTATTGCTGAAACTTATTTGAGAAATGGTACAGATTAATGCTATTACAAATTACTATTTTCAACCTCAGCAGAGTCTATAACCTGCTAACAAATTTTTCACAAGTCTGGCTGGTTCTCCATTGTCATTGTCAACTTTCATGGCTCTCCTCAGAGCCCTTTCCCACATGTCCTTATCCTGCCTCTCTGCCTTCTACCTAACTTGCTGCTCTCCCTGACCTCGTGGTGTGACGTTCTCTGCTTCCTGCCCACTCCAGCTCCTCTGCACCTTTCTGCTCCCCAAACATGCCACACTTGAAAAAAGTACACACATATATACCATGTAGACAAATAAATAGTGAAAATATTTCATTGCCAGAAATCAATCCCTGCAATCAACTTACAAAGAAAACTCCCTCGAAATAAATAAAGGTAGTGTTAGAATGAATGTACAAAGCAATACCGGGTGCAGCTTGTTCCCTGCCAGAATCACAGTCCCATGTTAAGAACTGAAGCTGCTCTTACATACCCGGAGGGCAGTCTGAGCACAGTGGCTCAGAGACCTCAGGCGTGCTGCTGCTCCGAGAGGCCTGCAGCGGCTTCTCTGCCACCAGGCACTCAGGCTCAGCTGCAGGGGCGCCTTCTGACTGCGGACATTCTTCCACTTCTGTGGGTGGTAACACAAAACATGCAGGGATGCATTTCAAAATTTTTAGAAATAACATCACCACCTAGAACAACTGATTCTAAATGTAGTTTTAGATACTTTTTTCTTCAAAAATTGTATAGAGAGATAATCTGCATTTATCTCATATGGTTTTCTACACTTAGTCAAAGGTTAATATTCCACTCCAAGAGTACATTTTCTTTTTCAGTTCTACAGAGCATTTTATTTTTCAGTCAAAGTGAAGGGGGGAAAAAAAGAGAAAAAGCTGCATACTTGGTGGAGAAAAGTCATTTAGAATCTCAGGGACAGGCATGCCAGGAGAGACTGGAGACACATAAAATAGGTAATTTACATCTGAGGAGGGAGAAAGTCACACAGACACACACCCTAAAGGAAGATAAAAGGAAATGGGAATTTCAACTCTACCATTCCTTTTAACTGATGAAGGCACAACTGTCCAAAATAAAATACTACGATTATTTAATGGCTTACATCACCAAATACAATGTTGAATCAGTCACTAAAGTACAAAAATGATTCACTGGTATTTTTAGAGAATAAATACATATATGTCATAAAACAGAAAACCATAGCTGAGTACTGACCACTGGACAACCTCAGCTTACATTATTACAAATTCTCTTCAAGAATGAGTTCCTTCCTAGCTCATTTCTAAATTTCCCAGGACGACCCTATGCACTGGAAGTACCATCAACCCCCCCACCCACCCCCCTCTAGAATCACAGCTTCAGGGTTGCATCATCTTTTGCCTGGTTATTGTAATAGCCTCCTAACTGGTCACTGCTCCCCTTTTCTTGCCACCCTCAAATCTATCCTCTATGCTGCCCCAGAGAGGTCCCGGTCAAATAAAGACTGGACTGCATGGCTCCTCTCCGGCTGAGGCCTTCCATCTTTGGATGGTCAAGGCCATGACACTCACTGTGAAGACAGAACCCTCCGTAATCTCACCCCACAGACTTGCGTCCCCTCCAAGGAGCTCTTCCACTTCAGTCTCAGGCAGCCCTAGTCCATGTGGCAGCTGCTGCTCACTCCTCTATGCTAACCTCAGACCTGCCCCCTCTTCTGTGCTGCCTGGACATCTCTCTAGTACAGGACTTGCCATGTGGTTCTTTGTATGAACCCCACCACTGCAACCTGCACCAGATTTCACCCTCACATAGTCATGAAACTTTACATCCATATAACATTATATTTTCCAACACTTTAATTAGCTGAAGTTTCACTCCTTCTAAGCAAAGACTGATCACAATCCAGCTGTGCTGTCTTACCTGGCAGTGTCAACCAATTCCTCGCCTGAAATGAGACTCGCTCTGATGTGCCACTCTCTGTATAACCCTATAACCCGAGCCATCAAGCAAAGAGCTGGCTCATCCTAACCAAGAAGTTTACATAGTTAGACTCTAAGTATAATACATAGGATTTCCACAAAAGGTAGCTGCTTTATTTTTATTATCCAAATAAAAATTTCCTTTTAAAGTATACTGATACAAGCTACAAGATGTCACAACTATGAAACTTGGGTGAGCCTTCACTTACAATTCAGATTACTGGGCCACAGTCTAAATTTAGAGACTAACAGGAAGCTGAACTTAAGGGCACAAGCAACAGAAGGCCAAGGTGGCAAGAGAAGGCAGTTCCATAAGGCCTCGTCTTTCCCAGCTGTCTTTGCTCCGGTCTTCTCTTGAATTGCCAGTCCTCTTGAACTCTTCATTTTCCCACAGACACAAGACATACGTACATACATAGGATCTACCTGCATATCCCAAAGCATAGACTAGGCCCTTTCCACAGGTCAGCTTCTAGGCTCTTCAGAATTAGACAATGGAAGCAGATAATTACATGCAGCCAACCCCTTCCAGTGTCTTCCTTCACTGCTTATTTTAACTATGCAAGACACTGAAACCTGGGAAGAGTATGTATTTGTTAATGAACATGCTTGGTAATCCAGTACCAGTAGAGGGAGCCCAAGAGCTTCCCAAGTCTCTCAGAAAGAATTGGTAGTACGAAGAGTGGCTTTATTCACTTAAACTTGATGCCCAGTCTGGTAGAGGTTGGTTTCTGGGCCATGAACAGAAACAAATAAGAGCTAGGCCAACACTGGCAGCATCTTTTTAAAGATAAAGAACATCACCATCTGGTAGGATACAATACAGCCACAGCACCATGGCTTCCAAAATCAAGTGTCCTCACTGGTTCTCAAAACAACAGACGGACGGAGAGGCTGCTCACCAGCTGGTCTGCCTTCCCAACAGGCCTAATGCAGCTTAAAGGCTTTGTTTCTGTAAACCTGTTGGTAGACCCTTCTCAGATGGAGAAAGTTCAAGCCTGTAGGAATCACTGGAAGTGGTGAGAGCAGAGTATCCAGGCTGAGGGTGGAAAGGAAGGGAACAATTTAGGGCAGCTGTGCCGCGGGCGTCCTGAGCTAATCCTGCAGTGAAGTGATGCAGTGCAGAAAAAGGGATTTAAAACTCTTCTTATCCCATAACTGAAACCCCATTTCCTGATTTGTAAGTGTACATTCCTTAGCCTTTCCTCATGCTTTCTATTAAGTATATACTCAATGTATGTGTTGTATCAAGTGAATAAATGAATACCAAAAACACTCTCCTTCTTCCTTTTTTTTAAACAGTTCTTGAGGTCCCTCTGCTGGTGTTTTATTTAGGAGTAAGTAATGTTAGAGCTGCTACCATTCTACAGTGTCAGTTATAGCAATTGCTCTTTCATAACAAATTAAAACCATTTTAACACTGATATGCAAATATCAGGATACAGGATTATTTGATATTCAAAACAGAATGAGAACAATCCAAGTTATATAAAAATTACATTATAAATTCGGGGCAGTCTAATGCAATCTCTGTTTTGAATATCACACAATTTGTTTGAATCACTTCAAAGAGCTGAGTTCTGTCTCAGACCCACCACATAAACTGCCTTCTCTGAAGCACAGCTAATCCAATAATCCCAATTCTAAAGCACTAACTTTCCAGCTTCGTGGTGACGTAAATTAGACAATATGATTACTAAATTATTGCTTTCTATGCTCCATTCAAAACACCAGTAAAGTGATCAAATAAGGATTAGTTAATTTCATTTTTTCCCCACTGAGGGAAGAATCAGTATGATTAAATTAACTGTGTAAACTCTTCAGAAACTTCTATTTATTCCAGGCAGTTGACTGCTTTTCTTATTAAATGGAGTGAGACTCATTCTTCAATTACCAAAATTCTGGGTTCCATTTACCCCTCATGCATAAGGTTGCATAAGCACATTAATAGTGTAATTTCCTAACTTTCAAAGCATTATTCACAATACAACTTGACTCTATAAAAAGCACAAGAGATGTAAATCAACTCAACATGCTGAGGTTTTCCACAAGGTCCAAAGGTGAATCAGTCCAGACCCTGGCAACAAGCACTTTCTGACAATCAGGACTATCTGGAAGCCAGACAACCAGATGCAGAAGCAGCTAAGTGGGGCTTTCAGTTAGGACCTATTAAGTCTCTTTTAGAATGAAGGAAGACCATTGATCCTCTTATTACTACTAATACAATGTTCCTAAAAGAAAAGTGAAATATGCAGGGCCTATAAGTACTACAGACTGATAAATGTCCCAACACAAAGCAGTTAGAATTGCAAAACAGCTGGAAAGAACTAATTCCACAAAGGAGAAAAAGTGAAATCACTGAGACTGGCAGGCTCCCTCCCGCATGTTTGTGCAGTCATTCATACTGGAATACAGCTGGCTGTGACTTTCCCAAAAGGGTGCTGCCATATAGAGTCCTGAAGAGATCAGAATAGGACATAATAGTGGCTGAAGGTAAGTACTTCTCTATTATTTGTATTATTACAATTTTGGTGTATTAAATACTCATATAGATTACAAACAAAAACAAGAAATGTTAAGTGAAAACAAAATTAACAATCATTTTTATAGTAAAGAACTTGGGGCCAGAAAATCAACATTAAACATGTCTGCATATCACATAGAGGTGGAGATACAACTTTATCTCTATATTTAGCAATAGGTTAGCAAGATCTGCCATACACTAGGATTTAAATTAGAGCACAGATTTAATGATACTTTAGTGTGCCACCCATGGAGAAGGTACAATGTAAGACTGAGGACCAGCATGTATTGCTCTCGGCCCAGACTCTTCACAGTACAGTGCATCAGACAAGGAGGAGCTCCTGCAGTTGTCAGATGAAACAGAGAGAACAGCAGGTTGTTCTTAAAGTCACCACATCACTAACCTTCTGTGGTGACCTTCAATTTACCTTCTGTGCTATAAAACCAGGAATAAGGGTGATAAAGCCAGGAAAACAGAGACCTCCCCAGCCTGCTTCATTTCACTCTAAGTCAAGGACTTTCAGATTCAGCCCTACACATGGCTTGGATCAAGTAACCCTTCGTGGAGGGGCTGCCCTACACATTATAGGCTGTGTAGGAGCATTTCCGGCCCCTACCCACTGGAATGCCAGTGGCATTGCCCCTGTCGTGACAACCAAAAATGTCTCCAGGTATTGCCAGGGGCTTCCTGGGGGCCAAACTCTCCCCAGAGCCACTACTCTAAATCATACTCAACTTGTGTCGGAACTGTTTACGTATTCATAGGAATCAAGAATGAGTAAATTAAAATATACAACTGAATCACAGACAAGTTTCCAAAATGCGATTACTAACAGGAAGACATTTCTTGTGAGAACATATTCTGAACAAAACAGTAAAATGGAACAATATGGGGAGAAAATGGACTGTGAAAAAAGAGCACTTTAAACCATGAAAAAATTCCTGTTAGGTATATACCAGCCATATAGAAAGCAAAATTATTTCAACTACTTTATTATCTCTAGGCAGTAGTATTTTTTTGAAAACCAAATTAAACAGTTATGCTCAACAGTACTCTGACTGGCAAGCATCTTCCCATGTACCTTTCTTACTGTTTTTCACCTTTGGCGTTTAATAGAGAAAAAGAGTTTTCTAACAAATGTAGTCCTTTGTCTCAATAAAACTAACTTCTCCCCTTATATTTTGTAAATTAAGTAATATGCTATTTTACGTATTCAACAGGGGAATCAAGCTTTAATTCTGCTTTGCTATAAAGTATAACATGCTTTAGTGCTACAGGAAGCCATAATTAGGCTATGTTGAATATTAAATACATACTAATCTATAATGCCATCTTCCTGAAAATAACAAAAACGTGAAAATATTTCCCTCTTTAGTAAGATTTTTCCATTCATCTTAGAATCACTGAAAAAATTAGTAGACACAGACCTAATTACTCACTGTGGAGCAAAGTAAATCCTTCTGTAAGGTATCTATGCCAAAAAATCACTATGGTGCTATAACATCTTAATAAACTGGAAAATACACTGTGAGCAATCAACATGTAACTAAACTCAATTTTAATTAGCTGAAGCCCAGGAACAGTGCTTCTGTGTTTTGAAAATTAGCACTTTTAAGCATTTTTTTTTTACTCAGTTCTCAGTAATCAGTGTGAATCTGTATAAACTGATCATTACTTTATACATGATTATGATTTATTAACTCCAAGGAAGTCTTAACTGCATAATTTTTCCAGCATTTTTCATTTTCATTTTGGGGAGACATAGTAACCATGCTAATATTGATATGCTCAAAACTGTCATAAAATTTTATGAAAATTCCCTTTTGTTCTACAGGCACTCCATAAAAAGGCACAGGGAGGCAGGCATCACTGTTTTCCCCTATTAACAACTATGGGCCAAAAAACCTTTGATCTTTTATTTTTTAACTGAAGTATAGTTGATATACAATACTGGTTTCAAGTATATAACATAGTGATTCGACAGCCTATCCTTCTTACCTGGGAATGACAAGACCAGTGGTGTTACAGACATTTTTCTTGACCATCTAATTGCTACTGAATGTCTTACTACATAAAAACAATTCAAGGAAAATCAATGTCAAGTGCAATGGCCAGGCACGCATGCTTGGTGTGGGGATATTAACAAAGGAGGCCCAGAGGCAAGTGGGAGAAGCCCAGGGAAATTAAGGGAGCCAGAAGACATCGGTACAGTACCTGACAGCCTGTGAGAGCAAGAGGAGTAAGAGAAACCAGGCAAGAGATAGCTCACGGTGTGAAGGAGGAGCGGAAGGCTTTTAGTGGCAGGCAAAGCCTCAGAAAGGTGGGCACAGTTGCTGATAGACTGGCTGCGCTTAGCTTCCAGGAGAGACAAAGTAATAATTATGTCAGAACATCAGTGCCTTTCACTTCTTTGTTATTATTATTATTTTCCCGGGTTCTCTTTAAATATTTAAAGGAGGTCTTTATAAAATTTAAAGCAGTCAGTATAAAGCACAGTATTTAATCATAGTCTCTAAATACAGCCAACTTTCAGTCATTTTGATGACAGGGGAGAACAGAGAATTCACAGATAATCTCACTCTATCTTATTCTAGAATGCTTTATATGGTTAGCCTTTCCATTTTTTTTGGTATCAGATTCTCATTTGGGTTATTTGGGCAGACAATACAATCAGTTTTTCCTTCCTAAAGGACACAAGCAAAAAGACCACGGTGAGGTCGGAGAAAAATCTAGGCTAAGATTAAAACTGTTCTATAAGTAATAAATACTTTAAAAATTGGTTTACTGAGAGCTGACTGTATTCAAAAGTAAGTCATTTAGTAAATTAAATATCCTAAAAGCTCAAGAACACATAAAAGTTGAACATTAAAAAATTTGGTATTTGTAATAAAGGTAAAAATTTCCATAAAACCGGTCCTTTTATATCACATTTTGTGCTTACTAAAGCATAATTTCTTAGTATGGACTTAATGATATTAAGTTTTCTATATATTGCTGGTTAAATGATCATTTAATAAAATGGATGGACAAAGAACATGTACCATAGGAAACCATCAGTAACATCAGTTTTATCCTTAAAAAAAAATAAAGGTTTACTTGTTCTATATTTTTACACTATTTTATTTAACATTAGTGAAATAGAACTACGAATGGTAGTAACACATTTGCAAGAATTGAAACACATTTTTTACTTTCCTGTCTTTTTTCCCATCCTTTGGGTATCATAACACCCAGTGTTAAGTCCCTGTTACAAAGGACTATCCCCACAGTGATTACAGTATAATTCACAAATGTCTAAGGTGATATTTAAATGAAAACAACGTTCATGTGAATATCAAACTGACTTCAAATTCCCTGAAAGACTTGTTCATCTCTCATTGTCAGAGGTATTTCATTTGAGTGTTGTTTTAAAAAGTTTTCCTTTTACAAGTCAAATAATTGCGTGTCTTTACAAAATTCATTACCAGACATTTGGGAAATAATAAAATGTAGAATGATTATTTTGTGTGGAAATTAATTGACTTGCTTTAATCACTCGTTTTAGACATCTGAGATTTTAGCATCATTCCCATTCAGGAACAATGTTACTTTATAATTCTTTAAGACTCTCCTTGAAGCCTCTTAAGTTAAAAACTAGTGCATTCTCTGTTAAATTAATTGTTGTGTTTCTACTCTACAATTGGTTATTTTTATTTCCCTCTTGCCATCATCACTGACATTCTCAACTAAGTGCAGTCTGTGGAGCAAATTATAATAATCTCAAATTGTTCTCTTAATGGGATTAGAAAAAAAAGTCACTTTCAAATGGGTTTCCCATAATACATTTCTTAATGCTAAAATTACAAGACTTCAGGAGCTTTTTTCTTATTAAAAGATGGCCACTATGCAAATCAAAATCTATGGTGAAAATATTCTGCACCTTTTTAAAAGATGAAAAGGTTAATTATTACACAAAATAAAAATAACAGAACTGAGTGAAACCACTTTAGTCTTTATATAAATTTTTAAAACAGCATGATATATAAAATCTTCAAAGAACACTGATTTCACAGGTAAAAATAAAAAAGATTCATAATATTTTTCTAATTTTTTTTAAAGTGAAATGATAGGAAATACATATGTATGTGTAAAATACATGGATGATAGATCTGTCCAACTTAATAGCTCTCATCTGTATTATCTTCAAAAGTTATGGTCCCAAGCGTTTTTAATAAAACCAGGTTTATGGTTTTTAAGTGACATACTTAACAAATATCTTATATGACTTTGTAAAAGTCTTATTTTGTGTTTATTTTTTGCTTTTCAGACACCTGAGAACACTGATAAACAGAACCTCACTGGCATAAATGTACTAAGGACTTTCTAAAATACACTGGTGCCTCTACTGTATTTTTGGCCTAAAATACCTGTTGAAAAACTAAGTTGCGATCTTTTCTATGGCTGTGTTTTGGCCAAGTAGTGGCATATGGTTTATGCAATATACGGTAATTTGCTACTTCTTAAAATGTGACAATGAAATTTTAAAAAGTGTTTTGAAGGATCAAAGTTGTAATTCAAGGGTTGTGAGGGACAGCAGAAGTCTGGGCAGCTTAGGCATGATGCCACCATTTACACAAACTTCTGTTTTGATCCCTTTCTTTTAAGCATCCAGTGATGGAAGAAAGGAGCTTTTAGGAATTGGAATGAGAAAGGGAATCAGTAAATGAGCTTCCCTAAAAGTTGCGTGTTAGTGGGAACTGGGTCTCTCCTCAGGAGAGAGGACGAAGGAAAGCAGGAAGAAGTAGAATGGTAAGTGAATGAAAACAAGGTGACACTTACCAACAAATGTTCTAGATGAGACAGTTAGGGTTAAGGTGTAATATGTTTTCATAAAAACTCCAACAGGATTCTAAGCCACCTATATCATGCCTTTACTAAGTACTGCAAAATATGGTGAGTGTCTGTGATTCTGATTTATGACCAGAGGATATTGTCACTTTTGCAGTCAGCCCGCTGAATATCAATTATAATTGCATGGTATTACTGATGTGAAAAACTACAGGAAACTGAAATAAATTTGTTTTAAACTTAAGTTATAGCCTCAAAGTTACTGCAGCAGGTGGGGGGGGGGGGTCTTTTTTCTTATTATGTACTGGATATAAGCTTACTTTTTAAATATTTCTATTTTTGTTTTAAGAGTAAAGTGTAGTAAAGGAGTCTGATTAGCTGGGATTTCTTGGTCAAGTCCTTGATAATTCTAACCAGCTGTAAGGATGACACCTATGGGCAAGTAAAGCTCAGTTTTCCAAAGCAAAAAATGTAAATGTCTCTATCCGGTCCTGAAAACTAAGTGCCTTATTCTCTTTTCTTTACTGGAATGAGTTGCCACACTCTTCAGATTAATATTTTTCAACAATAATAATGCAACTAATTGTGTGATTATTAAGAATCAATTTTCCTCAAGAGTCAAACAAAACATCTATATTCTCTCTTTTACACAAATATCTCATTCAATATTAACATCTCAAGTCTTTTTCACAATCAGGGATTTAGAAATAAATATCAAAAACTGGGATTTGAAAAGTAACCCGAACAGAAAGTTAAAAGATATGGCGATATCTCATTTAATAAAGGGACCTTATTTAAGTTCTGAGCAGAATTTTAAAACTTTTAAAGCATTTTGTACCTAAAATTCATTTCAGATAGCAAGTAGACCTTTAAGAAACTTAAATAAATGTTTACCAGTTGCTTTTTGGCGAACGATATTTCTTGCTTTCTCAACCCCTGGTGCCCCAGACGTGGTGGCACTCCTAAACCGCATTGGCTCGGTCACATCTGGGTGGCTCCGCCAGCTGAGAGAAAAGGATCTCCCCACAGCGGTTCCTTTCTGAGGATCTAGGACACAGCCTGTTAAGGACAAGACAAAGAAAAGAACCTAAAGGCTGAATTCATTATTCTTCGTTTCATAGCCTGCGGTGCTCAGCAAGTTTCAGACATGCAATTACATATAATCAGCAGATTCTCTTGTTGCAAATTAGGTACCAATTCCTTATACTGCAACTTAGGGACTTACTCACACATCAGTAATCTAAAATAATAAATAATACAACTTTCTCAATATAAGAAAAATGTCAAGTGAAGTTACACCACTGCTCTGAGTACACTCAAAAAACCACTTTTATAAACCTGCAAATAAGAGATCCTGAATTTATCCTGTAGATGTCAACCTCTTCACAAATCCCAGGAGAAATTGATACCTATAAACTTTATAATTAGAGTCAGTCAAATGAGCAAGGATAATAAAAATCTACAAATGATACAAAATCCTATTTTAGCAAAGCTCCAAAACAATATAATATTGCAGCTCTGAGATTCAACTTCTCTTCTCTCCTTTCATACTGATCTGGTCAAATACTTCAAATGAGTGGTCAAGGAATTTCCAAAAGAAATACAGGAAAAAAGAGAATGAGACCCTTAGAGATTTCTGCACGGCAGCTGCCACCTGTGGTCTTTCACACTCCGATGCCTTTGAGCGTGTATTTTATTTCCATAAGTCCAGTGCTTAGGAGGCAAGTATTTCTGCAGTGAACACTTAAATCTGTTTTTAGAATAAAGCAGTATAATAAATCAGAAATATTTACCATGGTCATTAATTAAATACTTAAATTTGTTCTGTATCATTCAGAAGATAGTGTTCTTGGAGTTGTTTACCTTCCTAAGACAAACCTATCTCCTTCCATGAATCTGTGTTTGCACAGTGTGGATAAAGAGAATATTGTGGGGACTGAGAGGAAGGGTGGATTACAAGAATTCAGGAGGCAGGAAATGTGCTTAGTCTGAGAAGGTCCTTCCCTTCTTGTCTCAGCAAGTCGCCTCCATCCTGAAAGGCACCCCCAGTCAGGTAGACTCCTTTCTGGGCTAAGAACCACAAGCCAAGTTCCTGGCTGGAAGCATATTGGTCCTCTTAAGCTCTGGGTTTACACAGAGGAACCCAGAACTGCTACAGAGGACAAGACAGAGGACAAGGGCCCAGGCTTTGCTCCAATCCCAAATCTGCAGTCATCTGTTTTTTTTGGGGAAGGGGCTCTATACAGCTTCAACTGGGGAGAAGAAAGGGTTTGCTGCTAAAATATGTTAGAAAATCACTGCATTAAAAAGTCTGAATCTAAGTTGGGATTGAACTGTTCCACTTGAATGCCACATACTTAAATGACTACACTTTGGCTTCTTACTAACTTGCTTTTACTAACTGGTGCTTTGGCAAGCCACTCACAGATTGTAGTGAAGGGACAATCAGTAGCATTAATTACATGTTTCTATGGTTAACCAATCATTGTAATTGATTCACGCCTCTCTGTATCCACATCCTTGTTGTCATTTCCCACACTGACTCTGGGCTTCATCAGGTGACTTACTTTGATAGCAACATTGAGCAAACAAAAATTTGAAATGCCTGTAAAAATCTGGGCTTGCCCTCTTGCTGCTCCTGGAACCTTAAGCCATTATGCAAACAGCCTTAGTTAGCCTTCTGGGTGATGAAAAATCCATGGCCCGGTCACCCCCACTGCCCTAGCTGACAGCTGGCCAACTCCCAGAAGGAGAGCTGCCTAGCTGACCCCTTCATAGCCCAGCTGACTGCAAATACAGGAGTGAGTCCAGCAGAACAACTGCCCAACTGAGTCCAACCCAGATCACCAACTCATAAAACCATGACCTAACTAAATGGCTGTCATTCAAGCCACTATGTTTTTTTTTGTTTTTTTTTTTGTTTTTATTTTTACAATTTATTTTATTTTAGTATCATTAACCTACAATTACATGAGCAATATTGTGATGATTAAACTACCCCCTTCATCAGGTCCCCCCCACCAACCGTATTACAGTCACTGTCCATCAGTGTAGTGAGATGAGAATCACTACTTGTCTTCTCTGAGCTGTACAGCCCCCCCTAGCCCCCCCACCCTATGTCTGCCAATCGTAATGCCCCTTTTACCCTCTTATCCCTCCCTTCCCACCCATCTCCCCAGTCCCTTTCCCTTTGGTAACTGTTAGTCCATTCTTGGGTTCTGTGAGTCTGCTGCTGTTTTGTTCCTTCACTTTTTTTTTTTTTTCTTTGTTCTTATACTCCACGTATGAGTGAGATCATTTGGTACTTGTCTTTTTCGGCCTGGCTTATTTCACTGAGCATAATACCCTCCAGCTCCATCCATGTTGTTGCAAATGGTAGGATTTGTTTTTTTCTTATGGCTGCGTAATATTCCATTGTGTATATGTACCACATCTTCTTTATCCATTCATCTACTGATGGGCACTTAGGTTGCTTCCATCTCCTGGCTATTGTAAATAGTGCTGCAATAAACATAGGGGTGCATCTGTCTTTCTCAAACTGGGCTGCTGCATTCTTGGGGTAAATTCCTAGGAGTGGGATTCCTGGGTCATATGGTATTTCTATTTTGAGTTTTTTGAGGAACCTCCATACTGCTTTCCACAATGGTTGAACTAATTTGCATTGCCACCAGCAATGTAGGAGGGTTCCCCTCTCTCCACATCCTCGCCAACATTTGGTGTTGTTTGTGTTTTGGATGTTAGCCATCCTCACTGGTGTGAGGTGATATCTCATTGTGGTTTTAATCTGCATTTCTCTGATGATTAGCGATGTGGAGCATTTTTTCATGTGCCTGTTGGCCATCTGAATTTCTTCTTTAGAGAAGTGT
>JAQQAC010020895.1:2654952-2704814 GCA_029783875.1 Phataginus tricuspis | reverse complement strand
TTATTCCTAGGTATTTTATTCTTTTAGGTGCAATTGTGAATGGAATTGTTTTTCTGATTTCTCTTTCTGTTAGCTCATCATTAGTGTATAGGAAAGCAACAGATTTCTGTGTGTTAATTTTATATCCTGCAACTTTGCTGAATTCAGATATTAGTTCTAGTAGTTTTGGAGTGGAGTCTTTAGGGTTTTTGATGTACAGTATCATATCATCTGCAAATAGTGACAATTTGACTTCTTCTTTACCAATCTGGATGCCTTGTATGTCTTTGTTTTGTCTGATTGCCGTGGCTAGGACCTCCAGTACTATGTTGAATAACAGTGGAGAGAGTGGGCACCCCTGTCTTGTTCCCGATCTTAGATGAAAAGCTTTCAGCTTCTCGCTATTAAGTATGATGTTAGCTGTGGGTTTGTCATATATAGCCTTTATGATGTTGAGGTACTTGCCATCTCAAGCCACTATGTTTTGGGGTGATTTGTCACACAGCAGAAACTGACACAATCTATGATAAGGCTATTTGAGGTTATGGCCTACCACAACAAGCTATGCACCCTTTATGTCTCTGGAGGAGAAATTCCTCTCAGATCTTAGGACCAGAAAAAGCTATGTATCACCTAAGCAAATGGGTTGTTTTTACCATTTTTACTCTGTGATTCTCTGATGTAACCTGTGAAGATCAGAGTCAAATCTGTGCTTGCCTCCTCCCCACTTCACCAGCAAGCATGTGAGGCTCCCCGTATGTGCTTCAGAACCTTAGCCATGCCTGTAGTTCCCACTTTCTTTTTGCCCAGTGTCCTTCTGTATTTTACCTATTGTGTCATATGTACTTCTATCAGCTTCCTCCAAACCTCAAAATGTTTACACAATAAGTGGAAGTACAGTGAATTAAACCAAAGACTGTCACAGCCTTAAAAATAGTAATGAAGACAGGGGCTGACAAATTGCTGTCCCAATAGAAACCACTATTGTTGTCTTCCATTTTGATTTGACCCTAGATCTCAAAACAGTTTTTACACAGAAACATAACAAAACCAAACTGACTCCCATCTGAAGCATTCAGAGTTTTCTACCATTCCTAGGGAGGCAGTAGAATACCTCTTGGTTGTGTGATGTCTTGGGTTGGACTTGCCTGGCTTTGATTTCTGGCTTTACCCTTCTTAGCTATGTGACCTTGAGTGAGTCCATCCCTGTGGACTCCATACCTCGGTTACTGTGTCTGTGATATGGAGATAGTATCTACTTCACAGGTTGCCAGGAGGGTGAAGAGAGAGTGTACCAAGCACTAGCCATTACCTTCACTGTTACTCCTCCTCTCCACTTCATCTACCTTCTTCTCCAGCTTCTCCCTAATTCGCCATCCTCATTAGGGGGACAGAGTGCTAAGAGACAATCTACATGCTGCCGTTACAAAGACACCATCTCAGAGGCTGCTTCAGTTTACTGTGAAATTTCTGCATTAATTGCCTAGATGTGTAATACATGCTCCTCCCCGGCTGCAGGTATCTGTGAGATATTATCCTGTCTGAGAGGAAATACCTTTGCCCCGTTGCTTCTTTTCCTTTTGTTCACTTAATTTGTCCAGAGGTAGGTTTGTCATCTCAACTCCATACACGGTTCTTGCGAGCACTGCTGTCAAGGAATCCATGATGTTGGCCCACTCGTTTATGAGCTCCTCCCATCCCGTGAGGGAGGACAGTACTCCAAGGAAGTCATCCCAGAGCTCTCGAGAAATGTACACGCAGAGGTTTGCTCGGATCCAAGCCACAATGAGTGTCTACAACCAACCAAACAACAAGAGAATTCAATTATCTTCACTGGAAGAAGTATAACTCTTAACAAAATATTTTAAATTACTATTAATAAAATGAATTTTTAAATAAAAATTACTTTAAGATATTTTAAATTTCCAACCTCATTTGATCAATTGTAGTCAGAAGTTGAGCTGCTGTGAAATTAGTTATAAACAAAGCTGCTGATTTAAAGTTACTCTAGTGTCTGTGGCTGGTCCTAGATATAACTGGGGAGGGCAAAGCTCTCATATAATTGTTCTGTTTGCTGAGACAGCTCCCTCACTCCCAACAATGGCTAATTCAAACCTCATCTTCTATATGTAAACCCCCAACCCCATCAACTCTCCCCTGATTTTGGCAGATGAACCCACTGCAGAGTTCAGGGAAAACAACCCATTCAGCAGGAATGTCCTCAACCTCTGTGCCAGAGACCCATGCATCTGCCCAGCTTCTCCACCTGCAGGCTCTATAAGCCAAAAGGCGCTCCTGCTCTCCTATTCTTGTCCCCGCCTCCACTCTGGAACTCTTTTTCAGAATCTCTATGTCTCTATTAACCCCACCTCTCCTTTATCTTCAATCTATCCTACATCTCCAGCTCTGCTCCATCAGCATTAGAACTTGCTCCAGTTCTGTTTCTTCTCAAAAACAAAACCAAGAAAGTTCTCTGAAACCCAGACTCCCCCTCTGGCTAGAGCTTCTTTCCTTCCCCTTTCAAAGTCAAATTTCTTGAATGAATGTTCCACACTCATTCCATCTTCACCTGCTCATCTCCCATTCGGCCGAGCCTCTGGCTTTGCCCCTCCCTGTGCCACTCCACCTTCTGCTTGTACTTTGTTCTCCATTCTCGTGGCTCCAGGTACCATCTGTATACCGCTGACTGCTCAACCTCCATGGTCAGCCAGATCTCTATGCTGGTTTCCTGACCTATCTATCCACTTACTAGATAGCCCTGTTTGCATGTTCTACAGACACCTGTAATGCGGCATAATAGTAAGAAGAATTCAATTTCTTCCCTGAGGTTCTTCCAGCCCCTTGACCTAGTCTCTCCTCTCCTGCCCTTTGCACATACTCCTCCTCCCTTCTCTTTCCTCCTTTTTAACTTCCACTCATTCTTCAGGTCATAACTTGGACATCATGTCCTCCAATGTGTCCCTGACTGCAACTCTACCCCCTGCCAAGTAGCCTCCAGCTCCCACAGTTCTTATGGCTCCTTTCCTTAAGAGTCTATGCCTTCCTCTCTGTCCCTCTTTATGGTCAACACCACTACACCTGGTCACATGGTCAACCCAACAAGACAATTATGCATATATTCTGTCTATTTCCTTACTGTGAAATTGCCCAGTGCCTTACCTCTGCCAAAATATTCCACATAATTTAAAATTCAAATAGAAATGTATCTCTCTTGAAAGAAGTGCAAAGTCTGAGCTCCCTGATTTTAATGGAGCGAAGCTTTATATCCAGTCTAACTTCCTGCATGTTGTCAGAGCAAAATGTACTTGTTAAGTTGCCAATTTGCAAATACTTCTGCCCAACCCAAATCCATGATGTTGGCAAACAGGCTCTCACTGTCATCAAGAGCTGTAGTGTGCATGAAATAGGGATGAGTTTGCTTTATAATTAAAAGAGAAATTTTTGTTTAACATTGACATGGGAAAACATGAGAATAAAAAGTCTGTAATGGGGCAGGCCTGCTCTGATCATTTGAAAAATCTTATTTAAAGTAACCCTGTTGCAGTGTACCTCATTCTCTATGTTTGAATTCATGTTTACTACATATTTAGAGAGGTAAAAGTGTTAAAATTGAGGTCAAATAGGTATATTGGAAACAAGGTTTCAAACACTCAATGCTTAAAATCTGATACTAAGATGAATGAATTTTTAAAAAACCAAGGACACTGCAAAAGAAAAAATTAAAATAATTTATCATTTTCTATCATTAATACTTTATTCTATATTTTTGTTATGACTGAAATACCAGCTGCTGTTTGTTTACTTTTACATTCCTGTTTCAACATGAATTTGAAGCCATTACTATAAAGTGTATCTATATAATAAAATGAATAGGAATCAAAAGTGTAATCTTA
This sequence comes from Phataginus tricuspis, assembly GCA_029783875.1. Taxonomy (NCBI): domain Eukaryota; kingdom Metazoa; phylum Chordata; class Mammalia; order Pholidota; family Manidae; genus Phataginus; species Phataginus tricuspis. The sequence continues at coordinate 2,700,942 of JAQQAC010020895.1, read as the reverse complement.
GAGTTAAGAGGAGAAAGCAGAGACTGGCAATGTTACCAGGCCTTAGGTTCACATTTGATGGCAGCACTAGTCCCAGGTTTAAAAGTGGATACTCTGTGTGGTAAGATGCCTGTATCGGGAACCTTGCATTGGCTTCACTTTATTGACTAATTATAAAACAAGGACAGAACAATGACAGACTGCAGCTTATAAAATTCATCTCAGCAAATCTCATAAACATGAACACAGATCTGTTGAATCATCATAATTCACAACTAATGACACTTCCACACAGAGCAAAACCATAAAATGCAGTCAGCAGGTGAGGGCAACCTTTGGACATGAAGGCCAGGACATCCTTTTAATAAGTTACTCTTGTGAGAGGAAGAGGGAAAGAGAGAGTCCCAGAGCCTTGTTTCTGCCTGTAAGTTGGTTTGTGATCTGGGCAGTTTACTTGGATTTTTTGCAGTCTTATTTCTCATTAAAAAATAAAATGTGAATAAGAAAACCTTCGAGGTTCCTCAGCACTGAATTAATATTTTATCAAATATATTGTGGCACATAAGAAAAAAAAACACCCTCACTTATAAATCACTCCTTTTCTTACATTCATTTCCTAACAACCATTTCTTCTTCTCTCTACTAACCATCCTTAGGGGACTACAGAATTTTAAAGTAATGGCTTATACTATAAGTAGAAGGACCAGAGCCCAGGTTTCCTGATATACCTTCAGAACTTCAAGCAAAAGGTCCTATTTAGCACTGACAAAAGATTAAAACATCATTTATGGACATCACCATTATTTGGTAAATACTTAAAACTAAGTAAAACCCCACTATAATTTTGAATAAAATTTGCCAATTAAGTTATCTACTGACAGAGAAAAGACTAAGTCCTAAAGGAAAAATAAAGAAGACATAAAAGGATAATAAGGCAACTTAGAGTTTCTTGTTCCCTTTAACAGTCTCCTTACTCCAAATTAAAAAAAAATTAAGTATCTGTCAATCGTAGACAGTCTACATGACCAAATGAATAATAATTAGATGGTACATTTTAATTTCAGTACAGAACTACGATGGTGCCCACTTGACTGCCTGGCAGATTGGTCCAGACCGTTTGCATTCTTCTTCCCCTTGGATTTCACAAAAGGACTTGGGAGGTCAACAGATGGTCATAAATCCCAAATGAATCTGCTCTGATTCTTAGGACAACCCTGCAAGGTAGGAAGGAACCCTTTCATAATTGTGACAATCAGGAAAGTGACTGTCTGGAAGGTAAAGTGATTTGCTCATGGCCACACAGCCAGGAAGTGCCAATGCTGGATCAGAACCCAGAACATGTCTGATTCCAAAAACCTTATATTCTCTTCACTATTTTATGGTTAGTTCTTAACTTAAGCAATTCTTCTCACTCCATCTAACCATTGCCAAAATAATAACAATAATGACATCAAAATCATTTACAATCATGGACTCAAAACTAATCTTCAAGTAAGATCTGACAAGATTTCTCTGTTAATCAGGATTTTTTTCCTTGAAACCAAAACCAAGCAAACAAAAAACACAACTCTATAATAGATTCTTCCTTAATTCAGTGACAAGTTCTCACTGTAATTCCAACACACACAACAGACGCAGGAACAGGCAATGGATGAGGAATGAGAGCCAAACACCGCAAGCCTGAGCCTGGCTTCAGTCCATGTCACCTGGCAGCCCAGTCCCATCAGGACTGGGAGATCAGGAAGGTGAGGCAGTTATGCCCCATGAGAGTCAGAGCAAACTGAGCAGAGTATGTCCAGGCAGGCAGCAAAGCCAGTGGCCAAGACCACCCACAAGGCCAGAATGCAGCAAAGCTGGACACACAAAAGGATATGTAGACCACATTATCTAATAACTAGGCAAGGCAGTCAGAGTAAAAGTGATTACACCATTAAGGAAGCGAGCGAGTACATGCCAATCATTTCTGCAGTCTCTCATACATTTTTCATTAAGGCAAGACATTCAATCATATTAAATCATTGAAAATTCATGTAAATAGTTGGGTTCTCTGGTGTTAAAATGGGAATATTTAGCCTTAATTTCTCATTTTGTCACCTTCATCTACATACCCTACCTGTATTGTAGATACACTCTATATATATATATATATATATATCCTCTGAAACTACCGTCAAGTCAATGGAGGAGGGACATTCACTTCTCCCTTCACTGTCACTTTCAGCTCATGACCCACCATGCTTTCTCCTACCAAACTAGTCAAAGTCAGGCCCATCCATTGTACTAATGTCTTTATTTGTGTAGAATGTCACATATTTTGAGTTCTTTTCTCTTTCAGCAATGTTTCATAAATTCTATGCATCCTGTAATTATTAGTGCTTTCTAGACAATGTTGTAGCAGACCACTTCCCTCGAAGGGCTTCCCATGCAGGTAGTCCATTATGTCTTCTCTTCTCTCCTGTCCAGGGTGATGGCAGGCGACTCATGTTCTTGACCCTGCCCAGCACATGAGATGCAAGAAATACAGCCACCTCCTTATCACTCTTCTCCTGCCTGAGGCCAGCCCAGCCCCCTCACCTTACCTAGGACTTCTCTTCTACAGTCCTCTCTTCCCCAGACTGCCTGCCCCCTTCGTGGACCAGCCCCCTAGTAGGCAAACACATTTTTTTTTATTAAGGTATTATTGATATACACTCTTATGAAGGTTTCACATGAAAAAAACAATGTGGTTACTACATTCACTCATATTATCAGGCCCCCCTCATACCCCATTGCAGTCAGGCAAACACATTTTAACACCATCCACCTGAATCCTTACCATGCATGCTGCCTACCCCAGCTTTCTTTTTCCCCCTCTCTCCCACATCAATACCTCTGCAAGGTCTTGATGATACTTGCTACCTCAATGCCTACCTCTCATTTTCTCCTCCATCCACTCCAAGTGGGCCTCATTCCCCTAGAATATTCTCAACCATATACACTCTATCAAAGCCAGTGGTCAACTGGCTATCCTGCTCGTACCCAATCCTCTTCCCCAGGCATCCAGGACATATGCTCCTCTAGTTTCCCTTCTACCTCCCTGTCACCCTCCCTCAGCATCTTTGGCTGGCTCCTCTCCTCCACCCATTATGGAGATGGCCCTCTTTTCTCTGGGACACGTATTCTCTCCCTGGCGATCCCGTCCGGTCCTATGACTTTCAACACAATTGCCCAACACATGAATGGCTCTCCCATTTTTACTTCTAGCCAGCACTGCTCCCTATTCCCATTCTCATGCTCCATTCATCCTTTACCTCTTCAAGTCTGCCTGGTCTTCCACCAAGGCTGCAGCTCTTGTCATCGTCCTAATTTCTACCGACCTCAGGCAAAGCAAAAGAGGAAGTAGACAGCAGAGGTAAGAAGGCCTAAAAGAAGTCCAGCACTACTGAGCAGAACAGATTACAGCCCTCAGGACAAAGCTAAGAAGGAAAGCTTCTAATAATATCTCCAGAAATTTAAGCTTAGTGTAGTTTTATAATAAAAATTCTCAATGATTAAAGCTAATTTGCAATAAAATCTGATTCATTTCTTGCATTTACAATGTTTTCATAAAAAAGACTTACCCTAAACAGTAACCCCGCCAAACTATGGGCAAACAAGTCCTTTATTTGTTTATCCTTTGGCTTCTGCATGACAGCTTCTGTTATCCTGAGTAGTATTTGCAACATCTGTTCCCTGGGTCACCCAAAATAAAAGCTCATATTATTAATCACATCTCCAAATCACTTTAATTTATAGGTATTAGAAATTCTCTTAAGAATTCAGCAACATTGATAATCATGTTACTCAGAAGTATTAAAAAAAATCTGCCAGTTATATAATGCATACCATATTTTATCAAAATAAGCTACCTTATGTTAAAACTGTTCTAAAAATATACCTCCTATGCCCACAACAACAGACACAGTAAAACAGGTATCATCCTGGCCTGCTCTTCTCCAACGGCAGAAAGGAAGGCAAGATAGTTTCTCCTACTGTGTCAGTCCCTTAGAGACGCTCAGCAACAGCTGTGCCCATGGGACTTGTGCAGCACACTTTAATTTTCATACCATTAGTTTACTTAGCTTGGGAGGTCTCCCTCTCTATCTTTGTGAGAGAAAATAACATTGACTTTACAGTCTTCATTCTGGAAGATATACAGTCAGCACCACAGGAGCACCAGACCCCACAGATAGAGGGTTTGGGAAGGTCACTATCGGCCACTTGGAGGCACAGAGCTTTGTGCCAGGGAGACCCTGACTCTGCACCGCAGGGCACAGCAGGAATAACTGCAATCATGGTGTCTCTGTCATGGTGTTCCTTGCAGAAGGGGGTTTTATGGACAAGGTCTGCAAGAGAACAAAGCCCTAAAAAGATGAAATAACACTGCTAATCACGATCACAGTAGTAAGTTCCTCAGAATGCCAAAGCACACTTTTCCTTCTTAGATCTAACATACGTTCTTCTTATCAGTGTCTGCTTACTTTCTCTCTTCCTGAATCCCATGGAAACTGAGAACACATTTATCATTTGTATTAAGAGCACCCATCTGTCCTCTGAGGGAAGTCATCTGGTTCCTTCTAACTTCTCATTTGAGGTCTGATACACTAACCATTTGTTCACTTTTACAATTTCCCCTGGTTTTACTGCTCTTTAGTGATAAAATCAACAATTGGATAAAGTAATCTAATCCAGGTCAGATAATGAGATCTCTAAATCATAGTTCCTTTATGCCTTTTTCACATTTCTGCATATTAGGACAGTATTTGCTCTCAACATGATGCTGAATCTCCTTAAACTTCTCATGGTATAATGACCTGCAGGGACTTCCTGTCCTATCTGTGGCTGAACCTGCTGAATTTTGTGGGCATACATTCACTCTATTTTGCTTGTTTGCTCGCCCTGTGCACTGCCTGTGGATGGTGCAAGCAGGGAATAAGAGCTGTAAAGTCACGGGAGATCTGGGCATATGTGCATGGAATAGACAGCATCTTGGAAGAGCAGAATGAGGGAAGAAATGAAATGGTGCAGAACTGACAACGCTGTCACTCACTACAGTCAGGGTCCCCAGGCCCATCACAGGGGGGGGAGAGGGGAAGCCCCCAGTATCACCTCTGCAGGCTCACATTATATGATGCTGAAGACAACCAAAATGATCCCTTCCACAGGAATGGTTATGTACCCGTCCTGAGACGCAATGAGGTATAATAATTTTCAACTGAAACCTCATTCATGAGAACTGCTATCAAGAAATGCAAAAAGTGACTGTAATGGGGTTGGTGGGGGGGACCTGATGAAGGGGGTAGTTTAATCACCATAATATTGCACATGTAATTGTAGGTTAATGATACCAAAATAAATTGTAAAAAAAAAAAAAAAAAAAAGAAATGCAAGCCTGATTCAAGCAATGGCTGACAAACACACTGGGATAATTTAATTTCCGAACCTATGAAAGCTTGAAAAGCCTTGAAATTCCCAGGCAGTCTCCTGGAGGAAAATGAGGGTGAAAAAATTATCTCCAGGTTAAGAAAACTCTTTTGTACGGTTTTGACCTCAGCGTGGTCCTTTCTTGTTCATGGCACACTGACTTTGGGTCACTGCTCCTGAAAGGAGAACTGCTCGAAGGGCGAGACAAACTGCTGTGGGAGCACAGGACAGTGTGCATAGGTACTGTCCTTGGGCTGACAGAGCAATCGGCCTTCCCTGCACTCTCTATTAGTGGCACTGTCCTCATCTCCTCACGCAGATGGGACTCACTCATTCACACACCAGTTACTCACTACTTGGGGACCATGTCCTCGCACTTTCTTGGCCACAGCCCAGGTCTAAGCTCCAGATTTTGTGCTCCACTACACTGTTTCTTCTCCACATGGCACAGACATCTCTTGGAGATGTAAGTCAGATTCGGTTACACTCTTGTGCACACATGGAGAGGTAGCCAGTATCCTTCCAGCGGCCTGAAGGCCTCACACCTGGCTCTGGCTTGCCGCCTGCCTCTTCCCCTCTGTCTGTGCTACCACACTGCCTGGAACACACCACGCTTGCTACTGCCATTCCTTCTCCAGGAAATGCTCTTTCCTCAGACTCCGCCGTGGCTCCTCTCTCCCTTCCTGCAGGACTCTGCTCACGAAGGCCTTCCCTGATACCGGATGAAAAACTCCCCTCTTCCTCGCTGTCCCCTTCCCTGGCTGCATTGTTCTGAGCACCTAATTTGACTGGAGTTGCTTCTGTGTTCACTGGGTCTCTCAGTCTGTGAGGACGGAAGCCTCGTGAGGGCAGGAACCTTGTCCCTCTAACTCACCCTATATCCTCAAGGCAGAAGCTCCATAATTATTTACTGGATGAAAGAAGGGAGGGAAGAAAGGAATGAAAAGAATTCAGGGATTGTCTGGTACTAAAATATGTAAGAAAAACAGGTAAAATCCCTTTCTATGCTCTACTCACTATTTTTTGGTATTTTCATCTATTTCTAAAATTTGGTTTTTTATACGTTTACCTAGAAATTTCTGAATTATTAAAGAACATGGAAAATTGCTTAATTTCATTTCCTAGAATTTTCATCTAAAAAAGACTTCAAATGTCAAAATACTACTGATACAATGGCATACTGAATTCACAGTTTTCAAAGAAGAAAGCATCACATATGCTATGGTAACTGTGACACCAGGGAGCGGGTATTTCAGCTGAGAACACAGCAGCGTTTCCCGCCACTTTCAGTATTACTGACGCACTTCACTCTGTTTAAATCATACTGCTCATCAGTGTGATAGTTCCAGCTCTAACAACTGCTTTTGGCAAACAGTGCTCAGTTTAAAAATCTGGAGAAGATGACATTGGAATTCACATCTCCAAGTAATCATTTTGATACCTGTGGTTTCTATATTACATGTGGTTTCTGTATTAGTGAACTTTGTGCATTACAGGCCCACCCATCCCTCATCAGAGAGAGAAAAGGCCCCAGGTGTCCCTGCCAGTTCAAGTCCTGCCTCACTTCTATGGCTTCCACCAACTGCAGACAGATGCACCCAAAGCACTGTTAGCATGGACTCGGATGTCCAGAAAGGGCATCCAGAACACAGGCCTGGGAACAGGGACCCCTGAGGATTTCCAGGAAGGGGTGTGCCACCAGCACCGGTCTGCAGCAGCCTCAGTGGACTGAGCAGAGGCCAAAGATCACTGAGGAAGTGCTGACCATAGCCAGGCAAGCAGCAAGAGCGACTTGTTTGCCTGAAGGTGGTTTGTCTGCTGGAGAGGCATTCTCAGAGCAGAACCCAGAGGCTGCCTTCTGATGCATGAAGGAAGAGGGGTGTAAAGTGGCTTTGAGGCTCTCTGGTCTGTTACTGAGAACCTCCACAAATGCCTCCTGAGCTGGAAGATATTCACTACGGGAGGGCATGGGAACAAATCTAATGCACTGTTTACCTTCAGAGATTAGGTAATAAACACAAACACTAATAAAAATGAAGGATGCAAGTGAAAACACTTTGCATAAGCATATCTTAGCGAAGCCACTCTGTATTTGACTGTACTACTTATTTAGCTACTCTAATATTTCTCATTTAAAATAACTTTTTTCTAATTTAAAACTTTTTTCTAATTTAAAACTTAAAACTGAATATAAAACTTCAAGTTTGTATCATTTAACAGTTAATAGCATTTCATAGCAATTAAAAATCTCTCCTGGGCTTATGAGGAATGATCGATCCTATAAAACCCCAGTTACAATGCTTTTCCACAAAACTGATGAAAGTTTAAAATGGGAAAATAATTACTATTAAGTAATATGACTACTTACTCTTAATTCAAGAACATTTTTTAAAACCAATAATGAAAATAAATTAACTAGATTAAACTACTGGATAAAATATACTTATGCAAAGTGATTTCATTTGCATCCTTCATTTTGTTGTTTTTTTAATTGAAGTGTAGCTGATATAGAATCTTATATTGGCTTCAAGCATACAACAGTTACCCACATTATTAATCCTCACCCCCAACAAGTCCAGCTACTGTCTGTAAACATAGAAAGATGTTACATAATCATTGGCTATATTCTCCATGTTGTACTACCATCGCTGTGACCAACTTACATTACGATTGAGAATTTTTTGTGCCACTTTTTCCTCCTCCCCACCCACCCACTTTTAACCCCTTCCCCATGGTAACCACCAGTCACTTGTCAGTGTCTATGAGTCTGTTGCTATTTTGTTCATTTTGTTTTGTTTTTAGATTCCACAAATAAGTGAAATTATATGGTATTTGTCTTTCTCCACCTGGACTATTTCACTTCGCATAATGCCCTCTAAGTCTACCCATGTTGTTGCAAATGGCAGGATTTCTTTTTTTTATGGCTGAATAATCCATTGTTGTGCAAATAGTACCACATCTTCTTTATCCATTCATCTACTGATGGATGCTTTGGTTGCTTCCATATCTTGGGTATTGTAAATAGTGCAGCAATAAACACAGGGGTACATATATCTTTTCAAATCAGGGATTTTGTTTTCTTCAGGTAAATTCCTAGGGGTGAAATTACTGGATCAAATGGTATTTCTATTTTTAGTTTCTTGAGCAATCTTCATACTGCTTTCCACAGTGGTTGCACCAATTTACATTCCCAAAAACAGTGTACAAGGGTTCCCATCTCTCCACATCCTTGCCAACACTTATTATTTCTTGTCTTTTGGATAGTGGCCATTCTAACTGGTGTAGGTGATGTCTCATTGTGGTTTTGATTTGCATTTCCCTGATGATTAGCAATGTGGCACATCTTTTCATGTGCCTGTTGGCCATCTGTATTTCTTTGGAAAAATGTCTGTTTAGGCCCTCTGCCCATTTTTTAATCTGGTCATTTGTTTTTCTGGTTTTGAGTTGTATGAGTTTTTTATATATTTTGGATGTCAATCCCTTATCAGATGTCATTTACGAAAATATTCTTCCATACTATAGAATGCCTTTTTGTTCTGCTGATGGTGTCCTTTGTTGTATGGAAGCTTTTTAGTTTTTATTTTGTTCCCCTTACCTGGGGAAATGTACCCAGAAAAAAACTACTCACGTATCCTTTTTTGCTTGGTGTTTGTGTTATAAAATATCCTTACAGGTAAACAATGCATTAGTTTGTCCCCATGTCCTTCTCTCACAATGAATCCAAGTACTGGATACTTACCTCCTTCATAATTCATAGAAACTGTTACAAAAGACTGATAATCATCTTATTAACTTTGTAAAGCCAATTAACAAATGGAGGTCTTAACATTTTAATTATGTTGAAAAACAAAAACATCTGTTTTATAATATTAATTTGAAATAAACATACCATGTCTTTTTATTCATTGTAAGCTCCATTATCATGCGCCTAAAAATAATCAAAACAGCTTTACAAGCATCAACTTGTTCTTTCAAGAGCATTGGAACTTCAGCACATGGTTCCAGCAAAAAGACGTTTGCAGCATTTGTCAAAAATACCTTAAAATCAACAAATGTTACATTAGAAAATACCATTAAACATATAAATCTGAGCAAGTTTTGCTTAAAGATTATATTAATTTCGCCTTACCACATTTGAATTACTTCAATTAAGGCAAATGGTACCAACACAGACAAGTTTTTTCATTCACCACTTAAATATTGAAATATATACCCGGAAGACCTTTCCTAGGAAAAAATTACTATTATATACTAACAATGCAACTTCAGAAATGGCATGGACTAGAAAAGCTTCTGAAGACTTCTTTTTGATATCCTTTCAAAGGAAAAGAAGGAATAAAGATAAGATAGGATCACTGAGTATGGGTAAGAAATTTGGGGGTGAGAGCAGCAGAGGAAGAGAAGCTGTGGTCAGACAGTGGTCAGAAAGAACCATCTGATTATGCTGAATCTTCCAGCACATGAACCTTGCTGACAGGAAGCATGGCCAGAACTGCCCCACAAGGGTGTGGACCTCTAAGAGCAGTGGCATGCCAGGAAATAGCCAAAGCCACAGGACACTGTGTGTCTCTCAGGAGCATATATTTTTACAATGAAAATTATATTATGCTGTAGAATATAAAACCTAAGTGAATTCTTAGGGTGAAACAGATTTCAAAGAAAATTGAGATAATCAGTCGACCACTCTATGCCGTGCCTCAGACTTTAGGATACTGCTCAGTGTCCTCAATCATCAGGGGTACGTCAGAAACTCGTGAGAAGCACTGATCCAGGCTCCTGTGTAGTAAGTTACCATTTAGAGGCCCTACAGTAAAATAACAATGCGTTACCATTTACACAGATTGACAACAGTGACCCCTCAACTTAGGAGATTCTGAGCTACCAAACTGGTGATGAGAATGGATCTGTGCCATCTACCTAGAGTTCTTATCCAGCCCGTCTTAGGTCTCCTTTGAGTTCAACAGTATGAACCCAAAGGATCTGGGAAAAGAGCTTCTCTGGCTCATGCGTGGATGAAATTCACTGATACAACATCTCAAAATAGATGTATGAACAGACCAGAGAAATTAAAATGAACATATTCAAAAGTTAAATAGGTGAACTAAAATGTTGACAGCCTCTTAAGATTATCTTATGCAAGATTAAAAAGGTATCATGTCCCAAAAGCTAGAAAAAGTTACTAAGAGCTATAATAGTTGAAACAGATAACAGCAGTCATCTGTGAATGAAGAATCCACTAGCCTTCAAGTACAAACAAAAGAAAACAGAACTTTTGACTAACAAACTATAGCAGTTTGTTAATATTTAAAGAAGTATTGCTCTAGGTGATACATTAAAATACAGGTCAAATGTATTTTAATTCAATGTATTTGGCTTCCTGATTTGAATATGAAACTTTTGCATATTCCCAAGTAAAAGTCTTCATATATTATACTTTTTTCATTTTACATTAAAAAAAAAATCAAGTGGGTATTTTTCATACCATGTTAGTATTTGTCAAGGTAAAAATAAGAAAACAAAATTAATATGCCCAACTATAGAAGAACACTATCTTATCAAACCTATATTCGGCCACTTTTTCCTAATGAATCAAGGACGAAGGTACTCCACACAATGAAACAAAAACAGTTATTTAAATCCAAACTGAACATTTTTTAAAACTGTAGTGCTCTAACCAAGTAGAAAATTTTTCTTAGTTCATCCAAGCAGATGCAACTTACACTTTCAGAAAATAACACTCTTCTGAACCCAGGGAGATAACTGGCACCCAGAACCCCCACCAGCTGACAGTCGGATGGCTGATGATATTAATCTGGCAATCCATTTGAAGGGGACAGGACTACTGAGGGATGCAGGGCAGGGTTGCCGACAAGCATTTCTCTGGCAGGGATGTGGGTTATATTTATGAGCTGCACCAAAGTTCTTGGAAGCTTTTAAAGTTAATTTCAAATTATTTTCTGGTTTTCAATGGAAATTGAGAAAGTTCATTACTTACAGTGTATTAAACGATTAATTACCTTGAAAACAAAAAGGATACCATGATAAGATACCCTATTGAGAGACAGATAATAGAAACACAGTGTCACTGAATTGGGTAACATGCCTGCCATGCCCATGCCATCCCCAGACTCCATGCCTGGCCTCTATGCGGCAGATGTAACTGTACACAGCTATAAACATGGATACAGGCTAGAGCGTGGGGTACTAGGAAGCAGGGGAAAGAGAGGCCTTGTGTTTTCACTTACACTCCTAACAACCTTCAAGTTGGATGGGAGGTAATCTTCCAATCTCCATTTTTGAGATAACATCTTAAGGTCTGGTGACACTGATGTTCCCAAATGGTATTGCTTCTATTTCATATATTCACATTTAGGTAAATATTTTTAAATTACTGCACTAATCATCATTCTTCATACACACTGGCTAGTCTTCAGAGCAGTACTGCTTATAAGATTATATAAACACCACGCTTACTTGCAAATTAGAGTCCAGGTGACTGACTACCCGTATGTACTCAGAAGATACTTTTAAGATTTAAATCTCAGTAATTTCACATTCACTGTATAATAACCCCTCTCAAAAAACTGCAACCAGTTGTTCTGTCTCCTTTCAGTTGAAAAAAATCTTTACAAATTGAAGGTAAGAAATTAGAAAGAAAACCTAGAATGAGAACCTAAGAGCTATTAACTAACAGATGATGAAAAATATCACCATAGTTTATATGATGTTATCCCAATAAGCAAAATGTTCAAACTGACTCCAACTAGGGGCTTTCACTTCTCTGGCTGGTCACGTACCTGCAGAGTAGCCTGGGCCCCAGCTTTCACGTTCTTATTTTCCTCTTCTGTCACACACCCTCTGCTCACTGCACTGGTGAAGGAGTATGTTCGTCCCCAACTGGAAGATCGCTTATGACCAGATGTGGTCTTAAGAAAATAACAATCAGTCAACAGAGGGGGAAAAAGCACATGTTCACATATTTAATTTCTTACACTTTTCGAAATGTAGATTCTAGGAGGGCAAGTCTTTTTTCCATTCTGTTCACCACTCTACCTCTAGCACCTAAAAAAGTCCCTAGTGTATAGTATATGCCAAAGAAATAAACGTCCAATGACAGAATGAACAGAATATATACCCTTAAAATGTGTGATGAATTCCATCTGCTTATCTATTCATTTTGACTTCATGACTAGTTATTAAATGATTTCACCAATTTTAAAACATCAAAATTATGGAATTAATACAGATATTTAAAAGTGATGTGCCACTGGTTACAAATATTTTTAAATGTTTGTTGTTAATGCTATGACAAACACCTACTTTTAGAAATAATTTCTTAGACTAGATTTCAAAAGAGCATGCTGGAAATATAAACATGATGTAAGTTTCTTTTGTTTCAGGAAGGGGTCCTACTCTGCTGTTTTTGATTACCCAACCTCTAGGTTTATGGGATGTGGACCACTGTCTGAGGACAGCACCCAGGACTGCAAGGTCGCTTGTCTATGGTGGAGGTTAACACTCGTTACTGGGTTAGTCCTCTCAAGCGTGTGACATCCCAAGTGCTTCCATGATACGCCACTGCACGAGAAGTGGCTGCCGAAGCATCCAAATTCAGTTTCTCCAACACTATCTAACATGTCAGTGATAAGACAGTGACATTTTCAGTCTCATACAGAGGCATCCAGTGTACCTACAATAGTTTATTAAACGACTCTCATGGGATGGTGAATAATGAAGCTGCCATGCACATGTGGACCTCGCCTAGGGTTAGGAGATGACCAGTGATTTTGAGGAAGGCACAGAAGCAGCCTCACTGAGGCAGGTCCTCCTAGAATTCAGCAACATGAAAGCATCAGATAGGATAACAAGATCCTCCTCCCTGTGTCCCCGACTGGGACTCCTGATGGTAAATTTTGCTGAAATATATATACTCCTAACTGCAACAAGTGATAAAATATTACCTCCTTGCTGTCAGTCTCTGAAAACCCTAATTTCTCAGCATCTTCTTGGGCAAGTTCTTTTTTATCTGGCTCCTCCATGAACACAGGTTTGTCCTGGAGGATCCACTTTCTATAGACTTGAACGACTTTCCTTGTTACAGCTATGTCACAGGAAGGCAACAAAAAGGCCTAAAATGAAAAGAGAAACTCCCTTTACCTCCACACAAGCTCAGATCATGACAGAGCCACAAAACAGACATTTCTAACAACCACTACCAATTTCAGTCTTTCCTTTGAAACACAGCTAGTCATGTAATGCACAGGGCCACATATTTCTGTGCACAGCAAACCTTATCTGAAGGAAAAAGACGTTTTCCTAATTGGGACAGAAAATATAATGCAATTAAAAAATAACTTCTATAGTCTATATAAATTTTTCCAGAAAAATAATCAAAATGCATACCTTTACAGATAATTTATTTGGCTATATAAACAGTAATAGTTGTACAACTGAGAACTGTTCCCAAAGAATGAGAGGTGGATTGTAAGATAACTTACTAGTACAGCCAGTTGCACCTGACTTGCCTCTCTCCAGCCCCAAGTTCATTTATGTTGTCTTGGTAGCATGAACTGGACATGCATGGAGTACTTACCCCCCAGAAGTCGGCAAATGCCACCAATCAGCGCTTTTCTTTTTTTGTCTTTTGCCTTTTCCTTTCCTTGTCTTTCTCTTTCTTACTTTCCCTTCCTTCTTTCTCCCTCTCACCCTTCCTTCTTTTTCTGAGAGCGAGCTGTTTGACATTTGCCAGCACACCAGTGAGCACAGATACCAATGTTAATGAGAGCCACTGACCAGCTGTAATATTGTGCATGTTTATGTGAACTTTTTAAGAATCCCCTTACACATCTGCACATAAGAACTCTGATTTAATGTGGTAAGATTCCAAAAATATAAAGAAAAACATAAAGGTGAAATCCCTTTGTCTTTTGAGTATCACCTTTAAGGAATATTTCTATATGAGGGGTAAACATGAAGGAGATGTACTCAACACTCCAACAAATGCTTTAATTCCACAGATGAGCAATTAAGATGAGGCTCAGAACACTGAGATACTTTCCCAAAGTTACAAAGTTAGTGATGAATCCAGGTTTTGACCTCAAGTTTCAGAGATTTATTTTACTACTGTCCTTGAGGTTCATGCCACAGGATCCAGTTACAGGCAGATTTTAACATAACAAGGTTCATGTAATATATATATGTCTATAGATGGTGGTCATATTGCATTAAATTCCAGAAGAGAGGAGCTTGTTATAATAAGGCAGTAACATATTAACGTATCAAATATCCTGAGTTGTACATCAAGAAAGATCAACAAAGAGTGTAACAAAGTACAATGGTGTCCCATTCTGATTTTGTTCCAAACTTTTATTACAAATATTTTCACACATACAAAAAGTTGAAACACTTCTACAGTGAATGCCCATACACCTATCCCCTAGACTCCACCACTAGCATCTGCTGTATTTGCTTTGCAGGATCAGCCCCCGTTGTCACTCAGGGTTGCTCATGGTTGCTCCAGCCTCTTATCTCTTCTGCCTGTCTGCTAGTGCTGTCTTGGGTTGGCACTTCTGCTCTTCTTAGTACCTTTCACCCATCAGTTTCCACTCTCAGACTGTTATTCCAATGTCTTGGCCTAAGCTCCTTTCTTTCCTATTATTTCCCCCTTTTATGCCATAAATACTTCCATCATATGTGCATGCCACGTGCGTTTCCATGGGCAGGGCAACTGCCTGCAGAAACTGCTTGCTCCTCTGCAAGCTCCCTGACGTCCTGGGCTCTTGGGCTATACTAGCCTTGGGCTCTTCTTCTCTCTGTTCAGGAATGGCTTTCTTCCCACCCACCTCTGGGTTTAAGGTTTATTATGGAAATGTGTGGGTATTTGTGGAATGATTTTGTTCAAACACAGAATTTTCCTTCCCCATGTAGGAATTTTACTAAACAAAATTTTAAAAATTGTGTAAGAAACAAAATCACATTCCATGTGACAAATTAAATGCAGGATTAGAGGGATCATTATTCAGTCCTAAAAGAACAAAACAAAAATCTCTTCAATTTCATGAATTTGCCACACACACGCCCACACTAACCTGGCGAAATACTTCATTCACGAAATTGACATAGCCTCTTGTTGACAAGAGAATCCGCTGCACCATCTCATACACAGTCCGGTGCTCTTCCTCAATGCTACAAAGGCTAGAGTTGCTGAGTCTTCGCTCTGACAAGGTGCTGCTGTTCGAATGGTTTTTGTCCTGTTCTGTGGGCCCGCCACCATCCAGCTCTGTCACCTTCTCTTGTGTCACGGCACCACCAACCGTCTGGAGGAAAGTCATTACCACTTCTGAGTGACCCTCTTCAACATTCAAGAACTCCTAGCAAAACTGAAGATAGTTTCCTTTTAAAGAACTCTGCTTACCATCAACTTGATGGCAAGCTGGAAACCAATGCTACTCAAAGCACAAGGAGCTCCAGGATCTGTACTTACCAATTTTCCAGTTTACCAACTAACCCATCTCTAACTCAGTTATTCTAACAGGAAACCTACTAAACCACTGCAGGGAGGGGAGCTCAATTGTGAAATTGTACCAACCTAAAAAGTTTACTTTTAATTTGTAAAACCTCAGAGTAAAATAATGTATGGGTTTATATTACCATCATCTTTGGTCTCTACATGTCAGAGATTTGAAAATTTGGTGGACTTGTAGCCACAATGTTGGGAAGCATCATTTGACCCATAAGACTGACACCTTGATGGAAAAGTGTCAAGATCTTTAAAGGATATTTTATGCGAAGAACGTGAGTTTTATACTCAGAATCTCAGACCAAACTTAACTGAAATATTTATAAAACTTAAAGTATTTAGAAGAATTTAAGAACACAAAGAAATAAAATAATTCATGCCTTATCTCACAGAACTTAACACTGATTTTTGCTCTTATTTCCCAATAGAATTAAAGATTTCCTCCAAACATATGTATAAATTTGCTTCACTTTTGTAAAGTCCACTATTATTCTTTTAAGTGCCAAAAATATAAAACTCAAATACCACTCAAATTCAACCCACTGTGAATATTTTTTATAAGAAATGATAAGATAAGAGTAGTACAAAATAGGAATTTTAGTAACTACCAAGGACAGTTTGAAAGCAAATCAGATATCCAAACAGTAATCTCTAGGGAAAACTAATGGGAGATTATATTTATAATAATTTTTTGCTTCATACCTTAGCTATTAACCTTGTGTGGCTTATCAAAGCTACTGTCACATTGCAAGATGAGCTACCCTATAGAAATTATTTCATCTTTTTAATGGATCAACTATCATCCATAGAAAAGTAAAATGTAACCCAATTTTACTGATTCATGTTTTTTTTTGAAAGCTAAAAAGCATGGGGATTGAATGGGGAGTGAAGTCTAATGCGCCTGTCACTCAGGAACCTGTGCTTTTTGATCAGTAGCTCCCATTTTTCCCAAAGGTGAAAAGAGAAAAAAAATGTACATATGCAGCAATTTTTACATAGTCATAAATTCTCTGACACTCCTTTTGTAAAGGGGTGGGGTCTGTGTCCTTCCCTTTGATCCACATGGACTGTGACCAGTGAACTAGTAGAACAGAGTGGAAGAGACCTGCACCCACTTCAGGGCAGCCCCGGGAGACTGACAGTTACCACGTCCCCTCTTTGGGAACATTTGCTCTTGAAGCCCTGAGCAGCCAGGGAAGAAATCCAACTACCCCGGTAGAGAGACTACATGGAAGGGAAAGGCCCAGCTGTCCGGCCTTCCAACCACACCCACCAAGCATGGCGTGTGAACAAAGTCATCTTGGACCCTTCAGACTGACCAGCCGCCAGCTGAAGACCACCACCCAGTGACCATCATGAATGCCACATGAAGCACATGAATTGCCCAACCAAGTCCTGCCAAACTCCTGACCCAAAAAGTGAAATAGGTAACATGACAAAAGGGTTGTGGTTTTAGGTCATTAAGTTTTGAGGTCATTAGACAACTAATTAGATAACAGAGCAGTAAGATAAATAATGTGCATAAAGAATTGTTTAAATATGCCACGTCATTTAAAAAATGAACTGTTACCCAAATGGAACATAATGGTAGCATAGGTGTATTTCCCATCATGCTACAAATTGAAAACTACTTCTCTTGATAAAATGATGCTTTTCTTACTGTCCTCTAGTCCACACTCCCTCTGCAAGTCTGCTTTCTAGCATCTACACGTTTTGACAGACCTTTATAATCACAGCAAGTGAAGACAGTAAAAACACACTGATCACCCAAGCTTGCTCACTTCTTGTCTCTTTTACAAAGATGAGCAGTGAGAACAGGAAGAACTAACCACAAAGAGAGGTCCATTTTCTACCCACTATAATCAAGCTGGAATTCTCAACTATTGTTTAGTATTAGTTGATTCTGGTGGCAAATGCAGACATGATTTTTACTTCTTTGGCATATGTTGAAGCCTTAGTCAATGGAATGGACCCATCTGCTTGGACCAGGCCTGCACTGCCCAGGGTTCAGGAAACTGCTTGATACAGGCAGCCACTCAGTCCTTTCCTTGGGCACTCCCTACCCTCCTGGATTCCCCTAAACCCACAGCTCATACTGAGACTTGCTCACACTTGAGGTCAGGCTAAAAGAGGACATCCACAAAAAATTTTAAAATTTTTTTAAAAAATGGAAGAAAAAAAAAACAGAGAGAAAGAGGACATCCACAAAGCAGGCATGCAATGAGAGGATGCAACTGCCATTCTGCTGGTGATGCCAGATGCCACTCAATTTCCCTGTCTTGATCTGACTACCTGGTTGGGGCAGCCTACGCTTGCCTTGGAAAACTTAGGAACACAGAGAGTACTAAAGTGTTAGCAACAAACAAATGAGTTTGCACAATATACAAACTCCTGCAGGCTTGTCAATTTGAGTGATTTACTTCTTCTAACTGTTGATCCCATGAACTACAATTTCAGGAAACCCAGAGCCTGTGAATCATGAATTACCATTGAAGGGCTGACTCAGAATTAGTAAAAGTGGTACCTTAATAATGTAACTAAAGAATTATCATACAGATAAATGTGATCAACTGTCTTAGTATCTCAAACTTTCTTTTTAATTCCCTAATGGGTTTCTTTGAGTTGTAATGTTCAATTAATATGCATACAGAACTGGCAAAAAAGTAGCTGCTGAAATTTTAAATCACCACCCTGCTTTCTCTAATGCATGTTGAAGTATTTCTGATAAAAAATTAATTACTAAGAAATAAATACTTCATTGAAAATATTTTCAGCCTACATGATGTACCAAGAACATTCCCAACATATAATGGGAGGTACAAACACCTGTGTTTTCATTCTCCCATGAATGATGCCACTAAACATTTGTTAAACCAGATTCTCTGAGTGGTAGTAAGTAAGATAAGTCTAGAAGAGGCACTAATCCCTTTTCTTCCTGGTGAAAAATACTGTCAAAGATATTAGTTCTATATCAAGAGGAAGTGAATATTCCCTTTGGAAAAAAACACACAAAAAATTTACACATGACCTTTAATATAGTAGTAGTGGCAAAAGTATGACCACTATTTGGAAGCAACACTTAAAATATTGTTTTAAAGGGCTTTTATAAGAGCAGCATATTTTTTGAAGAGATTTTTGGATAACCTGACTCAGACAGTGATGTTCAAACTTTATATGGGTAAAACTGTATTTGAAATTCTAAATAAAAACTTTCAGGAGACAAACACAATTATATGTGCTTTTACAGATGCCATTCTTTTTCTAAAATGAACTATTCAATAGCTTAAATTGCTTTTTCTCATGTACAATGTAAATGAAGAGCAGAACACAGCAGATACATGTGAGATGAGGGAAACACAGATGTAAAGCACAGCAGGGAATACAGCAATGCCAGCTGAACAATGAACCTCCCCCCAAAATCCACACCCTAATCCCCAGAACCTTTGAATGTGTTACCTTATGTGGCAAGAGACTTAGCAGATGTGGTTAAATTAAGGATGTTGAGAGGTGATTATCCTGGATTATCTGGATGGTCCCAATGTAATCACAAGGATGCATAAAGATGCAGAAGGATCAGATACAGAGAAGGCAATGTGAAGATGGAAATAGGGAGAAAAGGTGATGTGACGAGTGGCCATGAGCCAAGGAATGCAGGGGGCCTCTAGAAATCAGACAAGGAAACAGATTCTCCTCTAGAGCCCCCAAAAGGAACTCAGACCCACCAACACTTTGATTTTACCCCAATGAGACTGACTTTGGACTTCTGACTCCCAGAGCAACAAGATAATAAATATGTGTTGTTTCAAGCCACTGAGTTTGTAGTAACTTGCTACCTTGGCAATCTGAAACTAATATAACAATACTGTGAAGTGCATTAACCATCTCTATAATGGCAGTGGGCATTTCTAGGCATGGCCATCTGAGGAGCATGGAGGCACTGGGCATGATGGTTGCCTACCCAGCATCCACTCGCCCTCACCAGCAGACCCTCCATGCTCTGCATGTCTCCTCCATGCAGCCCACAGGGCTCAAAGGAAGGTGACCCCATTTCCCATACCAGGGGGGTGAGCTGCTGTGTGGAAGCCAATCATGGCCCTCCTGGGCCATTAGCACACCTAGCTTTAAGGCAATCACTGCCTTGTTATTTTTCCAGGAGTGGGCAGGTAACCTAAGTGGTTCCACTCAGACAAAAGGGAAGGGCTGTTTCTGGGTTGTCTCTGAGCACGAACAAGGAAAGCACTGTCCCCGCTGCTCGAAGCCATCTTGCTGTCATTGGGGAAGCTGAAGACAAACCTGCCAGAGGGAAAAGGACAGAGCAGAACAAACTGCAGAGAGTCAGAGAGAACATGAGTGGACCATATTCTTAGCCCGCCTCATCATGAACTGCCTTTTTTTTTTTCTTTTCAACTGAAGTATAGTTGATACACAATAGTATATTGGTTTCAAGTATATGAGCTTATTTTCTATGAGATTAAAATATTTCTTTTTGTCTTTAAGACAGTTTGAGTTCTGGTGTCTTTTTTCTGTTTGGATGATAGAATCATCCTAATAGATTCAGGAGTTCAGACACTTAGGAAACTATTATGAAGGTAGATGACTCTCAAGTATGAAGAGTTAACTAGGAAAACATTACAACCTTGAAGCAGTGGTTAATTTGCTATTCTTGCTACTTATCATCATCCAAATGTATTTTTCAAGAATAAGGAACTTATTTTCAATAAATACAGGTGATGGGTTTTCGAAATTTTGAAATAGGTAAAAGTTATATCCTTTGAATAGAATATTTTGAATTGACTGAACAACCACACAAGATGCAATGTAAAATTTATTGGAGTGTGACTGAGTTTCTTATAAATAATTCCACACAAGTTTTTGTCTACTTGATGGTTTTTAGTTTTTTCCTCCATGTGGGTGAATAAAGGGCTCTGTCATGGTTCATAACTGGTATCCCTGCTTCTAATGAAACCCAGGACCATTTTTATTTCCTCTTCTGTGAGCTACTCTTCAGCTCCTTTGTCAATTTTTCAGTTGGGTTGTTCTTCTTTTTTTCAATTTGTAGGCACACTTTATTTAGTAGAGAGATAGACTCTTTAATAGCTGTGATGTTACAAATGCTTTTCAGTTTATTCCATGGGTTGGCTTTATATAATCTTTGACATTTACATCTTTTCCTATTTTTCTAAACAAACTACAACCTCATTTCTTCTATGGCTTGTGACTCTTATCTCTACGTAATGGTGTAAGTTTACAACTTCCCAATTTATACATTTCCTTAGATTTTCTCCTACATACTTTTCCATTTTGTTTTTACATTTAGACCTTAACTCAACTTAGACCTTAACTCAGTCTAATATTTGCTTATGCATGTGATATGAAGCATGGTTCTGAGAAAGAGAGAAACAGAGGGGTTCTTTCAGCTTTCAGAGCTGCAGATTAGATTAGATATTCAGTGCTAATCTAAGTCTCATTCACTTAAAGGAAACTCTGGTTTCTGCCTGGAAGTCTGTGTAATTTTTTCGTAATCCCTGAAAGTTAAATGGCTACTTCTTCCTGGGACTCAAAGTCTTTTCAGTCTAAAGCATTACTTGGTTTCTGCTCAGGTGAACTTTTCTTTTTATTAGTTCCAGTATTACTTCTCCTTCTTTTCTCCTCCTGCCCTTACAATATCTGCAAGGTCGGTCTGCACCTGTCCCCAGATCTTATTTATTAATTTCTGATTTCCACCTCTTTGAATTTTTGCTCAGTGTTATGGGAATATTTCTCCAGAAAACTAATTTTGTTCTCAGCAGTGATCAATACCCATTTTTGTTAATTTACTAAATTTTTAAGTTAAGAAATGTGAGGTTTTGAAACTTTCTTTCAGCAAGTCTTTTGTTGTGTTTGTTGTGATCACCTCTCAGATGTCTTTGAGAATAAGCTCCCCTGGTTCTTCAATTCCTGCCCGTGCACAATGGGCTCTGGACCTCAGGCTGGTGTTCGTCCACTGAGGTACAAACTACTCCCAGGCGTGCACCTCCCCAGCACAGGCCAGGTCACACTTCCGGTAACTCCATGGCACCAGACCTTACTAAGTGGACCACCCTCCCTGTCCCTGTTTTTGGAAACAAAAAGGCACCCAAACCATGACCTTCTGTGAAGTGGCTGCTTTCTGACTTCCACAGTGGTCCTGCTCTGTCTAGTGCAAAGTCCCTCAGCAGCCCAGACTGCAGAGCCCATCTCTGTCTGAACAAGGCCAACAAGAGGGAGGAGGCACTGCAGGCTCCATACAAGAAGGGGCCTTCACAGATGGCTGGGGGAGAGGTGGTCTTCTCTTCCAGGGACCCATCATGGTTCAATAACCCACCCCAGAATCCTGAGCGCTGATCTGCCCCTTCCCCTGAGGTCCCTGAGGGCACCTGGCAGTCTCAGAGGTTCTCTCTACAGCCTACGCACATGATCCCAAGGGTCTTGCAGGCACTGAGGATTGTCAAAGGCAAGAAAGGCCCCTGATCTTATGCTCAGAGGTCACTGGTACTTGAGTGAAGGAGGGAAAATAAGAAGGAGACAGGAGTGTGCACACAACAGCCATCCCAGAATGCCCCCCTTGCCCCCGAGATTGCTTTATATGGCAATGCCGACAGAGCACAGGAAGTGCCTAACTCACAGCTTCCTCTGAACCTCCACATCAGGGGGTGCCAATCAAACCACATCCCCATAACCAACAACCTTTAAGAACCAGTAACTCTAATAATCAATTACTATGGTGTGTGTTAATGTGTGTTATTACGTAAGTGCTAAGAGATAAAAAGATGATGAATGACTTACTTGTATGATTTTAGGCAATACATCAACTCCATTTTTAGTGTTTTGTGTTGTAGTTAGATACTTTTTTTCCAAAAAGAAAGTTACAATCCATTTAATAAAAACAACACGAGCTGCTATGTATGGAATTTTTGTACTGTAAATGTTTTCATTGTCTCTAGTTGTAGTAATGTACACTGGCTTTGGTCTCAAATGGGGGATGTCTGGAAGAAAGAAAAACACCACGTGATTAGATTAGTGAACCTGAACATTATGTGGCCCCCTACAAATGTTTCAGTTTCCAAATAAACAGACATATATTGGTTGTCTGAACAGCAACTAAAATTAAAGAACCAGAATTTATTAGAAATGGCATCTTTGGTGGGCTTGTTTCTGATTCTTCCTTGTGATCTGAACAAGGTGGTGGTTGTTTTTATTTACTTACAACTGTAAGGTTGTATAGAGCTGCTGGAAAACTAAGCTAATAACTCTTTTAAATAAATTTGAGAAATTACATAAGATTATAATAGTGACAATCTTTTCACATATATAATAATTAATTTAATCTTATGACTAGAACAAATGTAAAAGCATGTATACCTACTTTTTCTTCATTTTAAATAGTTTAACACCCAATATTACACTAGTCAAATTCACTGAACTTTATGTTTATATGCTTTTCCCTTTAGATGATTCCAAAGAAACAGAATTAGTATAATCTACTTTATGTCTGAAAGAAAGTCATGTTTTATCTTTGAGGTATCAGATACCAGCATTGCAAAGAATTAATAAGAGACCCACTTCTCAGGCTTAAAATTCCGTATCAAGATGAAAATTACATGTTACTGGGTTTGGGATACTTGTTCTAAGTCCAACTCTCTTACTAATTTTTTTAACACCTGGCAGTACCTGCATGAGGCAGAAAAATTCTCAGCAAATAACTTTAAGTCTTGGAATACCAACAATATATTTTCTACAATGAATATAGATGAATTATAAAATCAGAAACAAGTTTTGGAAAAAAAGACCCATATTCAAATAGCTAACACAAAACATATCCCAGTATCCCTAAAAGTCAGTACTTCTATGTCTCTCAAAATTTGGCAAGTCTCAGCTGTCTTCCCCTTGCCCGAGTATGTGTGTGCATGTGTACAAATAAATACCTGCGGACAACTGAGTTAGTTTTCCAACATTCCCCACATGGATTGTCTGTTGTGACAATTTCCCCTCCAATATTGTTCTTGATTATTCATTTTAACTAATTTCACATGTTTTAAAATAATAGAGGAAGACTTGCCCCACCTCCACACTCTATGGGATGCTTCTGTCCTGTACATCCTTGTTTCTTACAGAAGAAAAACTTTAGGAGCTAAATCAGAAATTCCCTTACATTTCCTTCCTCTCTGGGGCTTGCTGTCCCTGCATCACCCAATCGCCCAAACACCTGCCTGCCATAGCAGCTGGAAGCAGTGTCTGCTGGATGAAAGAGCCAATATAAAAGAAAGGGCATACAGTGGGTAGCTGAGGGGCCTACACTGGCCAGCCCCGCCCCTGAGCAGGTCTGGGGCCACCATACCATACCACCCGTAAGAGAGACTTAAGGAAATGCAAGCTTTTTTTTTAACATTAAAGGATCTTAAATATAATTACACCAAAAAAGGTCATGATGCATTTCAAATTATTACTAAGTATAGGGACCACAGTTCTCCATTACTGCTGTGAGCTGAGTTACATCTTAGTTTGTACAAATAGCTAAAATCATTTATTAAGTAACTTTAAACCACTTACAATGAAGTAACCATTAAATATAAGAATAAAATGGCTATTTTACTTAAAATAATCAAATGTCACTTTGAAAGAGACTGTACAGCTTCCCTGTGGACATCCTCCATAGACAGTTCTATCAGTACTTACCAAGTACAGGTTTGTAGATGTTTGTTAATTTAGTAAATGATGGAAATAAATGAGGAAGATAATACTTTCGAAACAATGTAAAAAGAAATTTAAAACCAGTATCTTGATTCTCCTTATTCTTCCACTCCAAGCTTGCAGCCTTTGGATAATATATGGAAGAGAACATATGTATATTTACATTTCAAATTAATGTATACTAAACTGAAATGCTGTTATATTAAAATTTCTATACTAAAAATAATATTGGCAAATAATATTGATAATCATGTACTGAAATAATATCTTAAAACTTAAAAAATGACAAGAATGAATACTTCAAGACAAAATGACAACTATGTTATTATTATTATTGAATATTAAAAATCACCCAACAATACCATATCTTTTAAAACATGCTCTACTACATGAAGCTTGTATGTTTTTCCACATGTTCTTTGTAATGACTTAACATTCCTTGTGCCCTTAAAACGTCTGAGCAGGTATAATCAGGTGTTTTTTTTTTAACTCAAAAAAGGCCACTCATAATAAACAGGAATTAAGGAAATAATCGCTTGTAAGGGATTCATCCAATGTTACCTACATGAAAAATCAACACGAAAAGGCAAAGCTATGGAATCTTGGTAAGTGAATTCTCTGTATTAAAAGCCATCAATAGGTTAAGATACACCAGGCCAGCCTGTCAGTCCAGCTACACCTATCAGTGGTTCCTAATACTTGGTAAACCAGAGTGCTCTAAAGCAGAGCTTCCCAACTTCCTTCATGATGCAGCCCACTTAGAATATGATACTATTTGTGCAGCACCTGAGGTAAAGGGACGTGGGGCTTTGGCTGCCCCCAGGGCAGAGGGACTCAGTTTGGGCAACCTGTAACAAGTTCTCTGGAGTGAGCCAAGGGAGAAACTCTGCTCTTTGGACTCCCTCCAGCAGACAGAGGGAGGGAAGGAGAGAATGGACATTCACATCCAATTCAGCACACAGTGTAGGGGGTTCAATCTACATAAATCCTCCACACTATCACTGGCATCCTTCCTCCACTGGGAGCCTGGGATTATGTCCACGTCACATAGCTCATTAGTGACACAACTAGAATGAAATCCCAGGTGCCCCAGTACATCCAAGATCATCAGCATGATCTCCTAGGACAGATGGAGTTCCCCACCACCTCTGAACAGATGGAGACTGAGATGCCTGCAGAATAGACCAGTACAGTTAAAATGTGAGTTTCCAGAAAATGAAAAAACACCCCAGGAAGGCTCTCAGGGTTTTGGAATCCTTGTGTTTCTGGTGCTACTAAAAGAAACAGGGGAGAGGATACAGACAAGAGTGCCCAGCAGAACAGAGTAGTCAGAAAGAGCAGCCAAGGACTTAATCTTGAGTGACAGCAAAAAGAAACACAGTCCCCTAAGAAAACTAGAAAGAAGTAAAAGAAAGGCAAGAAAGCCAGTAGAAAACATCAGGGAAGGAGAGAATCTCATGAAGAAGGGGCCGCTGCTGTCAAATCCCCTGAAAAAGTAAGTACGGCAAAAACTGATGAGTGTCCTTCCTCTGAACTTGACTGCCAGAACCCTTCCTGTGTTGGGCCTCTGTCTTAGCAGTGACAGGGTAGAGGCAGGTAACAGTGGGTATCAAAGGAACATAGGTGAAGAAGTGGACTTGGAAGAGATTGTTGTCAACAAACTCAGTGGTGAAGGAAAGGCCAGAGACTGGACTATACCTAGAAGGAACTTGGGGATGACAGGTGTTTGCTGAGAAAAGAATTCAGCTGATTTTTTCTAATCATATCAAAAGATCAGAAATACAGACTGAGACAAATCACCTACTGAAATCATAAACAAATGATTTCTGTTCTATATTCAGTTGTAAATATAAGAGAAGAAATAAAGCAGGCCTCTTCCAAAGGCATGCAGAGATAATTACATATACTTTCGTTCAAAGCTCCCTGCCTGCTCTGCCTACTCCAGACTGACCCATGCAGCCCCTGGGCCTGCCTCCTCCTCCATCCTGTCTTCTGGCACAGAGATCAGGGTTAGGGAAGGAGAAAAGAGCCAAAAATAGTTTAATATCCTATGAGATAGTAAAAAATATATATATTCATTTCCATCCCCAGTTCCTGACATAGGGCTTCCAGAAGTCTTGTCATTTTCTAGGTGACAAGAGCACTGGGAGCAACTCTTGTTCTACTGTGTGGCCCTGGACCCCATCCCTGACACAGGGCTCCCCAGGCCCCTGTAAATCCCTAGGTGACAAGAGCACCAGGAGCATCTTTCATTCTGAGGTGACTCTGTGTGGCTCCTGGAAGGGGGCAGGTCACCAGAAAGACCAGGACATGATTAGAATTGGGGATTTTTCAGGCCCTCCCCCCATTTCTCCAGAGAGGGGAGAGAGGCTGGAAGTGAGTTAATAATTGATCATGCCTACATGAGGAGGCCTCCATAAATTCCCCCAAGCAGGGTCTTCAGGAAGCTTTCAGGTGGGTGAACACACCCACATACTGGGAGGGTGACTCCCTCCACCTCCACGGGGACAGAATCCCTGCCCGCGGGACCCTCCCAGACCTCGCCCTGTGTATCTCTTCATCTGGCTGTTCACCTGTATGCTTTATCATGTCCTTTAATAAACTGGTAAGTAAAAATAAACATTTCCCTGAATTCTGTGAGCCATTCCAGCAAATCAATCAAACCTGAGGAGATGGTCATGGGGACCTGTGATTTATAGCCAAATGGGACAGAAGTGGGTATGCTGGGGACCTACTATTTACAACGGGCACCTGGATGGCTGGGAAGTCTTCTGGGACTAAGACCTTCACCTGTTGGATGTGATGCTTTCTCCAGGAAGAATTGAGTTACAATGTAGGGCACCCAGCTGGTGTCACAGAGAACTGCTTGGGGTGGGAGGACCCACACATTTGGGGACCTGAAGCGTCAGTGGCGAAATGTTCTGTGTGAATGTGTTAATAATATGAACATAAAGGAGACATGCAGATGGAGAACTGAATTTTTCCCTTCTCACATCCACTCACACAAAATAGTATGTATGCTTGGTCTTTGCTGAAGTGACCAGACACACCTTACTGTTGAGTGAAATAGCACATAAAATCACCTCAAAGAAAAAACAAAAATACAAATATAGACAAACAGGGAGAAAAGAGGCAATGTCTTTTTGTTTCCTACTGAGAAAAAGACCATCAATGAAGTATCTACAATTCAGCTCTTACCTGAATAACCATATATTTCAATAATATTTGAAGAAAAAAGCATGTTTGGTCTTCAGCGATCTTTTCCCCTGATAAAGCTGGCAGAAGTGGAGTGATTTCTTCTGGATATATCTTTGCTGCAGAGTAAAAAATGTCAAGACCTTTAAAGTCATCAATGAGTAGAATAAAAATAGAAATTACAAAAAAAAAAATGTCAAGACCTCTTTCACCAAAGTAAAATTTTAAACTGAGTTTTTAAAAATGGCCTCTGTTAAGTAGTGATTCTCATCTCACTACACTGATGGACAGTGACTGTAATAGGGTTGGTGGGGGGGACCTAATGAAGGGGGTAGTTTAATCATCACAATATTGCTCATGTAATTGTAGGTTAATGATACTAAAATAAAATAAATTGTAAAAAAAAAATGGCCTCTGTTAAAATTCATCTATCTGTCCACTGGAACTGCTCACACTGAACTCCAAGGCAGTACACACGAAGGGCCAGGGGACATGGTATAGATGCCTATGAAGCCACCACCTCTCCCACTGGACCTTTCCTTTCCTTTTAAAGGTCTGCTTTGGTCAAAGTAAGATCAAAACACCTGTCACTGGGCAATAAAGTGATATGCATTAATAAACCAAGGGCTCTGACAGTCAAGTTCCTTGAAAACTCACAGGACACAAATGGCTTCCATTAGTAGTCCCAGGAGGCCACTTCTGTCCTTCCATGAATGCTGCATGAAAATACACAGCTGGCAAAAAAGAGGCTGAGTGAGCAGATGAACCGCACTTACAAAACAACAGTGATGAGGACAACAGGCAGTAGTTTTGGAGGGCTGATTTAAATCTCAGCAGCCGCAAAAACTCTCCAGACATACCATGTGTCTCTACCTCCTCCTACTGACAACATCTGTCCCCTCCCTTTCATTGTTTCCACCACTTCAATTTCTCCAGTCATCATTTCCTATAAAATGGGCTCCAAGTCTTTCAATTCTAATGTTTGTAAGACTCTACTGTGAATATGAGTAGGGAATAATTCCTCTTCAGAACCCATCTATGACACCAAGACTCCTATTCAGGAAAATGACAAACTGAGGAATTCCTCTTTGTAACTTCAAGAGTCATTTCCACCTGTAAGCTCTGCTAACATTACTCACCATCAGCGACACTCGGGCTAGGACTGATGAGTGTCTCCAGCGTACAGGGCCCTCTGGATGACATGATCGCTGGGAAACCAGGCACAAGGCAAGCAAAAATCAGCACTTGCTCTTCTGCACAGTTTGTCTGAAGTGCTTGAAGCCACAAGAGAAACAGCCTGATTCCTTCACATCTAATCTAAAAACAAAATCAAACACTTACATGTACTTGCAGAAATGTACTGCAATGTAGCATCAGTTCTGACAAAGTAAAGCCAGCCAGCCGCTAAAGCACTACACTAGGTTCTGCTCTTGGTGACAAGTGGGTCAGGATACTACAGTACAGCCCTAGGGTGGACAGCAGGGTCAGCAGCCAGACCGCCTGGGTTCCAGTGCAGGCTCTGCCCCTTTCTAGCTCAGCTGTGACCCAGGGAGACCACGTACCTTCTCTAGGCCTCAGTCTCCTTATCTGCAAAACAGAATTTTGAACCTGGGATTTACCACGAAGTATTGTGGGATTACATAAGCCAGAATGATGCCTGGCTCCCAGCAAGCGCTATTTCCTATTAGTAGGACTTCATTCCATAAGGCAATAAGTGCCCACACATCAATGCTCGATCACCCATGATGACAATGCAAAGATAATCTTCCTCCAAATTTACACTGTGCTTTGGAGAGAATTTTTGTCATGTCACTACATTATACATATGCACAATGTTCTTGAAAATCAGAACACTTAGAGCTAAGTAAGCCCTTAAAGACTTTGGCTCAATGGGAAGGGGCAGCTCTCCAGCTTCCCTGCCTTATGCTCCTATTCTATTCTCTCCAGCCCCTTCACGGTGCTCTGAATGGTCCACATCACTGGGTAGGCAGAGGTGTCCTTTTTCCTCCCCTACATTTACTTTGAACTTCATCCCATTCCTAGGATTCACAAACACAGGTACCTCCATTTCCATACTCTTAAATGGCTGAAAAGATGATGTCAATAAAAGCAGTTAAACAAGCAAAAGATATGGAAAAAAATGCCAGACACAGCTGAAAGATGCAGTGCGCTACAATGTAGGCAACAGAGGCACTGCCTGATCTCCTTTCAATACACAAAGGTGGTTCTTACTCCTCCAGAGCAAGTGTTCGTGCCAAACAAGAGACTCTGCAGGAAAGCTAAAAGGAGAAGGGCAAAAAAATTAAAGACAAGAGGAAGAAAAAAGCTTCGCTGACTCCCCACAGAAGTCAAATACACGAAGACAGACACCCTGTCTGGGACAGTGCTACCCTCACTAACAGGGGCTTCCCTGGTGCACTTGCACACCTGCTGGTAGACTGACCATGCTCTGCACAAACCTCCCTGCCTGCTCACACCAGCCTCCTCCCCCCAGGTGGCCAGTAAGCACTGACACTGCTGAACACATAATGCTATTCAATGCCAGACAGAAAATGACATAGCTCAATGTGTATCTAACCAAATTATATTAAATTTAACAAGAGGGAAAAGTCTCTATAAAATTCTATTACAGGTCCCCATTTTTAACGTTAACTGTATTTAAGATAATGAAATATAAATAAGGCTGATAATAAACATGAGATAACAACCTGAGGAGTTTTAACTGTAAGACTATTAAATAAAATAGGAGGGACAAAATACAGAATCTGTTGTGAAGCTTGGAATAGCTCACCTCTTTCTTTCAACAAGAAGTACTTAACATATCATAGTAAGTGGCTATGATTGTTTAAACTGGCAAAAAAGCAAATATGTATCAGCACATTAAAGGTATACACATGACTTAATTAGCTACTTGTGAATTTATCTTCCATAAGATATACATCCCAGGCTGTCTTCTTTTGCCACTTATGTTTTAGGGTCACTTTATTTCAGGATCAACTGGTAATCTCATTAAGAGACATATTTGTTTTAAAATAAGCTAATTTTAGCTTAAATTACAAGATAAATCTGCTGCAAATAAACATTCAAGAGTAAGGCTCTGCTGCTCTTTTCTACAATGGTTCTCAAAAACTACAATAATTCAGAGACAACTGTAACATTAACAAGTTGCTGGGGTGCAGAGAACTGGGCACATAAGCTCTGAGGCCTAGAGAAGTCTGGTCAATCCCTTCCCTTTTCTGAGAATATAACTGGAGCAGTCAGTGCTTTGAATGGTGCCCTACCTCTTCAGGGCACAATCAAAACTGGAACTCCAAACTCCAAATCCTGAGCCTTTCTCCTAATATTTAAAATGCCTATTACAATTAAAGTTCTGATGTAAGAACAAAAACTCCAACAAACATGTCATATAATTTTTCAACTGAAAATAAAAACTAAGTCAAGCAGTTAAAAAAAATTTTTTTTTACCTAGAAAGGCCTATTTGTGTCACTTTATAGAAATATTAAATTTGAGTAATGAAAAATGCCACTGTACATTCATCTAAAATAAATACCTTAATAGAATTTCCAGTGTGTAGAAGCTTCTTTAAAGTTGAGCCTGAAAATTTAAAACAATAAATTAGAAATTGAGTGTATGAATTTAAGATCTATTTTTTTCGTATCATTAATCTACAATTACATGAGCAACATTATGGTTACTAGACTCCCCCCATTATCAAGTCCCCACCACATACCTCATTACAGTCACTGTCCATCAGCATCGTACTATGCTGTCTTCTACTTGTCTTCTCTGTGCTATACCGCCTTCCCCATGCCCCCCCCCCCACATTATGTGTGCTAATCATAATGCCCCCTTTTTCCCCTTATCCCTCCCTTGCCACCCATCTTCCAGTCTCTTTCCCTTTGGTAACTGTTAGTCCATTCTTGGGTTCTGTGAGTCTGCTGCTGTTTTGTTCCTTCAGTTTTCTTTTTGTTCTTGTACTCAACAGATGAGTGAAATCATTTGGTTTTTGTCTTTCTACACCTGGCTTATTTCACTGAGCATAATACCCTCTAGCTCCATCCATGTTGTTGCAAATGGTAGGATTTGTTTTCTTCTTATGGCTGAATAATATTCCATTGTGTATATGTACCACATCTTCTTTATCCATTCATCTACTGATGGCCACTTAGGTTTCTTCCATTTCTTGGCTATTGTAAATAGTGCAACGATAAACATAGGGGTGCATATGTCTTTTTGAAACTGGGCTGCTGCATTCTTAGGGTAAATTCCTAGGAGTGGAATTCCTGGGTCAAATGGTATTTCTATTTTGAGCTTTTTGAAGAACCTCCATACTGCTTTCCACAATGATTGGATTAATATGCATTCCCACCAGCAGTGTAGGAGGGTTCCCCTTTCTCCACATCCTCGCCAACATTTGCTGTTGTTTGTCTTTTGGATAATGGTCATCCTAACTGGTGTGAGGTGATATCTCATTGTGGTTTTAATTTGCATTTCTCTGATGATTAGTGATGTGGAGCATCTTTTCATGTGCCTGTTGGCCATCTGAATTTCTTCTCTGGAGAAGTGTCTGTTCAGATCCTCTGCCCATTTTCTAATTGGATTATTTGCTTTCTGTTTGTTGAGGTGCATGAGCTCTTTATATATTTTGGATGTCAACGCCTTATTGGATATGTCATTTATGAATATATTCTCCCATACTGTAGGATGTCTTTTTGTTCTACTGATGGTGTCCTTTGCTGTACAGCTTTTCAGCTTGATATAGTCCCACTTTTCATTTTTGCTTTTGTTTCCCTTGCTCAGGGAGATATGTTAATGAAGAAGTCGCTCATGTTTATGTCCAAGAGTTTTTTGCCTATGTCTTTTCCTAAGAGTTTTATGGTTTCATGACTTACATTCATGTCTTTGATTAAGATCTATTTTTAAAAGATCAGTTTTAGAAAGAAAAAATGCATTTATGACAAAAGATGTAGTTAAAAAAAAATAAGTGGGAGGACCTTCAGAAGCAAAGCAATGTCACAGGAGGAGAGGTGTTTTAAAATAAAAGTACTTTAAGTCTGAACTTCTTCAAAATTCTTTTAAAAGACCAAAATGATTGACATTAAGGTAACACAAATGCTCACAATAGATCATGTGCAAATGTCTCCTGTCATGCATAAAATGAATGATTTTTTTAAATCTCTAATGGTAAAAATAATATGAAACTACTGCTCACCAAACATTTTTACAAGAACACTTTACAAATATTCAGGACAGCATGTTTCTATCCTTGCAGTGACAACCACATTTATGGTTTTCGCCAATAAATTCTCTAGCACAACTCCTCAGTCACTGTCAAGGAGAAGGAATGAAGGTCACGCAGAACCACACCAGTCAACTGCAAAAACTGATGCTGCAGCCCACGCGATTCGAGATTTCTCTTCCGTGGATGGGTACTATTACCTTTTATTCCATAATGTATTCGTACTTTGGTATGCAGATTGCAAGGGGGAGCCCCACCTAAATACCATGGATAGTCTCTAAACCTTTTTTTTTATTAAACTATCATTGACTTACAATATTATGATGGTTTCAAATACATACCACAGTGGTTTGACATTCACCATATTATCAAGTCCTTACCCCCTCCAGTGTAGTCACTATCCAACACTGTAGGAAGAATTACAGAATCATTAACTATATTCTCTGTGCTGTACTACCATCCCAGTGACCAACCTATACTGTGCTTGTGAATTATTGTGCCCTTAATCTCCTTCTCATTCCCCATCCTCCCAACCCCTCCCCCTTGGTAACCACTAGTCACTTCTTAGTATCTATGAGTCCACTGCTATTTTGTCCCTTCTGTTTTGCTTTGCTTTTATATCCCATTAATAAATGAGATCATTTGGTGTTTGTCTTTCTCTGCCTGATTTACTTAACTTAGCAAAATGCCCTCTAGATTCATCCACGCTGTTGCAAGTGGTAGGATTTGTTTACTACTTATAGCTGAATAATATTCCATTGTGTATATGTACCACATCCTCTTTATCCATTCATCTACTGATGGACACTTAGGTTACTTTCATGTCCTTCTTATTGTACATAGTGCTGCAATAAACATAGGGATGCATACGTCTTTTTTGGTATCATTAATCTACAATTACATGTGCACTAGACGTACCACATCATCAAGTTCCCACCACACACCCCATTACAGTCACTGTCCATCAGCATAGTGAGATACTATAGAATCACTACTTGTCTTCTCTAAGTTGTACAGCCCTCCCCGTGCCCCCCACTACATTATGCCTGCTAATCGTAGTGCCCCTTTTTCTCCCTTCTCCCTCCCTTCCCACCCATCCTCCCCAGTCCCTTTCCTTTGGTAACTGTTAGTCCATTCTTGGGTTCTGTGAGTCTGCTGCTGTTTTGTTCCTTCAGTTTTTTTCTTTGTTCTTATACTCCACATGAGTGAAATCATTTGATACTTGTCTTTTTCTGCCTGGCTTATTTCACTGAGCATAATACCCTCTAGCTCCATCCATGTTGTTGCAAATGGTAGGATTTGTTTTCTTCTTATGGCTGAATAATATTCCAT
The DNA here is from genome assembly GCA_029783875.1 of Phataginus tricuspis. Taxonomy (NCBI): domain Eukaryota; kingdom Metazoa; phylum Chordata; class Mammalia; order Pholidota; family Manidae; genus Phataginus; species Phataginus tricuspis. The sequence goes on along the minus strand of JAQQAC010020895.1, from coordinate 2,666,526 downwards.
TGTGTATAGGTACCACATCTTATTTATCCATTCATCTACTGATGGCCACTTAGGTTTCTTCCATTTCTTGGCTATTGTAAATAGTACTACGATAAACATTGGGGTGCATATATCTTTTTGAAACTGGGCTTGCATTCTTAGGGTAAATACCTACAAGTGGAATTCCTGGGTCAAACAGTATCTCTATTTTGAGTTCTTGAGGAACCTCCATACTGCTTTCCACAATGGTTGAACTAATTTACATTCCCACCAGCACTGTAGGAGGGCTCCCCCTTTCTCCACATTTTCACCAACATTTGTTGTTGTTTGTCTTTTGGATACTGGCCATCCTAACTGCTGTGAGGTGATATCTCATTGTGGTTTTAAGTTGCATTTCTCTGATATTAGCGATGTGGAGCATCTTTTCATGTGCCTGTTGGCCATCTGAATTTCTTCTCTGGAGAAGTGTCTGTTCAGATACTTTGCCCATTTTTTAATTGGATTATTTGCTTTCTGTTTGTTGAGGTGCGTGAGCTCTTTATATATTTTGGATGTCAACACCTTATCGGATATATCATTTATGAATATATTCTCCCATACTGTAGGATGTCTTTTTGTTCTACTGATGGTGTCCTTTGCTGTACAGAAGCTTTTCAGCTTGATATCGTCCCACCTGTTCATTTTTGCTTTTGTTACCCTTACCCAGGGAGATACGTTAATGAAGAAGTTGCTCATGTTTATGTCCAAGAGAATTTTGCTATTTTTTTCTAAGAGTTTTATGGTTTCATGACTTCCATTAAGGTCTTTGATCCATTTTGAGTTTACTTACGTGTTTGGGGTTAGACAGTGGTCCAGTTTCATTCTCTTACATGTAGCTCTCCAATTTTGCTAACACCAGCTGTTGAAGAGGCTGTCATTCCCCCATTGTATATCCATGGCTCCTTTATCATATATTAATTGTGGGTTAATATGTGGACTCTCTATTCTGTTCTACTGGTCTGTGGGTCTGTTCTTGTGCCAGTACCAAATTGTCTTGATTACTGTGGCTTTGTAGTAGAGCTTGAAGTCAGGGAGCGTAATTCTCCCTGCTTTATTCTTCCTTCTCAGGATTGCTTTGGCTATTCGGGGTCTTTTGTTGTTCCATATGACTTTCAGAACTATTTGTTCCAGTTCGTTGAAGAATGGTGTTGGTATTTTGATAGGGATTGCATTGAATCTGTAGATTGCTTTAGGTAGTATAGCAATTTTGACAATATTTATTCCTCCTAGCCAAGAGCATGGGATGAATTTCCATTTGTTAGTGTCCTCTTTAATTTCTCTTAGGAGTGTCTTGTAGTTTTCAGGGTATAGGTCTTTCACTTCCTTCATTAGGTTATTCCTAGGTATTTTATTCTTTTGGATGCAATTGTGAATGGAATTGTTTTCCTGATTTCTCTTTCTGCTAGTTCATCGTTAGTGTATAGGAAAGCAACAGATTTCTGTGTATTAATTTTGTATCCTTCAACTTTGATGAACTCAGATATTAGCTCTAGTAGTTTTGGAGTGGAGTCTTTTGGGTTTTTTACGTACAATATCATGTCACCTGCAAATAGTGACAGTCTCACTTCTTATTTACTAATCTGGATGCCTTGTATTTCTTTGTTTTGTCTGATTGCCGTGGCTAGGACCTCCAGTACTATGTTGATTAACAGTGGAGAGAGTGGGCATCCCTACCTTGTTCCCGATCTTAGATGAAAAGCTTTCAGTTTCTCGCCATTAAGTATGATGTTGGCTGTGGGTTTGTCATATATGGCCTTTACTATGTTGAGGTACTTGCCCCCTATGCCCATTTTGTTAAGAGTTTTTATCATAAATGGATGTTGAATTTTGTCAAATGCTTTTTCAGCATCTATGGAGATATCATGTGGCTTTTGTTCTTCTTTTTGTTGATGTGGTGGATGATGTTGATGGATTTTCAAATTTTGTACCAACCTTGCATCCCTGAGATGAATGCAACTTGATCATGGTGTGTGATCCTCTTGATGTATTTTTGAATTCGGTTTGCTAATATTTTGTTGAGTATTTTGGCATCTACGTTCACCAGGGATATTGGTCTGTAACTTTCTTTTTTCGTGGGGTCTTTGCCTTGTTTTGGTATTAGAGTGGTACTGTCTTCAGAGAAAGAGTTTGGAAGTATTCCCTCCTCTTCCATTTTCTGGAAAACTTTAAGGAGAATGGGTATTATATCTTCTCTATATGTGTGATAAAATTCAGCAGTAAATCCATCTGGCCTGGGGGTTTTGTTCTTGGGTAGTTTTTTCACCCTGCAGGGGGTCAGGGGCCTGAAGTTCCTCAAGACTCCCAGCCCACTGGGCTGAGTGTGCCGGGATGATTTTGTTCAGCTGTTGGGCCCTTGTCCCTTTAAGACTTTTAAAAAGCGCCCGCTTTTCTTTTGTCCCAGGGGAGCCGGCTGTAGGGACCCGCTCACAGTCTCTGTCTCAGATCCTGCCCTTCCATTTCTCTAATATCCAGTACACCATGCGGTGTGTGTCTGTGCTCCCGGTCTAGATCACCAGGGCTGGTTATTTAGCAGTCCTGTGCTTCCACTCCCTCCTCACTCTGATTCTTTTCCTCCCACCAGTGAGCTGGGGTAGGGGAGTGCTCGGGTCCCACTAGGTCACGGCTTTGTATCTTACCCCCTTCGTGAGGTGCTGAGTTCTCGCAGATGTAGATGTAGCCTCGCTGTTGTACTTTATCTTCTGGTCTCTCTTTTAGGAATAGTTGTATTTGTTGTATTTTCAAAAATATATATGGTTTGGGGAGGTGATTTCCCCTACCCTGCTCACTCCATCTTCAGCTCTGCATATGTCTTTTTGAATCTGTGATCTTGTTTTCTTTGGGTAAATTCCTAGGAGTGGAATTCCTGGGTCAAATGGTATTTCTATTTTTAGTTTTTTGAGGAACCTCCATACTGCTTTCCACAATGGTTGCACCAATTTACATTCCCACCAATAGTGTAGGAGGGTTCCCATTTCTCCGCATCCTTGTCAGCATTTGTTATTTTTTGTCTTTTGGATAGTGGCCATCCTAACTGGTGTGAGGTAATATCTTACTGTGGTTTTGATTTACGTTTCTCTGATGATTAGGAATGAGGAGCATCTTTTCATGTGCCTGTTGGCCATCTGTATTTCTTCTTTGGAGAAGTGTCTGTTCAGGTCCTCTGCCATTTTTTAATCATGTTATTTGTTTTTGGGGTGTTGAGGCATACGAGTTATTTATGTATTTTGGATGTTAACCCCTTATCAGATAAATCGTTTACGAATATTTTCTCCCATCCTGTAGGATGCCTTTTTACTCTGCTGATGGTGTCCTTTGCTGTACAGATTTTTAGAAGATGTAGTTTTTCTTGTTCGTTTTTAATTTTATTTCCCTTGCCTGAAGAGCTGTGTTCAGGAAAAAGCTGCTCATGTTTATATTAATAAAGCCTCTAAATCTTAACCTCAAAAATAGAAGTAGTCTTTTGAAATAAAATATATTGGAAGTCTTAAGCAAGAGAACCTTTTTTCCCAATCAACTTTTTTGAGAAAAACGATTATTTAGATTTCCTGATGCAAAGCCTTATACAATAATTAATAACTGATTATCAAATCACGTTTACTTCACCAATGTATTTCAAAGAGATATTCTGCCAAAAAATAGAGATGGGGGCTCAACAACTGCTACAATTCATATTTATGTGAACAGATACAAGTGTGTTAGTTAAATGCATACACTTTAGGAACTCATTAGCCAGAAGAGAAGCACTGGCATTCTGAAAGACCCTTTTATAACTGCTGTACCATATACAACAATTAACGTGGGGCTCTGTAGAAACTACCATTGCAATGACTAGGTTACAGCACTAAATCACTAATGGTTTGTGATTGAGTAAAGGAAGTTAAAGTGACATCCTCTGTCCACTTCTCCTGTCACTGAACCACATCCAGTGACCTCTGGTGAGCAGCCAACATTCCGTGAGCAGGGCTCTCCTGCAGCCAAGGTCCCGTGCCTGTGCTCACGGGGCTGTTTTATCCCACATCTTTCCTCAACCTGGGGCTTTGTCCCATGCTTCCAAGCTCATCCATTCTCAGACAAAGTCTGGTCCACCTCAGTTGAATGTGTACCACTATGCCTATGAGGACCAACAGACACTCCGCCTCCCAGGAGACTTGGGATAAACTCTGCACAGACCATTCTCTTCCCAGACATCTGGCAAATCCATGATCTTGCAACACATTCTCGGAAACCTTTCTCTTGGTCATTGAGCATGAGTGCTGGGGCTTATCAGCCCTTTCCCTTCTTGGAATGGGTCCAACAGTTTTATTTTTAACTTCTGGCCTACCCATGGTGCCTATATCCACTCTTCTCTACACTGGGAAAAGAAAAATAGTTACAGAAAAGACAGACCTTACAAAGAGACATACAGAAGATCTGACCTGTATCTGCCAACTGTCCCTGGCTTTTGGGAATTAATCTCGTAAATCATCACACAAGCAACAGAAATCTAATACATATAAATTTGATCCATTCTACCCTGTTGTATTCAGAAACTCTTGTACATGTTAGGCAGTACAGTTTGGGAGTTATAAGCCAAACTTGGGAGCCAGGCTACTAGGATTCAAATCTAGCTTCTGCACTTACTGTAAAACCTGGGTCAGTCATTTAATCTCACCATACCTGAGTTTTCTCATCTGTAAAATGGGATAATAACGTCTAACATGGAGAATTGTTAATGAAGTATAAATGAGCCAATATACATAAATGCTTAGAACAGTGTCCAGTACATGGAAAGCACATTTTTCCCACAAGACAGGGCTTCTGCTATTCTCTAAGGAAATGTTTTTAAATAAGAACATTTAAAAAGGAAAAACTTGTGAGGTGGGGGCACACAGAATAAGGTTTCAGCATGAGAACTGGTGATAAGTACCTGAAAGCTTTGCCTAGCCCCTTAGTTATTTCTTAAGACCCTAAGTTGACAAAGATATTTCTCCTTAAGTTTACCATTATGAAATCCTTTAAATTTTAATTTCAAAAAGTTTGTCTATATATATTATACTTGTTTGGATTTTTAAACTCCTCATCCAAACTATGATTATACCCACCTCCATCTGTTAGGTGCCTCTTCAACCCTACAGCTGATACTATATTGATTCATGTGGAAAAAGAACAAATGAATGAAAAAATAAAATATAATTAATTGAAATGATTCTATGAACTTCTAACTTCTACTGGATAACTTTCACTATATCTTATAAATATTCTTTGAATGTAATTCTTACTAGTTTAGAGAAGACAGTAAGGATAACAGGGCTGTGACTAGGATGAGAAGAGTGAGGGTTCTTCTAAGGGGGCACAAGAAACTCAATAATCAAATGAAATGATATTTTAATGCAACAGTTTTTAAAAATCAAAATTAATACCAAAAAACACTGATGAACAATATTAAAAATTTGAATTAAGTACCAATGATGATTTGAGCCATAATGGAGCCTGAGGTAAAAGGAAAAATGTGCACCACTCTATGTATGTTTTTATGTATTCTTTTTTTTTTAATAATTTATTTTGGTATCATTAATCTATAATTACATGTGCAATATTATGCTTATTAAACTACCCACTTCATCAGGTCCCCCCCACCAACCCCATTACAATCACTGTCCATCAGCATAGTGAAGTGCTATAGAATCACTAGTTCTCCTCTCTGAGTTGTACAGCCCTCCCTGTGCCCCCCAACATTACGTCTGCTAATAGTAATGCCTCTTTTTCCCCCTTATCCCTCCCTTCCCACCGATCCTCCTCAGTCCCTTTCCCTTTGGTAACTATTAGTCCGTTCTTGGGTTCTGTAAGTTTGCTGCTGTTTTGCTCCTTCAGTTTTTTTCTTTGTTCTTATACTCCCCATATGAGAGACATCATTTGATATTTGTCTTTTTCCGCTTGGCTTATTTCACTAAGCATAATACCCTCTAGCTCCATCCATGTTGTTGCAAATGGTAGGATTTATTTTCTTCTTATGGCTGAATAATATTCCATTCTGTATATGTACATCTTCTTTATCCATTCGTCTACGGATGGACACTTAGGTTGCTTCCATTTCTTGGCTATTGTAAATAGTGCTGCGATAAACGTAGGGGTGCATATGTCTCTTTAAATCTGAGATCTTGTTTCCTTTGGGTAAATTACAAGGAGTGGAATTCCTGCATCAAATGGTATTTCTATTTTGAGTTTTTTGAGGAACCTCCATACTGCTTTCCACAATGGTTGAACTAATTTACATTCCCACCAGCAGTGTAGGAGGGTTCCCTTCTCCACATCCTCGCCAACATTTGTTGTTGTTTCTGTTTTGGATGTAGGCCATCCTCACTGGTATGAGGTGATATCTCATTGTGGTATTAATCTGCATTTCTCTGATGATTAGCAATGTGGAGCATCTTTTCATGTGCCTGTTGGCCATCTGAATTTCTTTTTAGAGAAGAAGCCTATTCATGTCCTCTGCCCATTTCTTAATTGGATTATTTGCTTTTTGTTTGTTAAGGTGCATGAGTTCTTTATATATTTTGGATGTCAACCCCTTATCAGATACGTCATTTATGAATATACTCTCCCATACTGTAGGATCTCTTTTTGTTCTACTGATGGTGTCCTTTGCTGTACAGAAGCTTTTCAGCTTGTTCATTTTTGCTTTTGTTTCCCTTGCCCGGGGGGATATGTTCATGAAGAAGTTGCTCATGTTTGTGTCCAAGAGATTTTTGCATGTGTTTTTTTCTAAGAGTTTTATGGTTTCATGTCTTTACATTCAGGTCTTTGATCCATTTTGAGTTGACTTTTGTGTATTGGGTTAGACAGTAGTCCAGTTTCATTCTCTTACATGTAGCTGTCCAGGTTGGCCAAACCAGCTGCTGAAGAGGCTGTCATCTCCCCATTGTATATCCAAGGCTCCTCCATCATATATTAACTGACTGTATATGTTTGGGTTAATGTTTGGATTTTCTATTCTGTTCCACTGGTCTGTGGGTCTGTTTTTGTGCCAGTACCAAATTGTCCTGATTACTATTGCTTTGTAGTAGTGCTTGAAGTCAGGTAGCGTAATTCCCCGTTTTATTCCTCTTTCTGAGGATTGCTTTGGCTATTCGGGGTCTTTTGTGGTTCCATATGAATTTTAGAATTATTTGTTCGAGTTCATTGAAGAAAGCTGTTGGTAGTTTGATAGGGATTGCGTTGAATCTGTAGACTGCTTTAGGTAGTATAGTCATTTTGACAATATTTATTCTTCCTAGCCAAGAGCATGGGATGCATTTCCATTTGTTAGTGTCCTCTCTAATTTCTCTTAGGAGTGTCTTGTAGTTTTCAGAGTACAGGTCTTTCACTTCCTTCGTTAGGTTTATTCCTAGGTATTTTATTCTTTTTGATGCAATGGATGGAATTGTTTTTCTGACTTCTCTTTCTGTTAGTTCATCGTTAGTGTATAGGAAAGCAACAGATTTCTATGTGTTCATTTTGTATCCGGCAACTTTGCTGAATTCAGATATTACTTCTAGTAGTTTTGGAGTGGAGTCTTTAGGGTTTTTTTATGTGCAGTATCATGTCATCTGCAAATAGTGACAATTTGACTTCTTCTTTACCAATCTGGATCCCTTGTATGTCTTTGTTTTGTCTGATTGCTGTGGCTAGGACCTCCAGTACTATGTTGAATAACAGTGGAGAGAGTGGGCATCCCTGTCTTGTTCCCAATCTTAGATGAAAAGCTTTCAGCTTCTCGCTGTTAAGTATGATGTTAGCTGTGGGTTTGTCATAATAGCCTTTATGATGTTGAGGTACTTGCCGTCTATACCCATTCTATTGAGAGTTTTAATCATGAATGGATGCTGAATTTTGTCAAATGCTTTTTCAGCATCTATGGAGATGATCATGTGGTTTTTGTTCTTCTTTTTGTTGATGTGGTGGATGATGTTGGTGGATTTTCAAATGTTGTACCATCCTTGCATCCCTGGGATGAATCCCACTTGATCATGGTGTATGATCCTCTTGATGTATTATTGAATTTGGTTTGCTAATATTTTGTTGAGTATTTTTGCATCTATATTCATCAGGGATATTGGTCTGTAATTTTCTTTTTTGGTGAGGTCTTTGCTCGGTTTTGGTATTAGAGTGATGCTGGCTTCATAGAATGAGTTTGGAACTATCCCCTCCTCTCCTATTTTTTGGAAAACTTTAAGGAGAATGGGTGTTATTTCTTCTCTATATGTCTGGTAAAATTCAGAAATGAATCCATCCGGCCCGGGGGTTTTGTTCTTGGGTAGTTTTTTGATTACCGATTCAATTTCGTTGCTGGTGATTGGTCTGTTTAGTTTTTCTGTTTCTTGCTTGGTCAGTCTTGGAAGGTTGTATTTTTCTAAGAAGTTGTCCATTTCTTCTAGGTTTTCCAGCTTGTTAGCATATAGGTTTTCATAGTATTCTCTTATAATTCCTTGTATTTCTGTGGGGTCTGTCATCATTTTTCCTTTCTCATTTCTGTTTCTGTTTATGTGTGTAGATTCTCTTTTTCTCTTAATGAGTCTGGCTAGGGGTTTATCTATTTTGTTTATTTTTTCAGAGAACCAGCTCTTGGTTTCATTGATTTTTTTCTATTGTTTTATTCTTCTCAATTTTATTTATTTCTTCTCTGATCTTTATTATGTCCCTCCTTCTGGTGACTTTGGGCCTCCTTTGTTCTTCTTTTTCCAATTTCAGTAATTGTATCTTTAGACTGTTAATTTGGGAATGTTCTTCCTTCTTTAAATAGGCCTGGATTGCAATATACTTTCCTCTTAGAACTGCCTTTGCTGCGTCCCACAGAAGTTGTGGCTTTGTGTTGTTGTTGTCATTAGTCTCCATATATTCTTTTGATATCTGTTTTGATTTGGTCGTTAACCCATTGATTATTTAGGAGAATGTTGTTAAGTCTCCATGTATTTATGAGCCTTTTTGTTTTCTTTCTAAAATTTATTTCTAGTTTTATACCTTTGTGATCTGAGAAGCTGGTTGGTAGAATTTCAATATTTTTTAATTTATTGAAGTTCTTTTTGTGGCCTAGTATATGGTCTATTCTGGTAAATGTTCCATGTGCACTTGAGAAGAATGTGTATCCTGTTGCTTTCAGTGTAGAGTTCTGTAGATGTCTGTTACGTCCATTTGTTGTAGTGTGTTGTTCAGTGCCTCTGTGTCTTTACTTATATTCTCTCTGGTTGATCTGTCCTTTGGAGTGAGTGGTGCATTGAAGTCTCCTAAAATGACTGCATTGCTCTCTATTTCCTCCTTTAATTCTGTTAGTATTTGTTTGACATATGCTGGCGGTCCTGTGTTGGGTGCATATATATTTATAATGGTTATGTCCTCTTGTTGGACTGACCCCTTTATCATTATGTAATGTCCTTCTTTATGTCCTGTTACTTTCTTCGTTTTGAAGTCTATTTTTTCTGATACAAGTACTGAAACACCTGCTTTTTTCTCCTTGTTGTTTGCATGAATTATCTTTTTCCATCCGTTCACCTTTAGTCTGTGTATATTTTTGGGTTTGAGGTGAGTAAGCAGCATATAGATGGGTCTTGCTTTTTTATCCATTCAGTAGTTTTTATGTATTCTTAATGATTAATTTTTTCTGGAACATTAAAGCACTAAAAAATACTAAAAAATAAAAAATTTCAATACTGAAAAATTAAAAAGTATTAAAACACATTAGTTTAAATAGTCTATTTATAACAGTGAATGTATTATATTTTTATTCTCCTGGCTTTAATGGAATCAAATTTATCTATATTTTTAAAATCTACTTCTTTGCTGTGATATAGTGAGTTATACGAAATACCCACTTGGTCATTCACATGACCAAGTATATATTTTCCAGGTATATTTGGTCTTCATCCACAGTTCCTAAAAGCACTGCGGAGTCTTAAAGGTGAAATGGGTATCTTGTCATGTTAATAAGAGACTTTTAGACCCCACCGAAGGGCAAGGGGTGAAGGCTGAATCAGCCAATGGTCAATAATTGAGTCAATATGACTATGCAATAAAGCCCTCACAAACCCCTGAGAAGAGCTCTCTGTGCTCTGTCCTGCGTGCTCAGTTGGATCCTGCTTCTCAGTTAGGGAGATCTGCTATGCTTGGAAACCAGCATGCCTCCACATGCCACCAAGCATGCCCCAAGCTCCACAAGGATAGAAGCTCCTTTACTTGGGACCTTGCCCTACGTATCTCTTCATATGGCTGTTAACTTGTATCTTTAACCAGTATCCTGTATTAAACTCATAAACATGTGTTCCTGAATTCTGTGAGCTACTCTGGCAAATTAATCAAACCTAAGGGGGAGGTCGTGGGAACCGCCAATCTGTAGCAGGTAGGTAGGTCAAAAGCACAGGGAACTGCCTGGGGCTTGTGATTGGCATCCGGAGTGAGTGGTTGAAGGGCAGTCTTGAAGGACGGAGCCCTTAACCTGAGAATCTGGTGCTGTCTCCGGGCAGATAGAGTCAGAATTGAGACACCCTGCTGGTGTTTAAGAATTGCTTGGTGTTAGTATGTGTGGGAAGACCCCCTCCCACATACTTATACACATTGGAATTGGGTCTGGGAACTCCAAGTGAAGTTATACTACTATATATAATATAATGTTGTTATTGTTACACATGTATGTAAAAAAAGACACAATAGCATTTGGTGTCAGAGGAGAGGAATTTACATTTGTTTATCCCCATCTTTCAAATGCAAGAATTATCATGTTTAATTTCTCTTGATGAAGTGACAATCTTGCAAAGATCTTTTTAAGATCACAATTTCACAAAGATATTTCTAATCTAACTTCAACATTAAGAAATCCTTTCTTACTTAGGTTTAATTTTTTTAAAACTCCTTCTGTGTATCATGCCCCAAACCAATTAATAAGTGATACCAGTACACACCAGGGAAGGGGCAAGAATGTAGAGAAAAAATAAAAGAGAGAAACACCCTCTGGTGTGCTGGGGCACAAGGTTTGCTGAAAGTTACCAGTGGAGCACAGAACACAGAAATTTCTGGCACTAAAATATCTACAATAAGCACAAGGAACAGCTGTCTGCTGAAGGAACCTGAAATTAACAAACATTAATTCAAAATTAATGAAAGACCTAAATGTGAAACATATAATTATAGAACTTCTAGAAGAAAACATAGAAGATCTTTGTGATCTTGGGTTAGGCAAAGATTCTTTAGGTATGACACCAAAAACACAAGCCATGAAAGAAAACCTGATGAGTTGAACTTTATCAAAATTAAAAACTATTGCTCTTTGAAGGACACTATTAAGCCAGAGCTGAGAAGAAAATATCTCCAAATCATATATCTGATAAAGCACTTAAATCCAGAATATGTAAAGAATTTTCAAAATTCAACATTAAGAAAACAAACAACTATTTAAAAAATTCTCAAATATTAAAAACAGATTCAGACTTCCGGGAATATGGCGTCTTGAACGGACTAGCAGAAAAAGTCCTCCCAACATTATATTTATTCACGAAAATACAGCAAATACAACTATCCCTAAAAGAGAGACCAGAATACACAGGAAAGTGC
>JAQQAC010020895.1:2630429-2649952 GCA_029783875.1 Phataginus tricuspis | reverse complement strand
TAATATTTGATAAAGGAGCCCTGGATATACAATGGGGAGAGGACAGCCTCTTCAGCAGCTGGTGTTGGAAAAACTGGACAGCTACATGTAAGAGAATGAAACTGGACTACTGTTTAACCCCATACACAAAGGTAAACTCAAGGTGGATCAAAGACCTGAATGTGAGTCATGAAACCATAAAACTCTTAGAAAAAAACATAGGCAAAAATCTCTTGGACATAAACATGAGTGACTTCTTCATGAACATATCCCCCCGGGCAAGGGAAACAAAAGCAAAAATGAACAAATGGGACTATATCAAGTTGAAAAGCTTCTGTACAGCAAAGGACACCATTAGTAGAACAAAAAGACATCCTACAATATGGGAAAATATATTCATAAATGATGTATCTGATAAGGGGTTGACATCCAAAATATACAAAGAACTCACGCACCTTAACAAACAAAAAGCAAATAACCCAATTAAGAAACGGGCACAGGACATGAATAGACACTTCTCTAAAGAAGAAATTCAGATGGCCAACAGGCACATGAAAAAATGCTCCACATCGCTAATCATCAGAGAAATGCAGATTAAAACCACAATGAGATATCACCTCACACCAGTGAGGATGGCCAACATCCAAAACACAAACAACACCAAATGTTGGCGAGGATGTGGAGAGAGGGGAACCCTCCTACATTGCTGGTGGGAATGCAAATTAGTTCAACCATTGTGGAAAGCAGTATGGAGGTTCCTCAAAAAACTCAAAATAGAAATACCATTTGACCCAGGAATCCCACTCCTAGGAATTTACCCCAAGAATGCAGCAGCCCAGTTTGAGAAAGACACATGCACCCCTATGTTTATTGCAGCACTATTTACAATAGCCAAGAAATGGAAGCAACCTAAGTGCCCATCAGTAGATGAATGGATTAAGAAGATGTGGTACATATACACAATGGAATATTATGCAGCAATAAGAAAGAAACAAATCCTACCATTTGCAACAACATGGATGGAGCTAGAGGGTATTATGCTCAGTGAAATAAGCCAGGCCGAAAAAGACAAGTACCAAATGATCTCACTCATATGTGGAGTATAAGAACAAAGAAAAAATAAATAAATAAATAAATAAATAAATAAATGAAGGAACAAAACAGCAGCAGACTCACAGAACCCACGAATGGACTAAGAGTTACCAAAGGGAAAGGGACTGGGGAGATGGATGGGAAGGGAGGGATAAGAGGGTAAAAGGGGCATTACGATTGGCAGGCATAGGGTGGGGGGCCACGGGGGGGACTGTACAGCTCAGAGAAGACAAGTAGCGATTCTCATCTCACTACGCCGATGGACAGTGACTGTGGTGGGGTTGGTGGGGGGGACCTGGTGATGGGGGGAGTTCAATCATCACGGTATTGCCCATGTAATTGTAGGTTAATGATACTAAAATAAAATAAATTATTAAAAAAAAAAAAAAAAAAAACAGATTCAAACATACACTTTACCAAAGACAGAAAGATGGCAAACAGCACATGAAAAGATGCTCAAGATCATTAATCAAGATCATAAGAAAAATGCAAATTAAAACCATAATAAAATACCACTACCACTAAAGTAAAAAGACTGATCATACGAAGTGTTGATGAAAATGCCAAACTGTTATAATGCTGGTGCGAATGTAAAATGGCAAAACCACCTTGAAAAACATCTGGGAGTTCATAATTTTATGTGATTCCACCATTCCAGTCTCAAGAAATAGAAAGACAGAATCCACACAAAGACTTAGACATAAATGCTTATAGTAGCTTTGCTTGCAGTCACATACTGGAAACAACCTAAAAGCCCATCAACAAGCAAATGGAAAAACAAACTATGGTACAAACATACAACAGAATACGTATTACTCAGAAATAAAAAGGAATGAATTATTCAACACAGATGAATCTCAAATAATTATGCTGAGGGAAAGAAGCCATAACAAAAAAGAGTACACACTGCATGTTTCTATTCCTACAAGAAATGAGAAAGTCAAACTATAGTGACAAAAAGCAGACCAGTGGTTGCCTGGGGACTGATGGGTGAGGTGGGGAAGGGTGGGAAAGAGGGATGAGGAAACTTTTGGGAGTGATGGCTATATTCATAACCTTGATTTTAGCAGTGATCACACAGGTATGTACCTATGTTGAACCATCAAATGTACATTTAAATATGTACAGTTTGTTGTATGTTAGTTATTTTTTTAAAAAGCTATTTTTTTAAAAAGACAAAAACACATCAGGTAGCCTGGAAGTGAATGAGTGAAAGATCAGGAGGATGGAGGTTGTGGTCATATGGAGGTCTGCATGATGACAAGCAAGTGTCCAGAAGATAAAGCCAGGGAGCCACAGAAGATGAGGGGTCAAGGGGCTGATGGGTAACTTGACATGAAGGAAAATGACTAGGAGAGAGAAAAGTCATTTTTAAAAAAGTAAAGTAAGCTAGAGATCCAAAGACAAAGCAGCAACAAGAACGGACAGGTAGCATAGTCAAGAGAGCGGTTTCCACAGAGAGGTGGAGGGTAATGTCTGGAACTGGCCTCAGAGAAAAGAAAGACCATGATTTCACCCCCAAACTCCTGGGGGAGACACAGGAACCTCAGAGAAAAGCCAAAGGTAAATGCAAGAGGCTGAGGCTATAGGGCTGTTGTATAACCCAAGAAGAGGACTTCAGAGGGCAAAGCATAAAGAAGGAAAGAGGGTAAGAAGAGGTGCAGAGCGGTGATTTTCAAAGCCCCTCAGAGAGGACCCCAGGATGATGCCAAGTGAGCTAAAGGGGCAGTAGGCCCAACCATCCCCTAGTGGACACAGAAGCATACAGGGTCCCCAGATTTCGCTCACCTGGCTGAAATGCATCTAGGGAGCCCTAGTGTGAAATTCATGGGGAGACCCTGTTCCCTCAGGAAAAGTAGGCAACGGTGTGACCTGACTGTGAGGGATCAGACTCAGGCTACCAAGGAGAGGGGTGAGCCTAGCAAACAGTAGAAACGTGGAGAAATGAGGCTGCTCAGACTTTGTGAGTCCACTAGACGGCCCAACGTATAAAGCCAGGGACACTCATAAAAAGTCATGAACAGAGGCTCGAAGGATTAAAGATGGCAGCATGAGAGGAGAGACAGAGGCTTCCTCCTGAAACTTCATATAATACGAAAATATAACTAATACAACTACTCTTGAAAGAGCAACAGAAAAGAGGACTGCACCAAACTGCATACACCTGGAGACAAGAGCAGACCTCACAGAACAGGGACCCAAGCCCTTCCCCCACCCCAGCTCACCGGTGGGAGGAAGAGGAATGGAGCAGGGAGGGAGTGGGGAACTGGGACTGCAGAATACCTAACTCCAGATATCTGCTCGGGGAGCACAAACCTACATTTCATGCTGCTTGCATGACACTCTCATAATTAGGGGGTTGGAAAGCTAAGAGGCAGAATTCCTGGAGAGACTAAGATTCCAGCTGCCTGTGGAAAGCAGGGATCCATATCTAGCTGCTCTGGGACAAAAGAAAGGCGGGAGTCTGAGAGACTTCCTAACAAGGAAGCCCTTAGCAAGAGGGCTTCTAAAGGGGCAAGGATTGCACAGAGCTTACTCCTCAGGAGAAAGGACAGGTAGACAAAATTGCCTGGGTGCACTCTGCCTAGCAGGTTGAGAGCTTTCACGATCTTCAGGTGCTCCAGCTCCCTGGCTGCCTACACAGCTCAAAAAACCCCTTCCGTGATAGGCAGCCTACTGCGCCTTTCATCTGGCCAGCCCCACTGGGCTTGCAAACCTGGAAAGGCAGTGGAGACAGGCATAGCAGCCAGGAAGCTGGAAACAGCTCTTTCCTCCCTAGAGGCACCAATACCACTCTGAGCAGCTACAGAGCGTAGAGCTTCTGGGCACTAGAGGGTGCCATACACAAATATGAAACGACAAAGAAACCTGGTAAAGAGTAAAATTATTAATACAGCTCCTGAGAAAGATTTAAATGATATCGACCTCATGACTCTCCCTGAAAGGGAGTTCAAAATAAAAATCACTAACATGCTCATGGAGGTATGGAAAGATATTCAAGAACTCAGGAATGAAATCCGGTTGGAGATCCAATCATTGAAGAGCACAATGGATGGTATTAAAAGCAGACTGGATACAGTGGAGGAGATGATAAATGAAATAGAAACTAGAGAAGAGGAATACAAAGAAGCTGAGGCACAGAGAGAAAAAAGGATCTCTAAGAATGAAAGAATACAGAGAGAACTGTGTGACCAATCCAAACGGAACAATATTTGCATTATAGGGGTACCAGAAGAAGAAGAGAGAGAAAAAGAGATAGAAAGGGTCTCTGAGGAGGCAAATGCTGAAAACTTCCCCAATCTGGGGAAGGAGATAGTCTCTCAGGCCATGAAGGTGCACAGATCTCCCAACACAAGGGACCCAAGGCAGACACCACCAAGACATATACTAATGAAAATGGCAAAGATCAAGGATAAGGACAGACTATTCAAAGCAGCCAGAGAGAGAAATAAGATCACATACAAAGGAAAGCCCATCAGGCTATCATCAGACTTCTCAACAGAAACCTTACAGGCCAGGAGGGAGTGGCATGATGTATTTAATGCAATGAAGCAGAAGGGCCTTGAACCAAGATTACTTTATCTGGCAAGATTATCATTTAAATTTGAAGGAGGGATTAAACATTCCCAGATAAGCAAAAGCTGAGAGAATTTACCTTCCACAAACAATCTCTACAGTGTATTTTGGAGGGACTGCTATAGATGGAAGTGTTCCTACAGTTTAATGGCTGTCACCAGAGGTAATAAAACAGCTAATTACTAAACAAATGCAAAATTAAATTAACTATGCCAAAAGTCATTAAGGGATAGACAAAGAGTACAGAATATGATACCTAATATATAAAGAATGGAAGAGGAAGAAAAAGGAGGAGGAAAAAAAAAGGAACATTTAGATTGTGTTTGTAATACCATATTAAGCGAGTTAAGTAAGACTCTTAGATAGTAAGGAAGTTAACCTTGAACCTTTGGTAACCACGAATCTGAAGCCTGCAATGCCAATAAGTACATACCTATCAATTATCACCCTAAATGTAAATGGACTGAATGCACCAATCAAAAGACACAGAGTCACTGAATGGATAAAAAAAAGACCCATCTATATGCTGCCTACAAGATACTCACTTTAAACCCAAAGACATACACAGACTAAAAGTGAAGGGATGGAAAAAAACATTTCATGCAACTAATAGGGAGAAAAATCAGCAGTTGCAATACTTGTAATCAGACAAAATAGACTTCAAAACAAAGAAAGTCACAAGAGACAAAGAAGGACATTACATAATGATAAAAGGGTCAATCCAACAAGAAGATATAACCATTATAAATATCCCCCAACACAGGAGCACCTACATATGTGAAACAAATACTAACAGAATTAAAGGGAGAAATAGAATGCAATGCAGTCATTCTAGGACACTTCAACACACCACTCACTGTGAAGGACAGATCAACCAGACAGAAAAAAAGTAAGGAGACAGAGGCACTGAACAACACATTAGAACAGATGGACCTAACAGACATCTAGAGAACTCTACACCCAAAAGCAGCAGAATACACATTCTTCTCAAGTGCACATGGAACATTTTCAAGAATAGATCATATCCGAGGCCACAAAAAGAGGCTCGGTAAATTCAAAAAGATTGAAATTGTACCGACCAGTTTCTCAGACCACAAAGGTATGAAACTAGAAATGAATTATGCAAACAAAATGAAAAATCCTACGAACACATGGAGGCTTCACAACATGCTCACAGAGATCAAGTAATATATGGAGACAAATGACAATAATAATTCAACACCTCAAAATCTGTGGGACGCAGAAAACGTCGTGCTAAGAGGAAAGTATATTGCAATACAGGCCTACCTCAGGAAAGAACAATCTCATATGAGCAGTCTAAACTCACAATTAACAAAACTAGAAAAAGAAGAACAAATGAGACCCAAAGTCAGTAGAAGGAGGGACATAATAAAGATTAGAGCAGAAATAAATAAAATTGAGAAGAATAAAACAATAGAAAGGATCAATGAAAGCAAGAGCTGGTTCTCTGAGAAAATAAACAAGATAGATAAACCCCTAGTCAGACTTATCAAGAAAAAAAGAGAGTCTACTCACATAAACAGAATCAGAAATGAGAAAGGAAAAATCACTACAGACACCACAGAAATACAAAGAATTATGAGAGAATACTATGAAAAATTGTATGCTAACAAACTGGATAACCTAGAAGAAATGGACAACTTTCTAGGGAAATACAACCTTCCAAGGCTGACGCAGAAAGAAACAGAAAATATGAACAGACCAATTACCAGCAACGAAATTGCACTGGTAATCAAAAACCTACCTAAGAACAAAATTCCTGGACCAGATGACTTTACCTCTGAATTTTATCAAACATTTAGTGAAGACCTAATACCCATCCTCCTTAAAGTTTTCCAAGGAGTAGAAGAACAGGGAATACTTCCAAACTCATTCTATGAGGCTGGCATCACTCTAATACCAAAATGGGCAAAGAAACCACAAAAAAAGAAAACCACAGACCAATATCCCTGATGAACATAGATGCAAAAATACTCAACAAAATATTAGCAAACTGAATTCAAAAATACATCAAGAGGGTCATACACCATGATCAAGAAGGATTTATTCCAGGGATTCAAGGATAGTACAACATTCAAAAATCCATCAACATCATCCACGACATTGACAAAACAAAGGACAAAAACCACATGATCATCTCCATAGATGCTGAAAAAGCATTTGACAAAATTCAACAACCATTCATGATAAAAACTCAAGAAAATGTGTATAGAGGGCAAGTACCTCAACATAATAAAGGCCACATATGACAAAACCACAGCCAACGTTATACTTAACAGCAAGAAGCTGAAAGCTTTTCCTTTAAGATCGGGAACAAGACAAGGATGCCCACTCTCCCCACTTCTATTCAACATAGTACTGGAGGTCCTAGACACAGCAATCAGACAACACAAAGAAATAAAAGGCATCCAGATTGGCAAGGAAGAAGTTAAACTGTCCCTGTTCACAGATGACATATTATACACAAAAAACCCTAAAGAATCCATTCCAAAACTACTAGATCTAATATCTGAATTCAGCAAAGTGGCAGGATACAAAATTAATACGCAGAAATCTGTGGCATTCCTATACACTAACAATGACCTAGCAGAGAGAGAAATCAGGAAAACAATTCCATTCACAGTTGCATCAAAAAGAATAAAATACCTAGGAATAAACCTAACCAAGGAAGTGAAAGACCCATACTCTGAAAACTACAAGACATTCATGAGAGAAATTAAAGAAGATACCAATAAATGGAAACACATCCTGTGTTCATGGATAGGAAGAATTAATATTGTCAAAATGGTCATCCTACCTAAAGAAATCTACATATTCAATGCAATTCCTATCAAAATGCCAACAGCATTTTTCAACAAACTAGAGAAAATTGTTCTAAAATTCATATGGAATCACAAAAGACCCCGAATAGCCAAAGCAATCCTGAGAAGGAAGAATAAAGCTGGGGGGATTATGCTCCCCAAGTTCAAGCTTTACTACAAAGCCACAGTACTCAAGACAATTTGGTACTGGCACAAGAAAAGACCCATACACCAATGGAACAGACTACAGACCCTGATATAAACCAACCATATATGGGCAATTAATATATGATAAAGGAGCCATGGACATACAATGGGGAAATGACAGCCTCTTCAACAGCTGGTGTTGGCAAAACTGGACAGCTACATGCAAGAGAATGAAACTGGATTATTGTTTAACCACATACACAAAAGTAAACTCAAAATGGATCAAGGACCTGAATGTAAGTCATGAAACCATAAAACTCTTAGAAGACAACATAGGCAAAAATCTCCTGAACATAAGCATGAGCAACTTCTTCCTGAACGCATCTCATCGAGCAAGGGAAACAAAAGCAAAAATGAACTCATGGGACTATATCAAACTAAAAAGTTTCTGTATACCAAAGGACACCATCAATAGAACAAAAAGGTATCCTACAGTATGGGAGAATATATTTGTAAATGACATATCCGACAGGGGGTTAACATCCAAAATATATAAAGAACTTACAGGCCTCAACACCCAAAAAGCAAATAACCCAATTAATAAATGGACAGAGGATATGAAGAGAGAGTTCTCCAAAGAAGAGATGGCCAACAGACACATGAAGAGATGCTCCACATCACTAATCATCAGGGAAATGCAAATTAAAACCACAATGAGACATCACCTCACACCAATAAGGATGGCCAGCATCGAAAAGACTAAGAACAACAAATGCTGGCGAGGATGCGGAGAAAGGGGGGCTCTCCTACACTGCTGGCAGAAATGTAAGCTAGTTCAACCATTGTGGAAAGCAATATGGAAGTTCCTCAAAAAACTAAAAATAGAAATACCATTTGACCCGAGAATCCCACTCCTTGGAATTTACCCAAAGAATACAACTTCTCAGATTCAAAAAGACATATGCACATCTATGTTTATTGCAGCACTATTTACAATAGCCAAGATATGGAAGCAACCTAAGTGTCCATCAGTAGATGAATGGATAAAGAAGAAGTGGTACATATACACAATGGAATACTATTCAGCCATAAGAAAGAAACAAATCCTACCATTTGCAACAACATGGATGGAGCTGGAGGATATTATGCTCAGTGAAATAAGCCAGGTGGAGAAAGACAAGTACCAAATGATTTCCCTCATTTGTGGAATATAACAACGAAGTAAAACTGAAGGAACAAAATAGCAGCAGACTCATATGAAATCATCCTCAGTATCCTGAAACATGACTATTTCTGACCACGTTACAGAGCCAGCATTTCTACACACTAGATAAACTAGACCAACAACACCTGCCCTTGTGGTCGCTCAGGAGACCTAGTACTCTGCAGTCCAATCCAGGAGGCATGTTCTGAGTAAAATTCTATTAAACTGGGTAAAAAGCAATTTTAACCTACTCATGCGGTACTAGGCAGAATTAAAGTAATACCATATTCTGCCTACTCGATGCATTAAGTTTCACAACTCAGATGGCCAATTAATTTCCACAAATAGTTCTAATAAGCTTATTCTTGCTGAGGGGGACCTACTAGATTCCAGACATTTTAAAGTACTATCTGAAGAATGTGAGTATGGTTTTCATACAAATGACATAAACAAAACTGAAGGATTATACCTAGCAAAGATTAAAAATATTACATACAGTTATTACTAATTATCATGCATTCCTGCTATGCCATGGAGCATCACAGATCCCCATGGTGTCTCTTTAGATTACACTTAGAACTTGATTTTTAAATTTTCACTTTAATTTAAATAAACAAGATCAAAGCATCAGTTAGGCAGAAATGCTACTGAAAACACACTAAAATTAAAGGAAAACTTTGTGAGTTTGAAAGATTTAAGGACCAAGGCACTATCTCAAAATAACTATGCATTCAGGTCAGTAGATGTATTTACTATATATACTTTACTATCTTAAATTTATAACATATAACTTTAATTCTGTTCATGTAAAGGGTGAGTTACATTTTTCACATAAATAATTCTATATTAAATTAAAGATTCTGAATTTTGGAATATCCACTGAATGTGCCCTATTCTTTCTGGTACCATGTCTTTTTCATATTGACTGATCTCTCACCTAAAAAGCCCTTCCCACACTTTCTGCATTCATCTTTCAAAGGCTCAGATCAAAATTATTACTTAACTTTTCTTCTTTGTTACCATTACAGTTCTTTCATAGTGATAATTATACTGAAATTATCTGATCTAATCCCCTCTAGGCAATAAGCTTACACAAGGATGGTAAGATTCCTTTGTTTTTATCCCAAAACTTTGCACAAAAAATGTCTCTCCCTCAATAAATATTTGAATGAATGAATGACCAAATAGCTAAGATTCCATTATAAGGTCATGCTTTCCTCAAACAGGATCATCTGGTAAGGAAGAAAAATTGTACGAAATGCAGAGTCTTCTAAGGCAAAAGGACTAAACCAGATACTCTTTAAACAGAAGGAAGAATTTACAATCAATACCACAAATTACTCCAGTTGTGCTGTGAATATTAAATTGAGATGAGATGCTGTTCAACATCAAGAACTGGACAGAAGGGCAGCCATGGTAACTTGCTTTATTTCAAGTTCCTTCTTACTGCCACACACTAAAGCATTCAAACAGAGTAACTCTGAGTCAGTGAGAAAGGCTTGAAGCTCAAGATATTTTTGTAAGGAAAATATGTAAAATTACTTAAAAATCCTTTGGAATGTTTCTCAAATTTTTTGTGCACAGGAATCCCCTGGGGCTCCTGTTAAAAATGAAGACTGTGATTCTGTAGGTCTGGCTGGGACCTGGGATTCTGCTTTTTCTAACCAGTTCTCAGGTGAGGCTGATGTGGCTGGTCTAGGATATACACTTCAGGTAGCACTTTTAGAGCAAGAAATAAATAATACATGTATTCCTCCAAAGTCCAGGTTGGATGTGTCTTTGTTTTGATTATCATATCCTTGTTAATATTTCTTCTATAACCTGCCTTGATGGTGTTAATTATATAAAACATTAGTGAAAATTCAACTGGAAGAAATCCAAAGTACTTAAAAAAATTTTCATTGTTCTTACCTATACTCTGGTAATGCCATCGAAAGAAAATTCGTTCAGGTAGAAACTGCAGTATTTTCTATAAAATGAACAAAAATTAGTAAGATATAAAGAGAAAATAAACTATAAATGAAAATACACATTTGCTTGCATGATAGGCTGAGACTATTTGCCATATACACACATATATACATGCATATATGTTTCAGAAAAGAAAATAACAAAAACCACTTATAGTAACATAAATCCTGCACTATATCCTGTACCACTATGGGATAGGTTTCTTTGCTTGTCCCAGGCAAGCTATCTTCCTTAAATGTTTTAAAGAGATTGCTTTCCTAAGTTTTATCCCCCAAAAAGAAAAAAAGAAAAAAAAAGCTAAAATAATTTTGTCTTAATTAAATCAGAGCCATTGCTTAAGTATTAGAATAACTCCTCAAATGCAAGATTCCCCAGGTGTCTTCCTTTCTACTTTCCACTCCTATTTTTATCACAACCACTGAGCTCTGGATGAGGAGCAGAGTTGGGATGAAAGACAAACAGCAGACAGGAGGAGACCGTAAGCAAATCAGAACAGTAACAAAAGGAAGCTGGTGGCAAGAATTTCTTGAAACTAACAGATAAAAATATGTTTTAGGATTATAGTTATGAACCATGCCCTTGACCCAATTAGTAGATGCACTAAAGAGCAATTTATGGTATACAAGAGAGTTTGGCTAACAAAGCAGCTTTTCCCAAAAAAAGCTCCAAACCAATGAGAACGACTTTTGGCAAGTTATTCTTGGGTAATAAGATTCCTTGTACTTTATCTGCAACCACGTTTTTTAAAAATGCAGAGATCCAAAAACTGGTCAAAATACATTTCTTGAAATATAGTATGTTCCTGTTTTACTTGAAAATCCTCACTCTTGGTTTATCTAGCCTAATATTCTAACATTTTGAAAGATGAAGGTAAAAATGTATATTGAGGTCTCCTGAATAAGTGTATTTTCAAACTGCAAGTAAACTGCCTCCTCTTTCAAGCCAGCCTGGGGTTTGGTTTGGTTTTCTTAACTTTCCAACTGGGTCAGTAACACATGTAATTATTTCATTTGTTCTCACGTGGCCGAAAAGCAATGTGTAAGAACGTCTCCTGGGAAAAGGCACCCCAGGTTGGCTTCCATCAAACATGGGGGACTCTTGAGGGCGCAGGGTTTCCCTGCGTTTGGATGCACTTCCACCCACAGCCTTGCACAGACGGTGCCACCTCAACATTTGGGTCTCGCTGCAAATGTCACCTCCTCAAGAAGCCTTTCTGAGCATTCCATCTAGAGGAGCTGGCTCCCCCTTCATGCCTGAGATTCTTTCTCTGGCACTAGTTCTGTCATCTTCATAGCCCTCATCACTGGCTGAAAGGATCTTGTCATTTACTCATTTCAAGACAATAGTCCTTCCCCCAGACTACAAGGCCCACGAGAGCAGAAACACCTCTGCCTTGTCCACTGAAGGATCCCCAGCACCTAGAGCATACTTGGCACACAGTATGTGCTCGGTAAACACTGAGTAAAAGAATTTGGAATGCTTCTTACTTGTTAAGTTGCAGATTTTATAAGTAATCCTGATATTTGCTATGGTCCCATGCTCACATTAACATAAAATGTACTTTGTCTTTCCTTAAATGTCATTGGCTTAACAATGGTGTTTACATTAAAACACATTCAAATGTGTGGGTACTTTTTAAACCCTGAACTTAGTAAACAACACCCAAACAGAAAATGAGAGCTGTATAATTAAGAAGAACTAACTTTCCAAGGTCTTATGAAGAGAAAATATAAGTGTACTTAGTTATATTATTTGTTATAAATTCTTCATACACACATATACTCAGATGAAAATGTGATACACTCAAAGATTATTTCTGATTATATATATGAAAAGCAGTACACAGAGATGATGTGCTGACAATCACTAAAGTAAATTCTCTCCCATATTTCCACTTCAGACTTCCCCAGAACATGTTGGCGTGTTATCTTTTAAGCCCATAACTCTAAAAGGTATCTTATATCTTGTAATACTACATTACAGTGCTGACATATACTCACATTCACACACACACACACGAAATGTATGCATGCACATCAAATCCCATTTACTGAAAAATATCTACATAGCAGATACTAAGCTTGGATTTGAAATGCAGAAATAAAAATAAGTGTGAAGGACTTCTGGGAAGATGGCGGCGTGAGCAGGGTGGCAGAAATCTCCTCCCAAAACCAAATATATTTGTGAAAATACAACAAATACAGCTATTACTAAAAGAAAGACAAGAAGATACAATACAACAGAAAGGCTACAGCTACATCTGCAAGAACTCAGCGCCTCACGAAGCGGGTAAGATACAAAGCCACGACCCGGCAGGACCCGAGCACTCCCCCACCCCAGCACAGTGGCGGGAGGAAAAGAATCAGAGCGGGGAGGGAGTGGAAGCACAGGCCCGCTAAATAACCAGCCCTGGTGATCTGCGCCTGGAGCACCGACACATATCGCGGGGTGTATCGGAGAATACAGAAACAGAAGGGCAGGATCCGAGATGGAGACAACAAGCGGGCCCCCTCAGCCGTCTCCCCAGGACAAAAGAAAAGCATGTGCTTTTTTAAAACTCTTAAAGAGACAAGGGGCCAACAGCGGAACAAAATCGTCCCAGCACACTTGGCCCAGGAGGCTGGGAGTCTTGGGGAATTTTGGAACCCCTGGATGGCAGCCAGGCAAAGCAGCCCCGCCGAGGCTTCCCACACAGATCAGCATCCTGCCATTTGTCCCCCCCACCGCCCGGCCAGAGATGCAAAGGGTTCAGCGGAGCCGCTGTTGCTGCAGAACAGTGGAGGAGCGGCCCCGCCCACAGCAACCTCACAGAATCACCTCCCAGCTGGGGTGCAGCTAAGCAGGAAGACCCCCACAACCAGGTTCGTAAGGCACCAAGGGGACCAGAATGCACGCAACGAGATTGCAAACCCCCGCAGTACTATAGGCTAAGCTGAGGCAACCCGCACACAGGAAGCTCAGGGGATTATCCGAGAGACTGCCTCCTGGTGTGCAGGAAAACACCTCAGGCCCCTAAGAAGGGCAAGGAGAACAAAAAGCAGGAAAGGAGTTTGCTCTCCCAGCTGACATACGTGGCACCTACCGGCGACTACTTCTATCACCAAGAAAAGACAGAGGAATATGGAACAGACAAAGATCAGCCAGACAACTCCAGAGAAGGGGCCTGATGGGATAGACTTATACAATCTTCCTGAAAAAGAATTCAGAATAAAAGTCATAACCACGCTAATGGATCTACAGAGAAATATGCAAGAGCTGAGTGAGGAAGTGAGGAAAGACAATGCAGAAATCAGACAAGCAATCGACGGGCTTAAGAGTAGGCTGGAAGAGGTGCAAGAAACTGTTAATGTAATAGAAACCAGAGACAGGAATACAGAGAAGCAGAGGCAGAGAGAGATAAAAGGATCTCCAGGAATGAAAGAATATTAAGAGAACTGTATGACCGATCCAAACGGAACAATATTCGCATTATAGGGGTACCAGAAGAAGAAGAGAGAAAAAAAAAAGAGATAGAAAGTGTCGTTGAAGAAATAATTGCTGAAAACTTCCCCAAGCTGGGGAAGGAAATAGTTTCTCAGACCATGGAAACCCACAGATCTCCCAACACAAGCGACCCAAGGACAACAACACCAAGACACATAATAATTAAAATGGCAAAGATCAAAGACAAGGACAGAGTATTAAAGGCAGCTAGAGAGAGAAAAAAGATCATCTACCAAGGAAAACCCATCAGACTATCACCAGACTTCTGAACAGAAACCTTACAGGCCAGAAGAGAATGGCATGATATATTTGACATAATAAAACAGAAGGGCCTTGAACCAAGAATACTGTATCCACCATGATTATAATTTAAATTTTAGGGAGGGATTAAACAATTCCCAGATAAGCGAAAGCTGAGGGAGTTTGCCTCCCATAAACCACCTCTACAGGATATCCTAAAGGGACTGCTCTAGATGGAAGCACTCGTAAGGCTAAAAAGATGTCACCAGAGAAAATAAAATCATAGCAAAGAAAGCAGCATATCCAAATACTAACTAAAGGCAAAAAGTAAAATCAACTATTCACAAAAACAGTCAAAGGAAACATAAAAGAGTACAGAATAAAACACCTAGTATATAAAGAATGGAAGAGGAAGAAAAAGAAGGGAGAGAAATAAAGAATCATAAGGCTGTGTTTATAATAACTTAACATGAAAGTTAAGTTAGACTGTTAGATAGTAAAGAAGCTACCCCCGAACCTTTGGTAACCACGAAGCTAAAGCCAGCAACTGCAATAAATACATATCTATAGATAATCACCCTAAATGTAAATGGACTGAATGCACCAATCAAAAGACACAGAGTAATAGAATGGATAAAAAAGCAAGACCCATCTATATGCTCCTTACCAGAGACTCACCTCAAACCCAAAGATATACACAGACTAAAGGTGAAGGGATGTAAAAAGATATTTCATGCAAACAAGGAGAAAAAAGCAGGTGTTGCAGTACTTCTATCAGACAAAATAGATTTCAAAACGAAGAAAGTAGCAAGAGATAAAGGACATTACATAATGATAAAGGGGTCAGTCCAACAAGAGGATATAACCATTATAAATATATATGCACCCAACACAGGAGCACTGACATATGTAAAACAAATACTAACAGAATTAAAGGAGGAAATAGAAAGCAATGCAGTCATTTTAGGAGACTTCAACACACCACTCACTCCAAAGGTTAGATCAACCAGACAGAAAATAAGTAAAGACACACAGGCACTGAACAACACACTAGAACAGATGGACCTAACAGACATCTACAGAATCCTACACCCAAAGCAGCAGGATACACATTCTTCTCAAGTGCACATGGAACATTTTCCAGATTAGACCACATACTAGGCCACAAAAAGAACCTCAGTAAATTCAAAAATATTGAAATTCTACCAACCAACTTCTCAGATCACAAAGGTATAAAGGTAGAAATAAATTGTACAAAGAAAACAAAAAGGCTCACAAATACCTGGAGATTTAACAACATGCTACTAAATAATCAATGGATAAATGACCAAATTAAAACAGAGATCAAACAATATATAGAGACAAATGACAACAACAACACAAAGCCACAACTTCTGTTGGACGCAGCAAAGGCAGTTCTGAGAGGAAAGTAAATTGCAATCCAGGCCTATTTAAAGAAGGAAGAACAATGCCAAATGAATAGTCTAAAGACACAATTATTGAAGTTTGAAAAAGGAGAACAAATGAGGCCCAAAGTCACCAGAAGGGGGGACATAATAAAAATCAGAGAAGAAATAAATTAAATTGAGAATAATAAAGCAATAGAAAAAAATCAATGAAACCAAGAGCTGGTTCTTTGAAAAAATAAACAAAACACATAAACCCCTAGCCAGACTCATTAAGAGAAAAAGGAATCTACACACATAAACAGAATCAGAAATGAGAAAGGAAAAATGACGAGGGACCCCACAGAAATACAAAGAATTATAAGAGAATACTATGAAAATCTATATGCTAGCAAGCTGGAAAACCTAGAAGAAATGGACAACTTCTTAGAAAAATACAACCTTCCAAGACTGACCAAGCAAGAAACAGAAAAACTAAACAGACCAATCACCAGGAACGAAATTGAATCGGTAATCAAAAAACTACCCAAGAACAAAACCCCCGGACCTGATGGATTCACCTCTGAATTCTACCAGACATATAGAGAAGAAATAACACCCATTCTCCTTAAAGTTTTCCAAAAAATAGAAGAGGAGGGAATACTTCAAAACTCTTTCTATGAAGCCAGCATCACTCTAATACCAAAACCGGGCAAAGACCTCACTAAAAAAGAAAATTACAGACCAATATCCCTGATGAACGTAGATGCAAAAATACTCAACAAAATATTAGCAAACCGAATTCAAAAATACATCAAGAGGATCATACACCATGATCAAGTGTGATTATACCAGGGATGCAAGGATGGTACAACATTCAAAAATCCATCAACATCATCCACCACATCAACAAAAAGAAGAACAAAAACCACATGATCATCTCCATAGATGCTGAAAAAGCATTTAACAAAATTCAACATCCATTCATGATAAAAACTCTCAACAAAATGGGTATAGAGGGCAAGTACCTCAACATCATAAAGGCCATATATGACAAACCCACAGCCAACATCATACTTAACAGGGAGAGCTGAAAACTTTTCATCTAAGATCGGGAACAAGACAGGGATGCCCACTCTCTCCACTGTTATTCAACATAATAGTGGAGGTCCTAGCCATGGCAATCAGACAAAACAATGACATACAAGGCATCCAGATTGGTAAAGAAGAAGTCAAATTGTCACCATTCGCAGACGACATGATATTGTATGTAAAAAAACCCTAAAAACTCCACTCCAAAACTACTAGAACTACCCTCTGAATTCAGCAAAGTTGCAGGATACAAAATTAACACACAGAAATCTGTTCCTTTCCTATACACTACTGATGAGCTAACAGAAAGAGAAATCAGGAAAACAAATCCATTCACAATTGCATCCAAAAAAATAAAATACTTAGGGATAAACCTAATGAAGGAAGTGAAAGACCTGTACTCTGAAAACTACAAGACACTCCTAAGAGAAATTAGAGAGGACACTAACAAATGGAAATGCATCCCATGCTCTTGGCTAGGAAGAATAAATATTGTCAAAATGGCTATACTACCTAAAGCAATCTACAGATTCAATGCAATCCCTATCAAACTACCAACAGCTTTCTTCAATGAACTGGAACAAATAATTCTAAAATTCATATGGAACCAGAGAAGACCCCGAATAGCCAAAGCAATCCTGAGAAGGAGGAATCAAACAGGGGGAATTACACTCCCTGACTTCAAGCTCTACTACAAAGCAACAGTAAGCAAGACAATTTGGTATTGGCACAAAAACAGACCCACAGACCAGTGGAACAGAATAGAAAATTCAAATATTAACCCAAACATTTACAGACAATTAATATTTGATAAAGGAGCCTTGGATATACAATGGGGAGATGACACCCTCTTCAGCAGCTGGTGTTGGAAAAACTGGACAGCTACATGTAAGAGAATGATACTGGACTACTGTCTAGCCCCATACACAAAGGTAAACTCAAGGTGGATCAAAGACCTGAATGTAAGTCATGAAACCATAAAACTCTTAGAAAAAAACATAGGCAAAAATCTCTTGGACATAAACATGAGCGACTTCTTCATGAACCTATCTCCCTGGGCAAGGGAAACAAAAGCAAAAATGAACAAGTGGGACTATATCAAGCTGAAAAGCTTCTGTACAGCAAAGGATACCATCAGTAGAACAAAAAGACATCCTGCAGTATGGGAAAATATATTCATAAATGATGTATCTGATAAGGGGTTGACATCCAAAATATATAAAGAACTCACGCACCTTAACAAACAAAAAGAAATTAAGAAATGGGCAGAGGACATGAATAGACCCTTCTCTAGAGAAGAAATTCAGATGGCCAACAGGCATATGAAAAGATGCTCCACATCGCTAATCATCAGAGAAATGCAGATTAAAACCACAATGAGATATCGCCTCACACCAGTGAGGATGGCCAACATCCAAAACACAAACAACAACAAATGTTGGCGAGGATGTGCAGAAAAGGGAACCCTCCTACACTGCTGGTGGGAATGCAAATTAGTTCAACCATTGTGGAAAGCAGTATGGAGGTTCCTCAAAAAACTCAAAATAGGAACAACACACTATAACAGATGGACCTAACAGATATCTACAGAACTCTGCACCCAAAAGCAGCAGGATACACATTCTTCTCAAGTGCACATGGAACATTTTCCAGAATAGACCACATTCTAGGCCACAAAAATAACCTCAGTAAATTCAAAAATATTGAAATCTTACCAACCAACTTCTCAGATCACAAAGGTATAAAATTGGAAATAAATTTCAGAAAGAAATCAAAAAGGCTCACAAATACATGGAGACTTAACAACATTCTCCTAATGAATCAATGGGTTAACGACCAAATCAAAACAGAAATCAAAGAATACATGGAGACTAATGACAACAACAACATAAAGCCACAACTTCTGTGGGACGCAGCGAAGGCAGTCTTAAGAGGAAAGTACATTGCAATCCAGGCCCATTTAAAGAAGGAAGAACATTCCCAAATGAACAGTCTAAGGACACAATTATTGAAATTGGAAAAAGAAGAACAAATGAGGCCCAAAGTTACCAGAAGGAGAGACATAATAAAGATCAGAGAAGAAATAAATAAAATTGAGAAGAATAAAGCAATAGAAAAAATCAATGAAACCAAAAGCTGATTCTTTGAAAAAATAAACAAAATAGATAAACCCCTAGCCAGACTCATTAAGAGAAAAAGAGAATCTACACACATAAACAGAATCACAAATGAGAAAGGAAAAATAACGACGGACCCCACAGAAATACAAAGAATTATAAGAGAATATTACGAGCATCTATATGCCAACAAGCTGCAAAACCTAGAAGAAATGGACAACTTCTTAGAAAAATACAGCCTTCCAAGACTCACCAAGCAGGAAACAGAAAAACTAAACAGACCAATCACCAGCAACGAAATTGAATCGGTAATCAAAAAACTACCCAAGAACAAAAGCCCTGGACCTGATGGATTCACCTCTGAATTCTACCAGACATATAGAGAAGAAATAACACCCATTCTCCTTAAAGTTTT
>JAQQAC010020895.1:2605255-2625429 GCA_029783875.1 Phataginus tricuspis | reverse complement strand
AGATGGAATATTATTCAGCCATAAGAAGAAAACAAATCCTACCATTTGCAACAACATGGATGGAGCTAGAGGGTATTATGCTCAGTGAAATAAGCCAAGCCGAAAAAGACAAGTATCAAATGATTTCACTCATATGTGGAGCATAAGAGCAAAGAAGAAAGAAAACTGAAAGAACAAAACAGCAGCAGACTCACAGAACCCAAGAATGGACTAACAGTTATCAAAGGGAAAGGGACTGGGGAGGATGGGCGGGAAGGGAGGTACAAGGGGGGAAAAGGGGCATTACAATTAGGAGACACAATGTTGGAGGGGCAAGGGGGGGGCTGTACAACTCAGAGAAGACAAGTAGTGATTCTACAGCATCTCACTATGCTGATGGACAGTGACTGTAATGGGGTTGTGGGGAGGACCTGATCAAGCGGGGAGTTTAATAATCATAATGATGCACATGCAATTGTAGATTAATGATACCAAAATAAAAATAATAAGTATGAATAAAATATTTAGTTCTTATTTCCAAGGGCTTCACAATTAGTGGGCAAGAGAGACGGTAAAGAAAAAATCATTCAGGAGAAAAAAAAGCACGAAGTGCTACAGAGGTGAGGGAGAAAACACCTCATCTAAGCCGGGGCTTCATGCACTGCTTCCTGGAAAAGAGGGTGCTTGAGCTGAGACTTACAGGACTAATTAAATTAGCCTAGTGGAGAACATGAACAGAAGGAAGGGCATGTGTTAAGGCCAAGGGCAAAGACAGTTTGGTGCCTTAAAGGAACAGCAGCAGCAAGAGGGTCCACTTGGTTGGTAGGTGAGGGTGGAGGGGAGGAGATGGGACTACAGAGGCA
Organism: Phataginus tricuspis; assembly: GCA_029783875.1. NCBI lineage: Eukaryota > Metazoa > Chordata > Mammalia > Pholidota > Manidae > Phataginus > Phataginus tricuspis. Next base: position 2,624,587 of record JAQQAC010020895.1, on the reverse strand, counting down.
GGTGAGCCCACGGGTTATGTGGTGTCCAGGAGGAGTGTGGTGTCCCTGACCAGGTTCCAGCTGGAGATGAATTTAAGATGGCTGAAAAGAGAGGCAGAGATGTCAATGGAGGCAATGGTAGTATTCTGGAGGAGGAATAAAATGGGCCTAGCCCAAGGTCAGCAAGGTAAAGAGAAGAAGCATACAACAGCAGGTAAAATTGTCAAGTGGGAAGATAGAGCAGCTGTGGTAAATGGAAGGCTCAAGAATTACTCTCCAATGCTTAGGAGATGGCAGTACTTTTATCTAAGATGAGATCCAGAAGGAATCCCAACTGAAGCATGTCAAGTTTGGTTCTGGATATCCTGGAATCTGAGGTGTCAATGGACTTCTTAGTGGAGTGTTCTAGGCGATTGGATATATGGCACAAGCAGGATTTGGATAGGAACAGGATATAGGCAGCAGCTGAGTATGTGCACATATGAGATCTGTCTAGGAGAGAGTTTAAAATGAGAGGATGAAATAAAACTCTAGAAGTATCAATGCACTGAAGCTGTCCTAAGAGGTAAGGATGAAGAAGGTAGAGCAAAACTAGAGACAAGTGTCTACAGGTCAAAGGAGAAACTTTGTTTTAATGATGAGAAATACTTTTGACTATTTATTTGCACAGCTAGTTAGAAAAAGTTAAAGATGCTGGGAAATATGGGACAGTTGATGCCATGTAACAAAGTGACTTCGGTATTGAATCAAGTGAGCTCGATGGGTTCTGTTGCCTGGAATACCTTCAGCCTTTGTCAGTCAGACATGACATGCTAGGCAGGATGGATCCATCAGTAAATTGTGCAGAGGCAAGAAACTCTTTGGGGTAAAAAAATAAAGTCTTCACCTTGCAACATACACCAACATGAATTGTAGAAAGATGACACACAAAAGGAGCCAAGTGTAAAATCTGAGTTATGTTTCAAGTTCCATAACATCAAAAAGGAATCAGAAGACATTAAAAGACAGTTCTCTAAAGAATATTTTAATAAGAACCCACACAAACATTGTCCCACCAACAGAATATAAGCCTGAATATCCCCATGAGCAGCAGAAGACAACACAGATAGGAGTGAGAGCCCAGAGGGCCGTCTCCAGATCACAGGGAACATCACAAGCAAAGGGGTTAGTGCAAGAAAGCCCAGTGCTCTGGAACTAAGAATAAAGGAGAGGCACTCAGCAGTCAGGCCACTGCCAAGCCAGAAGGGGAACTGGAGAGCCCGGAATAAGTGTGATCTGGGATGGGGAAGGGGTCTCCAGACTGAAGAGAGAAAGACAGCCTACCTTTGCGTCTAAGCTTTATGATACTGTAACTCACTCTTTGTCCATGGAAAAGTTACTATAGAGGCTAGTTCACTATGCATGGTAACAAACACCTGAGCACCATCGCCGGTGGAGTTCTCTGGGAACAGGCACTGTGATGGAGTTAGGAGTGCCAAGGGTTTTTGGCGAGTAACACCTGTGAAAAAGAAATGAGGGGCAGGATTGGGCAGGGAACCTCAGACCACCACACAGGCTGATAAATCTTCACCAGCGCAGTGGAGCCTCACAGCCTGTTAGAGGAGTTCTGGTGCCTGGGAGGGGCTAGGCCCCTGCACCACTGCCTTACTCAGCCACTGGCTGGGGACCTCAATGAGAAGAGGGTGCCCACAGGTGGCAAGATGAAGGCATTAACAGCAGGAGGCTGCCAGCTAACCCCACTCCTTGCAGCTGGGCAGCAATTTCTTGAAGGGGGATGTGAGCAGCACATCTCTGTCTGCCACGATAATCTTCAAATTATTAATTAGAATTCTCATCATATTAAGAGACTAAAGTGCTAGGAGATGTGCATCCTAATTCAGTTTCACTGGCCCTATTTCTCATCAGTTGGCTGCTGCCTCATACTGATGGAAGCCTGGGCCTACTGAGTCCTTCCCATACTTCCTCTGTCTTCTTCCACACAGTTCCCTCTTCATGAGCAAAAGGCACAGCACTGCCTTGGTGTCCTACTTTCTCAGGCATCCTCCTCCAAGGGACCCGACACGCCAGCTACATTCCAGGATCATCATCTGACTCCATTTTGCCACTTAATTTTAAAATGTCATATAGAAGATGCTGAGAAAATTACTCTGAAGTCAGGATAGATCTTATCTTGGACTAGATGAATGCCTGGCATGCCCACTCTTCTTCAGATCTTTAGTCAGGAAGTCAATTTGGCACTGAATCATGCTTTTCAGCTTTCCAAAACATTTACCAGTCTTCTTGATTTAGGTTTCTTTTCTTAGTATGCAACAGAGAAAGATGTGTTTAAATATTAAGAAAAATAAAGAATAAGCAAGCTGATGTGTATCTAGATGCCTGGATATTGTCAGTCAGCCACAAATAGTCTCCAAGCTTGTTCTGAGGTCAGGTTTGCCTGTCATTATCATCACTTCTGGATAAAAGTTTTCAGGTTACAAAGTGGATGGTGTTACAGGCCCTCAAAATAAACTCAATAAGGTTTGGATATGAAACACCATGCCCAATGTCTGAGCTACTGAGACTATTCCAAATGGACACAATCTTACATAAAAACTCAAAGGCTCACCCACACTGACACTTCTTTTTGCATCCAGATGCTGCAAGGGCCAATTTTTATACATTAAAACATCTATGAAGTCAATAAAAATAAAGCCCCACACAACCATCTGTGTCTAAATGCTAAGCTTGCCCCTCAGAAAGTCCCATATGAAACCAACTTTAAGGTCACAAATACAGTATGGCATTTCTACTGCAGCCGATATTCTAAGCTACACTACTGTGACTGCCACATAAACTATTGATATCTTGTTTGTGTAAAATAAAAAAATTTCAGGAAAGCCACACAGAGTGAATCAATATTACTTTTCTAAAAAAGCACATGGCTCTGTTTAATGCTCAGTGCTCAGCTGCATCTATATGATAATCCATTATAGCACACTCGAAATCGAAATTAGGTATTACTACTGATCAGCACGCCAGGGAGTCTGTCATTCTTTAAACTGATTATCCATAGCTCTTTTTTCTTTAGAACCTACTGCATGACCACGAATAATATGAAATGTAAGCCAGAGTTTATACAAGATGCTGTAGTGTACTTTAAAACTGCTGATCTTTGTTTAATTTGTATGGGAAACTATTTTTTTTTTCAAATTATTACCAGATGATTGTAACATATCCCAGTAGATTACACTTGATTGCAATTCCACTTCGAAAGGTAAGGCAGTGAAGAATGAGGAAAATGCTACATACTGACTCACATTAAGTTCACCTAATAAAACAATGACCAACTAAGCCTGTTAGGTCCAAAAGCACAGAACATGGGAAGCAACCCTCCCTGAAACCAGCTGCAGGACACAAGGATGCTGGTAAAGGAAATAGAAAGGAACAAAATAGAAAGTCATTTAAAAGAATAGAAGTCCTAGTTACCTGACCTTTGAGTAATAAATGTTCAGAACACTTATGATGAGAGCTGGTTAGGTTTAAAGGAGACACCCCATGAACACCTGTGCCACAAAGACAGCTGGGTTTCAGAAGGATCCATGTAAGTAGGAGCCTGTAGCATGGATGCTGCCCAGGAGGCTACAGAAAGGGCACCTTGTTCTTCAGCTGACTTGAGCCTCACCACTCATCTCTTACTAAAAATCAAAATGACTTGACTTTCTGATGTGGACAAAATATTGTCATTGAACTCTGAGTGTCAACACTTGTTTGGAACCTTAAAATGTTAGAGAAATAGAGCTAAAGTAAGGAAGTACATAATCTTAAAAATAAGATGACTACATTGTTAGCTGAAAAAGTGATGCTTTTCTTCTTATACTGACAATCCCTTCCAGTACAATACACTGTCTACTCACGAATCACACCGTTACTGGGCAGGAGAGCACAGCTCCATCTTCTCACATCCTTTTCACTCTATATGACCAAACTCAAACATCACCTCTTGAGAAGGGCCCACTTCAACCATACCTCTTACTACACCCTTCATGGGCATGTTTCTCAGTGAGACAGGCACAGGCCCACTCCACCATTAGATGGACCCCCGCCATGAAGCAAAACATACCTAGATGGGCAGCAAAGGCAGAGACCATCCAAAAGAGAAACAGAAATTCCTCCTTCTGAAATACATTTGCTGAAATAGTGTCAATTTTTAGAATTTCTGATTCATATTCTTAAAAGATCCAAGAAAACAATGAATCTTTTTTTAAGATCTGGGAAAATAAAGGATGCAGATGCACAAATATATAACACTCTGAAATCAGAACCTATTACATGGAGATGAAAAACACAGAAAGCCTTAGGGAGTTTGGCCACAAAGCCCCCACTGTAACCCTGCACTGGGACACTGCACATCACAAGGCTTTCATAGAAGCAAATAAATTGAACACAGATACAGAGCATGTTTAAAACTGTAAATTCATTATGTAATTTAAATCCTACACAAATCTAAAAAGAGAAAGTAGGCTATCCACAAAGGAACACAAATCAGGCTGAACCTCAATCTTCCTGCAACATTAAGCTCCAGAAGACAGTGTGTCAGCAGCTTGTCATAGACCAAGGCAAGTAGACTGGGCACCAGAATACAAACACACATGGAGAATAGAAGTCCCAAACTGGACCTGGCTGCCTACATAAGAATCCAGTATGTGATAAGAGAAGCTAGAGTAAACAACAGCTGCTTTGATAAGCAAACAAAATTCAGAGTTTTGAGGAAAAAATTATGATTTGAAAATTAAACAGCCAGCTATACATGTTTGAAGTTAAAAGGTATTTTAGAGCTGGAAGTATAGCAGCCACATGCTTCCCTTCCTCAAAATACTAGGTGACTCATATTCCAGCAAATTCATCATCCAGGCCTATCATCATCACTTCTGGGTAAAAGGTAACAAATTAATTAAACAATCCAAAAACAAGGGTACAAAGGTATGAACACTGTGACAATGAGTTATTTATATAACTGGAGTTAACATGATTACAAAAAATAAAGTAAATCATCAAAATGATCAACAAAAGAGAAATAACATTCTAAAATATAATAAAATAATCTGAATATAAACTGCTTAAACTAGCTGAGAAGTGAGAAGTATAAAAGACACCTGGGGTTAAAGTAAAAGCATGGGCTATCATTAAATACTGCTTTATTTTTGTATGGTTAAGAAGAAAAAAAGTTCAAATAGTATTTTGTTAATTTAAAGATAATTTTGGAATGATAGAAAATATGAAGTATACCTTCCAAATCACAAACCATAGTCCACAAATGAAAGTCAGTGAACTCTCTCCCAAAAAACAAAAGTAGAAGAAAACCCAAAAATGTTGATTATCATGCAAAAAAAAAGTAATAAATACAAATAGGGTAAATTCCCCTACCAAGACCAAGTCAGTCAGGCTTTCAAACACAGAAAGATTAACAATGAAATACAGAAAATAATGTATCAAGTGTGCATGAGCACAGACACATGGTAAACCAGTGTTAGTATCAAGAGAAAAGGTCTTAAGGAGGAAACAGCAATCATTTCAATTAGATTAAAAATGTAATTCACCATTTAGCTACAAAACTCATGGACAATCAATAACATAGCATGAAAACAAAACAAACACAAAAAAATGTAAATAAGGCAAATACAGAAACTAAGGGGGAAATACATTTATAATGGGAGATTGTAACTCACTCTATCCTTGACAGATAAAACAGGCCACATACTACAAAACAGAAATTTGAATATATTAAGACTGGTTAATAAAAATATGTCAAGAGAGAAAATCTCAATTCACAGATTCTAACATTCATGAAACATTAAGCCATGTGAATAACAACTCTCAAAGTCGGAGTTATACAGGTTACAAGCAAACTCAACTGAAGTCCACCATTGAAAGTGTAAACTAAACAATGCTCAGCTACTTGGGGGATTTTAAAACTCTTGTGAGCCAATTCAAGTTGAAAAAAAAAAACTACAATTATAGACGAAAAATTATCAACAGCATGAATGCTGTATAACAAATATTGGTCAAAGCAAGAGTATAGACTTTAGTTTCCTAAAATACAAAAATTTAAAAACACTAAGTTTTAAACTCAAAAAGTTGAAAAAAGGTGATTTTAAATAAAGAAATCAATAAAAATAAAAGCAAAGAAATTTTTATAGCAATGAAATCATCTCCAAGTATTGCAAATCACTAAGCTATAGATAGGGATTTTAATCGGTAACAATGTAGGTAATTAAATATCCTCTGAACCAACCATTTATCTGATTCATTAATAATTATTGTTATGAAGTGTCCCTTTTGGGGCAGGTGCCATGTGAGGGATCAGAGAAAAAAGGTACAGGACACTGTTGCTGCTCTAAAAGCTGCAGCGCAAGGCGGGAAAGTCAGGAGCATCAGGAACGTCAGTACTGCACAAGGACGTTAGCATAGACAAGGCACACTTCCAAAGGGAGACCAGCTTTGAATTGAATCCTAAAGGACACACAAAAATGAGCCAGGCAGGGAGAACGTTTTAGGCAGACTACGCAGCAGCCGGACAGCAGCACAGAGCCCTGTTGCTTCGTCTGGGGCCTTCCAAAGGCTGCCAGCTGGAGCAGAAGTAAGATGGGTGACACGGGATGGAAAGGGAGGCAGAGGCCGGATTAGGAATGGCCTTGAACACCTTGCAGGGGAGTTCAACCTTTGTCCTAAAGGTCAAGGAAATCGGCATCACTTTACATAGCATGCCAGGTGGGTAAGGGAGACAGAGGGGCTGAATATCAGAGACCAAAAGACTAGTTAGCAAGATACTCCAGTGGGACTCTGAACAAAGCCTGAGGTAGTAGTAGGCATTTGTACCCAAGAGCACCAGCATGAGATGTACAGACCACGGCGTGAAGAAAAGCACTATCAATACTGATCAAAATACATACAGACAGAAAAACATTTTTATTCAGCACTTAAAATACAATATTCAAAAACTGGGAAGCCTAGGCACTTGACAGATTGTAAGTGGTTATTTTTTCACTTTGCAAAGGTCCAATCTCTTTTTTAAAGAAAATCAAATTGCACTAGACTCTTCACTTTTAATGAGAGGCCTTCACAAATCCCCAAATTAGTAGCCTATAATTCTCCTCACTCAATGTGGTTTTGCCCTGGATAAAGCACTCACTGATACAGATCCCAGAGGAGACTTTTCACGCAAGGGATCTGACACGGGAGATTAGTCACAACCAAATCTGCCACGATCTTCTTCATTGCATGCAAACTTCTCTTTTCTGGCTAAAAACTGCATTTTTCAGATATCTTCAGTTCTGGTACCAGCACGACCAGTTGGCTGTCTTTTCTGTGCCATTTTTCACAAAACAAAACAAAACAAAACAGAACAGAACATTTCCAGAGAGTTTCCAGGTAAGTGATGAGTACAGAAATAACAAAGCCCCACTGAGCTGCTGCCATGTGGTTACCACCATCCCAGAAACTTGAAGGATTTTACTGCTTGCCTCTGTACAATTAGAAAGCATCACAGACCTGCAATCGACTCAGTATGGGCCACTGGCCAATTTCACTCTCTGAATGCCTGAGTCAGCCCTAGAGCAGCTGGTGCACCAAAAAAAGGCTTCGAGCCGGAATCCTCCCCTCCAACCGGTCCCGTGTCACAAGCACATCAAACACTAGGTGTCACTCTGCAACAGCTACCTCACTACACAGCCAAACAAAAGCCATAGAAAGGTTACAACATAGCAAATACTTGTATAACTATTTCCTAAATTTATTTAAAAAAAACAAAACACCAACTCATTCAAATTGTGTTAACACATTAATTCCAATCAGTTTAAAGAAAGAGAAAAGGCTCTACATAATTTCTGCTGTTCTAACAATAAATACAATATACTCAAGTTTCACTGTCAATTTTCCATATATTTAGCCCTGCATCTGCTCTCCAAGTGTTCCTGGAAGCCTTTGGTAGTGCTGCCTTCCAGGGGACCTGCTCCCAAGGTGTCAGTTACCCATGAGTCGAGTGGCACACTACGTGAGAGGGGCCAGCAGGCTGGGAAGCTCAGGGCACCTGAGCTGTGACAAATAATCACAAGAATGTAATTTCAGACTTCCACAAACACCTTATCTAAAGTTTCCCTTCCCCAAGGTAAACTGAGTAGTTCAGTATATCCTGTTGGTTCAATCCCAAGTTTCTCACCTTTAAGTCTACAGACATAAGGAAAACTATAGCCTTGAATATTAAACTTACAAGTTAATAAAACATCCATTGAAAATGGCTCTTTTCAACTCACTTACAGCCTAGTTCAAATTCTTAACATGCTGTAATAAGATGACCAAATTTTAACATGAACTCTATATTAAAAGAACCTCCAGAAAGGACTAGATGTTTATATTCTGTTTCTATCTTCCTGTTTATAGAGATCATACACATTTCATGATCAAAGATGGACACCAAAAAAACCACGTGCTCTAGATAAAGTCCTGGGTCCTGTGTTTCATTTCCCCAGTATCCAGCATAGGGCACAGCACCGAGGAGTGATTACTGAGCTAACATGTGAGGCAAGAGAAGGAGCCTGACCGGCCACCTAGCCCTCTGTGATCCCTGCAAAATGAGTTTCAGGGGATATTGTAGCAGATCACAGTCGTCACAACAATGCTACCATCTTGAGTTGTTCCCAACCAAGGGCTCAGCATCAATAAAAACAAGTATGACTGTTATAAAGAAAGCCAGACAATTACACAATTCTATTATCATTTAAAATATGTACAACATAATAAAAAGTTCCCCTCTTGTCAAAAAGGTGACCCAATATTCTGATTATGATCACCAGTGGCAATGACTTTACTTGCCAATTGGAACTCAGGCTGGCTTTGGAGATGGGAGATGGGTGTCTCTCTCTGCTCAGTTCTTTTTAAAACATTCTCCAGGAAACTTGAAGTAACACTGGCTTTCCCTCAGCTGCAATCAGTTATTTATAATTATGGCAGTGACCCTGGAGGTGCATTCACAATTGGAATCATTCTTTTAAAAGAAAAAAATCCATTAAAGTATCCAAATATTTGAAGTCCTCAATAAGAAGTTAAATTCCAAGGATATAAGAAGAATGTTTTTCTTGTCCACTTTATTTGTTCTTGTCCCATCTCCACTCAATAACAGTGAAGTCGCCCTTATGGGAAAAAGAAATAAAAAGCAGTAACAGTGTGAGGTTTGTAGAAGGAAGTCATTAACTTTGGTATGGGGAGGAAAGAACAGCATGGAAATATTTTTGCACACTGGACAATCTGGAATAAGTAATGACAAAGCAAAGCAGGGGCTATGGAAACCAGTTAATTATAAAAATACAGTTCTTTGACTATGTATTATGTGCTTATAAGAGAAGGCATTAACCATTGTATAAAGAAAGAAAAAGGTTTGCGACTTAATCCTGTAGGACACCTGCTCAGAACATGTTGATTTGTCTGTGATTCAGCCTAAACATTTCCAGTGACCTTTGCAGGGGCCTCTAATTTGTTTTCATTTTCAAACAGTTATACAAAATATACAGTTTCACCAAAAGAAGGAGGAAGGTGGGGAAAGGGGAAGAAGTTAAGGAGCAGGGATGGAAACAAAGATCTTAGAATTGTTTGTAATCCTATTAGTTGACCCTTGAGCAATGCAAGGGTTGGGGGAGCTAACCTCCTGTGCAGTCAAAAATCCACATACAATTTCTGACTCCTCAAAACCTGAACTAACTACTAATAGCCTAAAATTGTTCTCAGAAGCCTTACTGATAACATAAATGTCAATTAACACACATTTTGTATGTTATATGAATTATATGCCATATTCTTACATTAAAGTAAGCTAGAGGAAAAAAATGTTTTTCAAACTGTCACAAATCTCAAAAAATTTTCCAATATACTTATTGAAAAAGTCTGCATATAAGTGGACCCATGCAGTTCAAACCCATGTTGTTCAAGGGCCAACTATAGAATTCCTACTTCTAGTTTTTCTTCATTATCAAGATCTGAAGTAGAAAGGTGCTATTGAGTGTGAAAAGCTACAAATAAATGCATTTGTACATTTATTGTACAAATACAATCAACACCCAAATTATTGGATGCCATATAGAAAGCAACTATATGGAGAGTGGAAGCCAGCCATTCATTTCACCTTCTTTTACACAACTCCAGGCACTGTGCTGGATCCAGCTGTGTTATTATTAACAGAAAGCTATTAAAAGTCCTTTCTCCCTATTTTAAAGAAAAAAATTGGAGGCTAAACCCACTATCTATGTAAGCTTACTTGGAACAATGAAGAACAAGAGACCCATGTTGAATTCCATTAAAGACAGAGATTCCACTACAGCCCTGGATTCACCACTGGTCATTATGATTCCCAAACATAACTACACCCAGCAAGACTCCACGCACACGAGTCCCAACTGCGATCCAGCATCAACTCCACACCTCAGGGGGAGGAGGGAAATGGCACAGAAAAGGTCTACAGTAAATTTCAAACAAGCAAGCTGTCATCGTCAATAGTAAAGGAGAAACAAAACCTAGTAAGTACAGTATCCTCCGTCCTCTGTCTGCCCTTAAGAAGCCCCTTTAGCATCTGCACTATCTGGGCAGCTCACTGCTAGTGTCTGTCTCCTAAGTCCATGCCTCTCCAACTGGAATATGCCCCCCACAAAGGAAGGGAGAAAGAGAAACAGTGTTTGTCATCCTGAAATGACCCTGAAAGCGCTTTCTTTCTCTCGAAGGGGTGCAGGCAGATGGAAGGTGTGGTGGGGAGATGAAGTACTAACTGGCCATTATTTAAAATATTATTATCATCTTAAAACAAGCATAAAAAGAGTACAATTAAACTGTGTTTGGCTTTTCAATTTTGTGTTTGCAGAAGGCCACTTTGGAGCTGTGCTTCCCCAATCTGGGGTGGTAAATGCTCATTCCCCGCAGCCTAGGGAAGCCCAGGGAAACCATTTCAGTAAAACCCTAACTTTAAGTTAAGCCCCTGCCCTGGGAGAATAAACAAGTGAAACATGCTGACAATTTAACAGGTGTTTAACAAAAAGGAATACATCTTTCAAGTGAGGTAATAAGGTTTTGTTGGAGAAAGTCCATGAAGCTTCTCTGTCTAATAGGTAGCCACTAGCCACATCTGGCTAGTTAACTTTAAAATTTAAATAGAATAAGATCACTTAAAATTAAAAGTTCAGTCACTCTGTCACACTAGCTACACTTCAAGCATTACATAGCCCATGTGGCTAGTGGTTACCTAACTGGATAGTACACATACAGAATAGTCCCGTCATCACAGAAAGTTCTACTGGACAGAGTTGCTCTAGAGAAAAAAGCAACTGAGATGTTTAGATACACAAAGGCTAATCAGAGTCAAATTGAGTTAGTATTTAAATGAAAGCACAAAACTAAATTTCATGCTAAAAGGACTTTTCCCATGAACTGCTTGTAAAGGCACCTTGTCTGGAGACTTCCAACAAGGCTACATTTGCAGTATGACATGTTGGCAGAGCAGGAACAGACCCTGGCGCTCATCTAGCCCTGGTCCCTCACTTTGTGGGCATGGAAGCCAGGGCAAGGTGAGAGCCTTGATCAAGGCCACAGAGCTTCTAGTGTCACAGGGTGATCTAGACCCAGCCGGTTCTTCTGCTACCTTTTTCCTATCTCTTTTAAAGAGTTTTAGGTGAGAAAAGAAAATGTTTTTAACATGAAAATATCAAATACCCCCATGAGAGATAAGCTGAGAATTCAAGAGGTTTTAATCCAACAGTAAGTATTAACAGACGCAAATCACTGTGGAGGATCCAAAGGTTTCTAAGTAATGGTTGCTGGACTCAGGAACTCCATTGTCTTATTAGCAAGACACAGCCACCTGGAGGGAAAACTAAAAACATCCAGTAATGACCAAATGGTTACAAGTGGGAGTGTATTACAGTTCACAAAAAGAATGGGCACCCCTAGCTGGAGCTGGCAGAAGAAATTAGTGGGTCTCAACATAGCCTGAGTGAGCCAGATAGGGCAGAGAGCAAAGGGCAGGTGCTGTGAAGAGACCAGAAGTGAAACTGTGTACAGAGAAGCGAAGGGGCACAAACACAGCCGGGTGCATGACCTAGCACAAGCTGGGGCGGCACGCAGAGGGATGCGACGGCAACAGGCCCTGGGGGGCTCTGCGTGTGGGAACAGCCTGGACCACATCTTACAGGTATGAAGACCCATACTGGTCTCTAGGAGGGAAAAGACAGGGCTTACTAATCAATTTGGATAAATGTAAAAATAAGGAACCTAGAAATCAAAGTCCTATGTATCTGTGATTTCTAATTCTGTGATATTTGAAACACAGATGAATGAGCAGCATTCCAAGACCAGAACATGGGTACGTTTTGAAATTAAACATGTCAATGTATATTTTAATTGGGATGTGGGAGTATAAGGAAACACCTTGCTATCAAATTCTAGATTTCTTAATCATATATGAATAAGTACAACATATATATAACAACATGGCAGACAGCTTGAAACAGCATCTCTGTAATTAACTATATTTTATTTTCTGTATTCTTGATGCTCTGACATCTGGGGCCTTGCTGACCTGGCAAGACTGTACCCATCCCAGGATTAGCTAATTCCTGGAGCTAATACCTGTCAGTGTGCCTCTGATGTGCAAACCAAGCAATCCCAAATTCAATTCATACCCCCAAACACATCCTTTTATGCGCTGTCACACTCTGGGACACCACCCCCCTGCCTGAATCACCCAAAGACCAGGTACTGGACAACTAGGGACCACCGCTACAGCCCGAGCCCACCAAAACTATTCAAACTATCCAATCCTAAACCTGCTGAGCTTGCTCATATTTCCTTGCCCATTCCTTTCAGCAAAGCCACAATAAAGAATCCCACCCCCGTCCCTCTCTCTCTGTCCATTCACTTCACTCTGGTGCTTCTCCGTTTAGCCCTACGTGACATGCCATGCCTCCTGTTTCTGGGGACTGTGAATATAAGAAAAACTTCTTCCCTCGTGCCAGTCATTTTCATGTCTGTATGTCTTACCATACTTGATTAAAACAAATCCCAGGTGCCATTAGAACCCTCTCAACTGCTGAATCCAGAAGATTCTTAAGGTCAAGTGAATTATTTGACCTTGAAGCCCATTCACCAGGTGCTTTACATTTCCATATCAACCTTCCTTTTCCCTTATGCAGGCAGTCAAATCAAGTCAAGGGTCACCACCAAAGCATCACTTCTGGAAAGGGTCATTCAGAATTTCCTGTGACACAGAAGGAGCTCTGACATAAGTCCATTCTTACCAATGGACTCGTTGGTTCACTATGAAATGTGACTTATGCTCCAAGAGGATGTGGGTTCCACTGCCATATCTCTAGCACCTACATATGTGCCTGACACATAGTAGGTAGCCAATAAATGTGTCTAATAAATGAATGAATTGTACAAGTGTAGGCACATATTGAATAGATGGGCTGTGGAATACAACTTGGTAAACAGAATAGGGAGACTCCTAAGTAGTAGGCAGCATGGCACTGAGTTAAGGAAATGGGTTCTAGAGTCAGACCAGAGTTAAATCTCTATAGATGTGTAATCTTGAACAAGTCACCTAACATGACAAAGTACTCATTCTTCCACTGATAAGATCTGGGAAGACAGAATGTACTTCAGGAGGAAGGACTGAACAGGATGGCCCATGGAAAAACCTTGACATTCTGGTCAAAGTGATAATATAGGTTCATTTTATGTGGTCACACCTTCATCCCTACATGCCCATTTGGAACACATAAGCAATGATAGATGAAATAAGTTTTAAAAAGAAGAGTAAGTCATAACCTTAATAAAAAAAAGCTAACAAATATCTCCATGAACCAGAAACAACAGGAATTCTAAGTGGTACACAGATTTAAATCCACAGGCAAAGGTGTCTGGAGGTCAACTTCTAAAGGGAGCACATGCTCCTTCTGGAGATAAAGGCAGATGGAAAGGTCTGCTCACTGTGTGCAACCACAATCTGGACTGGGCTGGCAGCGCTGACTGCACATCACTTGCTGTCCCAGTAGCTCTCTGCATCAGAAGTCCTATCTCCTTTCTCAAAGCACCCTTCCAGATTACCCGACTCACAGAGGCAGGCAGCAGTCTCCTTCCATGCCTTCTTATTCCCTTATCACTGTGCTTTCTTCCAGTCCTTTTATTTATAGATTATCTTTACACAGTAACCCTTCTGTGATTTAATAGGTCTTAATAATTCCACCTCTTCTAAAGGAAGCCTTTCCAAATTATTTACACCTTGATAAGTATTTACCTACAAAACTTCATAAACCATCTCTTTATATGGCACTAACTTGTAGAAAGTAGCAAGGAAGTTACTTAATGCTCAGAATGAACCATACAAATTACAACCTGCTTTCTAAGCCAGACAGAGAGAGAACATAAGCATAAACAAAAGTAATGTAAGTTCATTATTCATTCATATTTACTATGCAAAATGAAAGTTTTATGAAGCTTTGAATAATATATATTTGTTCTACAATGTAGGCAATGAACTCTGTTGATGATAATATATCTGTATTTCTAGAATTTCTGGACATGAAGAGAAGGTATTAAAACCTCTGATGTAGGAGGTTTTAGGACTATGGTCTCTGATGGGCTTTCCTTTTGCAGGACAACTAGACCTGAGATAAGTGACAGCAAATGGAATTCTCAAAACATGTTTGAGCTTTGGAGGACATAGGGGAAATACAGACAGACTTAAAAAATGGTAGAAGAGGAAGGAGAAGAGAGAAGAAGGAAGCTGGAACCTGATCTGTGAGCAGAAAGCTCAAGGCAAACAATGCAGGGTCCCAGAGAGCTAATGCCAATTCCACCGCAGGATCGATAGATGTCTGTGCCCTCCCCCCACTTCCCACCACACGGTTCAGTTCTCAGGAACTGATCGATCCTGAGATTCCAATAATAAACCAGGACCCTTCAATGGAGCGAGTGATTCCAACCAGTACCACTCCCGGACTCCTGGCAGAAGCAAAGACAAACCTCTAGAAAAAAGACAAGATTCAGAGATTAAATTTGTGTACAGTAAAATCTGATCTCAAAATCATATAACAAAACATGCAAGAAAAAAAGCCACTGCAAGAGCAGAAAAAACCAACAGACTGAGCCAACCAGACTTCAGATATTAGAAGGATCAAATACAGAGTATGAAATACTGTATGTTTAATGTTTAATATAAAAGATACCTAAAAATGAACAAGAATCAAGAGACTATCAAAAGCAACAAGCCAGGGGACTTCCGGAAGATGGTGACGTGAGCAGGGCGGCAGAAATCTCCTACCAACACATTATTTATCCACGAAAACACAGCAAATACAACTATTCCTAAAACAGAGACGAGAATACACAGGAGAGCGCACAGCGTGCAGCTACACTGGAGAGGACTCAGCACCCTGCGAGGCGGTCATAAAGAGCCGAGCTGACATACGTGGCAACTACAAGCAACCACTTCTATAGCCATGAAAACACAGAGGAATATGGTACAGACAAAGCTCCAGACCCAGACAACCCGAGAGAGGGAACCTGAGGGGATGGACATGCACAGTCTTCCTGAAAAAGAATTCAGAATAAAAGTCATAACCATGCTGACGGATCTACAGAGAAATGTGCAAGAGCTGAGGGAGGAAGTGAGGGAAGTGAGGAAAGACTATGCAGATATCAGACAAGCGATCGACGGGCTTAACAGCAGACTGGATGAGATGCAAGAGACGGTTAATGGAATAGAAATCAAAGAACAGGAATACAGAGAAGCTGAGGCAGAGAGAGATAAAAGGATCTCTAGGTATGAAAGAATATTAAGAGAACTGTGTGACCAATACAAACGGAACAATATTCACATTATAGGAGTACCAGAGGAAAAAGAGAGAGAAAAAGGGATAGAAAGTGTCTTTGAAGAAATAATTGCTGAAAACTTTCCCACGCTGGGGAAGGAAATAGTCTCGCAGTCCACGGAAGCCCACAGATCTCCAACACAAGGGACCCAAGGAAGACGACACCAAGACACATAATAATTAAAATGGCAAAGATCAAAGATAAAGACAGAGTATTAAAGGCAGCTAGAGAGGGAAAAAAGATCACCTACAAAGGAAAACCCATCAGACTATCATCAGACTTCTCAACAGAAACCTTACAGGCCAGAAGAGAATGGCATGATATACTTAACATAATTAAACAGAAGGGCCTCGAACCAAGAACATTGTATCCAGCACGATTATCATTTAAATATGACGGAGGGATTAAACAATTTCCAGACAAATGAAAGTTGAGAGAGTTTGCCTCTCATAAACCACCACTACAGGATATCTTAAATGGACTGCTCGAGAGGGAAACACCCCTAAGGCTAAAAAGATGTCACCAGAGAAAATAAAATCATAGGAAAGAAAGCAGACCATCCAAATACTAACTAAAGGCAAAGAATAAAACACCTAATATATAAAGAATGGAGGAGGAAGAATAGGAAGGGAGAGATAAAGAAACATCAGACAGTGTTCACAATAACTTAACAAGAAAGTTAAGTTAGATTCTTAGATAGTAAAGAAGCAACCCTTGAACCTTTGCTAACCACGAATCTAAAGCCAGCAATGGCAATAAGTACATATCTATCGATAATCACCCTAAATGTAAATGGACTGAATGCACCAATCAAAAGACACAGAGTAACAGAGTGGATAAAAAAGCAAGACCCATCTATATGCTGCTTACAAGTGACTCACCTCAAACCCAAAGATACACACAGACTAAAAGTGAAGGGATGGAAAAAGATATTTCATGCAAACAACAAAGAGAAAAAAGCAGGTGTTGCAGTACTTATATCAGACAAAATAGACTTCAGAACGAACAAAGTAGCAAGAGATAAAGGACATTACATAATAGGGGTCAGTTCAACAAGAGGATATAGCCATTATAAACATATATGCACCCAACACAGGAGCGCCAGCATATGTGAAACAACTACTAACAAAATTGAAGGAGAAAATAGACAACAATGCACTCATTTTAGGAGACTTCAATGCACCACTCACTCCAAAGGACAGATCAACCAGACAGAGAATAAGTAAAGACACAGAGGCACTGAACAACACACTAGAACAGATGGACCTAACAGATATCTACAGAACTCTGCACCCAAAAGCAGCAGGATACACATTCTTTTCAAGTGCACATGGAACATTTTCCAGATTAGATCACATACTAGGCCACAAAAAGAACATTAGTAAAGTAAAAAATATTGAAATTCTACCAACCAACTTCTCAGATCACAAAGGTATAAAACTAGTAAAAAGAAAGCAAAAAGGCTCACAAATATATGGAGACTTAACAACGTTCTCCTAATTAATCAAAGGGTTAATGACCAAATCAAAACAGAAATCAAAGAATATATGGAGACTAATGACAACAACAACACAAAGCCACAACTTCTGTTGGACGCAGCAAAGGCACTTCTAAGAGGAAAGTATATTGCAATCCAGGCCTATTTAAAGAAGGAAGAACATTCCCAAATGAACAGTCTAAAGACACGATTATTGAAATTGGAAAAAGAAAAACAAATGAGGCCCAAAGTCACCAGAAAGAGGGACATAATAAAGATCAGAGAAGAAATAAATAAAATTGAGAAGAATAAAACAATAGAAAAAAATCAATGAAACCAAAAGCTGGTTCTTTGAAAAAATAAACAAAATAGATAAACCCCTAGTCAGACTCATTAAGAGAAAAAGAGAATCTACAAACATAAACAGAATCAGAAATGAGAAAGGAAACATAATGACGGACCCCTCAGAAATACAAAGAATTATAAGAGAATATTATGAGCATCTATATGCTAACAAGCTGCAAAACCTAGAAGAAATGGACAACTTCTTAGAAAAATACAGCCTTCCAAGACTCACTAAGCAAGAAACAGAAAAAATAAACAGACCAATCACCAGCAACGAAGTTGAATCAGTAATCAAAAAACTACCCAAGAACAAAAACCCCAGACCTGATGGATTCACCTCTGAATTCTACCAGACATATAGAGAAGAAATAACACCCATTCTCCTTAAAGTTTTCTTTCCAAAAAATAGAAGAGGAGGCAATACTTCCAAACTCTCTCTAAGAAGCCAGCCAGCATCACTCTAATACCAAAACCTGGCAAAGACCTCACGAAAAAAGAAAATTACAGACCAATATCCCTGAGGAAAGTAGATGCAGAAATACTCAACAAAATATTAGCAAACCAAATTCAAAAATACATCAAGAGGATCATACACCATGATCAAGTGGGATTCATCCCAGGGATGCAAGGATGGTACAACATTCGAAAATCCATCAACATCATCCACCACATCAACAAAAAGAAGAACAAAAACCACATGATCATCTCCATAGATGCGGAAAAAGCATTTGACAAAATTCAACATCCATTCATGATTAAAACTCTCAACAAAATGGGTATAGACGGCAAGTACCTCAAAATCATAAAGGCTATATATGAAAAACCCACAGCTAACATCATACTTAACAGCGAGAAGCTGAAAGCTTTTCATCTAAGATTGGGAACAAGATAGGGATGCCCACTCTCTCCACTGTTATTCAACATAGTACTGGAGGTCCTAGCCACGGAAATCAGACAAAACAAAGACATACAAGGCATCCAGATTGGTAAAGAAGAAGTCAAATTGTCACTATTTGCAGATGACATGATACTGTACATAAAAAACCTGAAAGACTCCACTCCAAAACTACTAGAAGTAATATCTGAATTCAGCAAAGTTGCCGGATACAAATTAACACACAGAAATCTGTTGCTTTCCTATACACTAACAATGAACTAACAGAAAGAGAAGTCAGAAAAACAATTCCATTCACAATTGCATCAAAAAGAATAAAATACCTAGGAATAAACCTAACCAAGGAAGTGAAAGACCTGTACTCTGATAACTACAAGACACTCGTAAGAGAAATTAAAGAAGACACTAACAAATGGAAATGCATCCCATGCTCTTGGCTAGGAAGAATAAACATTGTCAAAATGGCTATACTACCTAAAGCAATCTACAGATTCAATGCAATCCCTATCAAACTACCAACAGCTTTCTTCAATGAACTGGAACAAATAATTCTAAAATTCATATGGAACCAGAAAAGACCCCGAATAGCCAAAGCAATCCTGAGAAGGAGGAATCAAACAGGGGGAATTACGCTCCCTGACTTCAAGCTCTACTACAAAGCCACAGTAATCAAGACAATTTGGTATTGGCACAAAAACAGACCCACAGACCAGTGGAACAGAATAGAAAATCCAAACATTAACCCAAACAT